>JARQZK010002169.1:712500-830000 GCA_030704885.1 Cynegetis impunctata | reverse complement strand
CACAAAAATGAAGAAATTATTTTGTATTAGTTCAAACTTAATTTAATTCAAGGTTCAGTCTGCAACAATTTATTAACATTTAGTTCATGAATATAATTATTTAGTTAGTACACCCATTATATATTCATAAAATACATATGCATTTAATTCGTTCCATTGAGAAAAAGCTCTTCACATTTTTTGACAGCAAAATTGTGGGACATTTCATAAAAAAATTTAAAACTCACCCAACATTAGATCTATTGTCCCTTGTCTTGTAGAATCTTTAAAGCGGCTTAGATAATATCTGAAAATTAATATTAATAAGAAAATACATTTTTGAAAATTCAAACTTTAAATTAAATTTCAATATCTTTTAGAGAAATTTAATTTTTCAGGTTAATAGTTGTCTTCAATTTTCACTCAGTCGACACTCCTCACAAATTAGAATAAAAAATTTCGAACAAAAGATTTAACCAATGATGAGAAGCAACTTGAGCAAAAAAAGATTTTATTTCCATCATATTTGAACATTGGTTGATTATAAAGTTTTTGAATTTTTCACATGAAAAACTAAGATTTCGTGATTTTTATATGTGATAACATAATAATTTTTTTTGAGTTAAAGTATTTACCAGGAAATATTATTGGATTAGTATCTGCTCACTACAGGAAATATTACGCTATACATATAAATCTTACTTTCACAAAATTGCAAAATTTTAGAATATGATTATAAATTAACATTCTAGATGTATTTAGTCTTCCTCGAATTGAAATGAGAAGAAGCAGTCAACTTCTAACTGCAAATTATTATGTGAAAAGAACATTTGCAGTTAGGTAACAAATTTTTCTATTTAGTTTTTCTAATATTTCTAAGATTATGACGAAACATATAAATATTGTCATGAAAAAACACTGCAAATAAGGTTCTTGTTTGAAAATTTATATGAAGTAATACACAGCAGGAAGAAAATCCAATCCACCATTTAAAAGCTCAAAAAACGAAAATCTGCATAAACTGACCTAAACATGTGGTACATAACATTAACTAACGCATATTCTTGATCAAGTGCAAAATGTGGTGTCAGAGACAGGTTGGTCTCTTCTGGAAGATATTCAATAGCAACACTTGATATTTTATGAAAATAACTCCAGACATCTTGTAAATCAATTTCACTCAATTGCTCTCCAAGCATAATACTTATACAACTTTGTCTTACTGACTCTTTGAAACGACTGAAGTAGTATCTATAACATCACACCAAAATGAAATAAGTATGATGATACAAAGAAATTTGAGCATTTAATTTATATTTTTTTCTTTATATATATATATATATATATATATATATATATATATATATATATATTTATATATATATATATATATATATATATATATATATATATATATATATATATATATATATATATATATATATATATATATATATATATATTTATATATTTATATATATATATATATATATATATATATATATATATATATAAATGTTATTCCACTTTTCAAACAAGGAGACAAAACATTAACAAATAATTATAGGCCAATTGCTTTAACAAGTTCCATAAGTAAAATTGTCGAAAAATGTTTGAGATTTAAATTAAATAGTTTTTTAGAAAAAAATAAGATTTTACATTCTAATCAATTTGGCTTTAGGGAGGCCTCCAGTACCGAAGATGCATTGTGTAGGGTTACAGAGTCCATCCTGAAAAAATTGGATGAGGGAAAAAAGGTGATAGGTATATTCCTCGACCTCCAGAAGGCATTTTACACTGTGTCACACCAGATTCTATTAAAGCGTTTGGAACATGTGGGCATTCGAGGTATTGCCAATGACCTTGTTAAATCCTACTTGTTTAGGAGAAAGCAAATCGTAAGAATCTCAGGTGAAAAGAGTAGTGAGTTGGAGATGGAGTTTGGTGTGCCACAGGTTACAGTGCTTTCACCTCTGCTGTTCAATATCTACATAAACAGCCTCATACATGAATTGGAGGGAATATTTTGTTTTGCGGATGACTCTGTTGCAATAGTTTGTGGGGATGACTGGGAGTCTGCAAGAGGGAATGCCGAGCTCTTGTTACAAAAAATTAAAAGATGGTTAGATTCTAGTTTACTTTCCCTAAATATCGAAAAAACTAAATTTATAGCATTTTCACTATCCTCTCGGACATTACCAGGCTTCAATAGAATAAAAATGCACAACTCCCAATGTGATCGAGGAGGTTTATGTAATTGTGATAGCTGGATTGGAAAAAAATCTTCCATACAGTACTTAGGGGTAATAATTGATGAACTTTTTACTTGGAAAGAGCATGTTCAGTATGTGACAGGAAAGGTAAGAAAACTGATTTTTAAATTTTATCAACTAAGACAGGTTTTACCATTTTCTTCTTTAAAAACAGTTTATTATGCACTCATGGAGTCAATAATTAATTATGGAATATCAGTTTGGTGAAGCACAGGATCAACTAACATGTCTAAACTTACAATTGCTCAAAAATGGGTTATTAAAATGATGCTGTTTAAGAAAAAAAGATATCCTACAGAATTAGTGTATAAAGATAGTAAACTTTTAAGTCCTCATCAATTATTTATAAAATCAGTTATTAGATTTATGTTAACAAAAAAGTACTACAGAGAGGATTTGAGTCATGGTATTAATACAAGAATTGCAGCAAATAATAATGTTGTATTGTCCAATCCCAAACACTCTTTATGTCACAGTCATATATATAGCATAGGTCCCAAAATATATAATAGTTTACCTTTTGAGTTAAGAAATACAATAGGGTAAATAAAATAGAGGGAAATAGTAATTAACAATATAGTTTTTGTCTGAATATTTCTTATACTTGTGATACTTGGATGTAATAATGATTAGAGTTTGTTGTTGTTGGTATTATTTCGATTGGTTTCTGAATATTAGAGTTTTGTGTGTTTTTTGTTACTATTTTTGGATAATTTGATTGTAAGTGGTTATTAATTGTTAAACACCTCTTTAGAAGTGCTTGTTAATGCAAATGAGTGCACACACAGTATTTAAAATACCATTGTGCACTGAAGTGATTAGTATATATCAGTGAGTTTTGGATGTCAGCTGTTGTAATTAGTACTTAAGGTCCAGTTTGTAATTACTGATGTTACTAATAAATAATAATAATAATATATATATATATATATATATATATATATATATATATATATATATATATATATATATATATATATATATATATATATATATATATATATATATATATATATAAAATTAAATTACATTAAATACAACAATAATTTCTTGCTGAATACAATAACCTTACTAGTTCAAGATGAAGCTTTCATTAAAATACTAAAAGTCTGCTATATAACTTATTTGCCAAAAAAATGTTTCACTCACCTATTAGCAGAGTTCATTCCATCTTTCATAATTCCTGAAATTTTTCGTTCACCAGTTCTAGTGTAGTCTCCCTGAAATATATATGCATTGATTATATAAAATGTTTAATTACATAGCAGTATTTTACTTTTAAGGCATTTGTTCCAGCATACTGCTTGCTGAGGATATCACCATTATTAGCCCAAAGTAGTTGGAAAGTTCTCCTTATATTTTCAGGAATTGGAGCTTCTGGAGCTGTCAGACCAAGTTTACAAAATTGTATTTCCATTACAGCTTTTCCAATTGCTGTCTGAAATTAATACCAATTGAGTTCAAACCACAAGTTTCATATTTATTAGAGAAACAAATGAAATTATTATTGAAATGTAAAGTAAATTATAACTACTTGCATTCTTTATATATAGCTTTGTATATATATATATATATATATATATACGATATATACTATAATATATTATATATATATAGATCATAATATATATATATATATATATATATATATATATATATATATATATATATATATATATATATATATATATATATATATATATATATATACAAGGTGATTCACGGTGGATGGCACATTAGACGTTTCTGGTGAACCATACAAAGGATCACTTTGAAAATTCAATGGAGGGCATAATCGGACATTCTCTACCCAACTAAAATATTTTCGGTAATGTGGTGTTGCCACTTCTATAAGAAAGTAGTAGCAACTTTGATTTTTAAAATGGAACTACCTGTATATTATATTATTTTTAGAATCTCCAACAATTTCCTAACAACTTTTCATAATATTTCCCTATACCTATCTGTTACCGTTTTCGAAATAAAAATTATTTTCGTTTTTTTTTCGTCGGAAATCGAGGCCTCTAAAAACTCTGATATCTTTGAGCTAAGAAATACAATGATATCGAAATTTTGGATTAAGTTTGTTAATACCTAGGGGCTTCCTACACTTCAGCCCAATTTTCGTTATATCAATACAGGGTGGTCAAAAAATACAGTTATTTCGTTAGCTTGGAAAAGTGACTATAAGTTGGTTATTTCAAATGGAATACCCTGTATATTATTACAAATTCGGAATGCTGCTAGAATTTCCTTTTTATCTATGTATATCATACCTATACCTAACTAGTCAAGTTCCGGACTTATGAGCACTTATTTGTGAAAATGTTCCTTGAACATGGTATCCCCTTGGTATTTGCTAAGCATGTCATGATTACCTACTATTTGACAGTAATGTTGTGACAATCTACTAATAATATCGAAACTTTAATTACTTCAGAAGTTGGAAATACCTTCAGAAACGATGGAAAAAATTTATTCAAATGAAGTACTTATGAATTTGTTTATTATTTTTGGACAGTGTGATAAAATTATCAGCAGGACATAGAAAGTTCAATGAAATGTATCCGAATCTACCGCCAATGAACCTCAAGAAATTTATACGAATGATATCTGGCTTCTTTTGTGAAATTTTCACTGCACCAAAAATGACAATTTTTTCTATTGAAAATTCCTTCTCTTGAAAATTTTGATTCATCAGTCCAAATCATTTTATTTAAAAAAAAATGGATCTTTTTGAATGCGTACCAACATCATTTCACAAAATTCAACTCTCTGTTGAAGGTATTGAGGCTACATTGCTTTAATTTTGGTGAATTTGTAATCATGCATGTTATATCTTTGCAAGATTCTTTGAACAGATGAATATTTTAAGCCAAAATCTTCTTCAGCACTTCTTATCGATGACTCCGGAAATGCGTGAAAATATGATAGGACATTAATTTGGTTGTCTTCGGAAGTTACGGGCCGATGTACATTTCTTAGTGCTTTTAAAGTTGATCCAAACATTTTGAAATTGTTCTGAATTCGTATAAATTTCTTGAGGTTCATTGGCGGTAGATTCGGATACATTTCATTGAACTTTCTACATGTCCTGCTGATAATTTTATCACACTGTCCAAAAATAATAAACAAATTCATAAGAACTTCATTTTAATAAATTTTTTCCATCGTTTCTGAAGGTATTTCCAACTTCTGAAGTAATTAAAGTTTCAATATTATTAGTAGATTGTCACAACGTTACTGTCAAATAGTAGGTAATCATGACATGCTTAGCAAATACCAAGGGGATACCATGTTCAAGGAACATTTTCACAAATAAGTGCTCATAAGTCCGAAACTTGACTAGTTAGGTATAGGTATGATATTCATAGATAAAAAGGAAATTCTAGCAGCTTTCCGAATTTGTAATAATATACAGGGTATTCCATTTGAAATAACCAACTTATAGTCACTTTTCCAAGCTAACGAAATAACTGTATTTTTTGACCACCCTGTATTGAAATAACGAAAATTGGGCTAAAGTGTAGGAAGCCCCTAGGTATTAACAAACTTAATCCGAAATTTCGATATCATTGTATTTCTTAGCTCAAAGATATCAGAGTTTTTAGAGGCCTTGATTTCCGACGAAAAAAAAACGAAAATAATTTTTATTTCAAAAACGGTAACAGATAGGTATAGGGAAATATTATGAAAAGTTGTTAGGAAATTGTTGGAGATTCTAAAAATAATATAATATACAGGTAGTTCCATTTTAAAAATCAAAGTTGCTACTACTTTCTTATAGAAGTGGCAACACCGCATTACCGAAAATATTTTAGTTGGGTAGAGAATGTCCGATTATGCCCTCCATTGAATTTTCAAAGGGATCCGTTGTATGGTTCACCAGAAACGTCTAATGTGCCATCCACCGTGAATCACTCTGTATATATATATATATATATATATATATATATATATATATATATATATATATATATATATATATATATATATATATATATATATATATATATATATGATTGCGGAGAGGACTACTACAGAGTAAAGAGTTCTACTCTTTTTTTCATTTGAATTACTAAATAAACAGCTCTTATTTGTATAAACATATTTTGCATGCATGTTAAATATAAAAAAGAATTGTATCAAGCATTAAATAGGTTAATAGGTATTTGAAACTTCATTTACTACTACTACCACCACATTACAGTTTTAATATTTTTTACCTGAACAACATTTGTTCTATCCAAACAGTCAATGCAGTTTACTCGAAACACACCATTCTGAGAGCAAATATGTCCATGTTGATCTTTCCAACAATAATTCATCTCTTTTATCAGGTCAGCTATTGCGTTCAATAAAACAGAAACATTTTCAAAATGCATTCCTCTACAGTACTCATGAAAATCAAAAGTAACATAAGTTATAAATGGACTATTGTACTGAAATATTTGATTACAATAAGCATCAAAAATAATTTTCTCATGTCCAGATTGATCAACCAAATTTACTGCACAAATTGGCCCATATGTTTTAATTTCACTTGAAAAATGTTGTTCAAAGGCATTTTGATTTTCTGTCTCTCCTCTATCTATTTGCGGTGGTGGTCTATATTTGTAACCTGGTTGTGACCAAAATACTGGAACTGATCCTCTAACTTGCACAAATGAAACTTCATGTGAATGATACATAATTAACTGTTCTGTTTCAACATAGTTTGCTACATGTCCTGTTTCATCCACACCCCTCCTTTTGTATCTTGTTCCAGCACGAAATCTACTTCTTCTTGATAATATGCAAAGTGTGAAAACTTCATAACATTTACCAGAAACAGCTCCACCTTGGTAGCATTGCCCTACGTTAACTTTACATTTTTCTATTTGAATGTAACCTTGGATGACTGGAAGAATCCATGGATCAAAAAGGGAACTCTGAAAAAGGAACAAAAAGGCACTCACAAAAGAAAAGAAAATGTAAATTAATGAAAACCTCTTAGGATAATTTGAAATATTAAACATTTAAATTATAAGTATTAAACACTTGAACAAACATTATTGAAGAATAAATGAATAATTTTTAATAACAAAGATATTCAGTCATAAGGTGTACCAAGTATTGTCCTAAATTCTCATTCTTAATGAATCCAACTATTAAAATGGTTTACTCACATCTATTTGAATGAGTTCGCTAACCATATGTTTATTCCAAAAAAATCTATCGTCAACAATTCTCCATAATGCTGTACCTTCAACTTTACCAGATTTTTCCAAATTACAAAGTCTCTGTAAGGAGTTTGTGAGATCAGTTGTATATGAATAATAAAAAGAATTAGTGTCAGCAAAAATTTTGTAAAACTCATCCATAATTTGTTTCTCAAATCTATCTTTATTTTTGCCTTCCCTTCGTTTTGGTGTACCTGAGGCAATAGCTGCTGCTTGTTGGGTTGTATTCTTGATTGAATTACCAGCATTCTTCAAGGTACCCCAAGTTTTGCTAAATGCCCCACTCTTTTGTATTTCAGAAATTGGGCCAGTCTGTTTCAAGGAATTAGACATATATTTATGTTTTGGACATGGTCGCAAATTTATGTCAGATTCTTCCATACTAAGTGGTACAAAGGCAATGGACTTTATTTTATAAACATTGTTATCACCATGTAGTTTACCAACCATTGCACTTTCTTTAATTACTATGAGCCGAGAATCAAAAACTGAAGCAGAAACTTTTCCCACAATACCATCACAAATACCCATACATATTGGATCATCTGCTTCTGCGAGAGACCATGCTGTAAGGTAGATGTCATGTAAATTGAACAAAGAATTTTATCTTTATCTGAAAACACTTACCTGTTTTTGGAATGAAACAACCGGTCGTACGATCACACCACAAAGAATTATCTCCCTTTTTAAAGATATAAAAAGAATCTGTACGAAATAATTCCATTTTTTTATAATTAATTTATGTTGGGCTGACCTAAACTTCAATGAGTACCTACTAACACAAACACTAAACTCGTTGTTTGAAAATTATATACATGCATTATTTACAGCACAAGCAGCATTCAATTAAAACATGCTTTTGCAGCATTCAGTCAGCATTATTTGACTGACAAAAAGAGAGTACCATAATTTTTCAATACTTTCACTTTTTTGGCATTTGAAAAGGTTATGTTTATAGAGTGAATAACTTCCTGCATTGATTATTTTCTTTTATGATTGCGAATTTTTTTTTGTGTACTTAGCACAGGAACCAGAATTCCAAAATCATCTTTTCTTATTTATTATAAAAAAAATGTTGGTTTGTATTATATTAAACGTTAAATGTTTATGAAGCTTAAAATTTATTCTCTATCTCTAAACTACATTAATGAATTCCTTCAATCCGTACTAGTAGCTTTGGTCTCTAGAAATAGTTATATCAAACAGCAACAATAAAAGCTGGTAAACATTCACGTTCATCGATTGCACCTTATAATTTTAAATATAGTAATATATAAGACCTCAGTTACTTTATTATAGGGTTTTGAATATTTGGGGTAGTTAATGACCATACCTACACACTATTTGATTTCCTATAGTTACATTATGCTTTTTGTATTAAGTATGCATACTATGTTTTGTTTTGACTCTAAAGTATATCATTTTAAGTTTTTTTTAAAACAAGATTTCTGATTAGATCAGTATTTATAGTAAAAGAGTAGTAACCTAGTAACTGGATGGTTTTCACTATAAATGGTATAAATATATATACCATAGAAATCTTAATAATTATCTGAAGTATATGGGATTCGGAGGTTAACTGTCATAGACTGAAGGTCGATACCGTTAAAATTTCGAAATTTAAATTTAAAAAATCTATATATTAGAATAAAAACGTCATTTCCTTAACTACTAACCATTGTGAGTTTTGTGAAGTAATTGTTTTTGGGTGGTAAGTCCATTCCTTTTGTTAATCCACTCTTCTAATTCTCGCTAACACGAGGTATTTTTTTTTCTCTCTTTCTTACATTAAAATATATGGGGAAAGAATAATTTCTGAATAGTTGGGCATTTTAATGGATAGTGACTCGGGGGGGACCCCTTTGTCCCCCTTGCTCATATCTCAATTGACTCCTAAATCGCAAAGAACATGTGAAGTAATTTTTAATTCGGAAGATGTAGAAAATTGTTACTTTTCTATCTCTGATTTATCCCTATTAAATAAAGAAGTTGAATCACTCTTGAAAAATCAGTCTTCAGATGAAGAATTATGTACAGAAGCTGCTAATTTATCTCAGACGATAGAATCAATAAGAAAAAAAAATATGGCAAATAAATCCAATGTAACTAATAAAGATAAAATCAGACATAAATTCACAAATAACGATACAGGTCCATTCCTTGTTATAGTAGAATCAATCTCAGATAAAAATTTAGGTAACCTACATCCTATGGATCTAGGAAAAAACTCTTCAATAATAAAATTAAACATATAAAATGTATAACAAAAAAAGGAAAAAAAAGAATAGGAATTGAATTTAATTCTGGCTTGGCAGCTAATTCCTTTGTAGAGTCCGGATTTTTGGATCAAAGTAATTACAACATATACATTCCTACTAATTTAGTATCGTGCAGGGGTGTAATAAAAGATATAGGATCAGCTATCACTAAAGAAGATATAGTAAAAGCAGACTCTAAAATAACAATTTTAGATGCCAAACAGTTTAAAAGGCGAGTAAAACAAGGGGAAAAAGTGGAATATGTGCCATCCAGATCATGGTTGATTACTTTCCAGGGTAAAATTTTACCAGAATCAATAGCGATTTGGGGTTGCAGAAGACAGATATCTTTGTATGTTCCCCCGGTAATACAATGCTATAATTGTCTCAGGTATGGTCACATTAACGGTAATTGTAATGGTAGTAAAAGATGTAGAAATTGCGGTCTTAATCACGACGAAACCCTTTGTTCCAATAAAAACAGTTTAAAATGCATCTACTGTAACGAAAGTCATGCTTCAACAGACAGAAGTTGCCCAGAATATATCAGACAAAAACAAATAAATAATTTAATTGCTTTAGAAAATATCTCGTATTTTGAAGCGGTAAAACAAATTAGAAAAGAATATAGCGGCCCAAACCAACAACCCCAATTATTTCCAGCTCTTCCTAATAATACAAGGAACACAGAAAATCCAATCCTCATTAATGTACAAGATAGAAGGAATCTGATAAACAGTAATCCTTCTACGTCATCTTATGTGAGCATAACAAAAAGACGAAAACTTCCTCAAACTATTGATCCAGGGTATGACAAGACCTTGCATCAATCTCAACTCATTCAAACAGACCCTCACTCTCATTACAAGCCCTCCAAATTATTGATGAATAATACAGAAAATACATCAGTTGAAAATATTGAGGTAAAACATATGATTCTTTCTAAAAAGAATATTAATAAGAACGAAATTGAATTATATAAAAGTCTTATGGGAATGATATATGATAAAATTAATAATATCGAAGATGGTTCAAACAGTGGGGCTATGGACACATACGGTCCAGAACCCTACTCATCCTAATAACTCTAAACAAAGTTTCGGGGGAGTTTCGGACAATAATCTTTATTGTCGGAAACATTTTCGAAACCAACCTATAATTTCAATATTAAAGGTTATAATTTATTTTAAATCACCAACAATCAATTATACATATGTGCGGAGAAAGGCAATAATCTCACATTTTCTTTGCATGTCCAAATAAAAATTAAATTGTATTAGGCTATATTCCGATTTATCTAAGTTAGATCCAATAAATATCCCAATTAATATTTACGAAATTATATAAAAAAATGACCCAAAACTAATAAAAACTCTTATTCATTACCTGACATCTCCAAATATTAAACTTTAGGTGCAGATATCTCAGATAGCGAGAATTTCAGAAGAACTAACAGTTTCCTAAATGTATATCCTAATCAACCCCTATGTTTGTGTTGTCTGATGTTAATTGATCCAATCTCCTGATTTAACCAAAATTGTTTTTAAAAAAAAAAGAAGAAGAAGAAAATAATAATTGGGTATTGGCTCGTCCAAGATCTGTTGATATCAGAGGAGTTATAAGTTAGCACCCCATGTTGGGTAATCAAAAAAAAAAGTATACCATTCGATTGCTAATTAAATTCTGGATTGATTGGTATACTTTATAGGATTGCTAAGCTTCTATATTTAATTGAATAAATAAAAACGTGATGGGGTGCTGGGAAATATGAAAATTGGCTATATCTTCATTCAAAATGACGTTGTCGTGACTGTTGAGTGCTCATCTGATAGAATTTTTCATTAGCAATCAGCACCCGTTCTTAGAATTGTGCTATAATCATTATTAATCGAATTAAAAATTAATAAAATCGAGTGCATGAATTACGGGCATGCGCATGCGCACCGGTGACCGGCCCCAGCACCCCGCGGGGCGCGCGGTCCGCGCACGCAGATGCAAGTGCATTCAATTGTAATCACGAACGCATCCTTTATCTATGATTGTAATCGATGGCCTTAGGATGCATGATGCAGGACGTGTACTGACAGCTGAGACATCATCGAACTTTCGGAATTTTTAATACAAGACTAGACGATTTGTAAGTGTATTTATAAATATTTTCTAAACTTTGCAGCATATACATTGATTCATTCATTAAATATAAAATTTTTACAGTCTTTCCGCAAGAATAAGTGTGAAGCAGACGGAGCTAAGAAATCTGAAACATTTTTACAATTTGTGGGGTCAAGCACTAGTAAGCATGACACCACACTCTGGTGTCATGCAACCTCCTCCACCACCTCCTGGTTCAGCTAGTCAACTCGATTCAGGTCAAATGCCTCCACCTCTGGGTCAAATACCGCCTCCAGGTCAAATGCCACCGCTACTATGATTCTTTTATCAAAATCTAAATATTAGATTTATATCTAATAATAATAAGATTTCCAAATAAATTAAATTGAAATTTGCCTTGCAGCTGTATGTACAATTTTTTTATAATTAACCCCTTGCATTATTTATTTCAGACTGTTCATCGACTAGTGCTCTCAGTTATTGTTATCTACCTGATAAGGTGGGATGGACTCAGCGTAATTATCAACCACTAAAGCCCAAGAAAAAGTTTCCTCTTTGGCTTGTAAAACAGCATCGTTCCTTTCGTACATTGATGTGAAAAATGATTGAATAAGAAGTATATCAGCAATTCAAGCCTGCTCAATTATAACTTTTCCATGTGTAGCCAGCCTCTCTGCGACGAGAAGACCTGACTCCAGAAAATAGAAGCTGCCACTCAACTGATGGCTCAATCAAAGATAATTTCAATGGAGAAGGATTGCCATAAATATCTGGTTGAGGAAGCCTTTCCCTTATGGTATCTTGATATAATGAAACTTCTATTTTCTGGAGTCAGGTCTTCTCGTCGCAGAGAGGCTGGCTACACATGGAAAAGTTATAATTGAGCAGGCTTGAATTGCTGATATACTTCTTATTCAATCATTTTTCACATCAATGTACGAAAGGAACGATGCTGTTTTACAAGCCAAAGAGGAAACTTTTTCTTGGGCTTTAGTGGTTGATAATTACGCTGAGTCCATCCCACCTTATCAGGTAGATAACAATAACTGAGAGCACTAGTCGATGAACAGTCTGAAATAAATAATGCAAGGGGTTAATTATAAAAAAATTGTACATACAGCTGCAAGGCAAATTTCAATACACTTACAAATCGTCTAGTCTTGTATTAAAAATTCCGAAAGTTCGATGATGTCTCAGCTGTCAGTACACGTCCTGCATCATGCATCCTAAGGCCATCGATTACAATCATAGATAAAGGATGCGTTCGTGATTACAATTGAATGCACTTGCATCTGCGAGCGCGGACCGCGCGCCCCGCGGGGTGCTGGGGCCGGTCACCGGTGCGCATGCGCATGCCCGTAATTCATGCACTCGATTTTATTAATTTTTAATTCGATTAATAATGATTATAGCACAATTCTAAGAACGGGTGCTGATTGCTAATGAAAAATTCTATCAGATGAGCACTCAACAGTCACGACAACGTCATTTTGAATGAAGATATAGCCAATTTTCATATTTCCCAGCACCCCATCACGTTTTTATTTATTCAATTAAATATAGAAGCTTAGCAATCCTATAAAGTATACCAATCAATCCAGAATTTAATTAGCAATCGAATGGTATACTTTTTTTTTTGATTACCCAACATGGGGTGCTAACTTATAACTCCTTGATATCAGGCCCAATTTAGAACAGATAGGTATTATGTCTAGATGGTCACCGCAACCGAGGACATAGATAAAAGAGAAGAAGAAGAAGATCTGAAGTATATATAGTATATATCTATGATATATACTTTGTTTTTATAACTATTTTTGTTCAAATGTTGGCGACTGCTGTTTCGTAGTACTATTAAATTTCCAAGCAAATAGTGTTTATACATTTTTTTAATTCTATAGAAATCCTTGTTCTTGATAATACAAAATTTTCTAATTTTAAGCAATTTATATAACATCGACGACTAAAAAAATAAGTAGTTAATTGAAATGTTATAATGAAACAAAATGTAAATAACCACTACTTCATAAAACCTGTAGATCAATTTAACTTAAGTAGTATTTCTATACAAATCAATGATTTTTTTATATTTATTGTAGTTACAAATTCAGTGTTGTAAAATAAGTGCATTACTTGCAAATTATTTGATCAAAATGTGCAAGGCCGACCCAAGGTAATATGGCGCCCGGGTGCAAGATATAATTTGTCGCCCTTCCTCATCAGAACATCAATGTTATTGACGTATAAGTTATAAGAAACATAAAATAAACTAGTGAACTAGACAGAGGAAAATACATGATTTTAACGGTTATAGAGTCAAATATAATAACCTTTAAAATCAATCATGTGTTTTTCTGATAATATAACAAAATAGATAAAATGAAATTAAGAGCTTGAATTTTAAAATAATCAAAAATACTTACGTTTCTAAACTTCAAATTTACAAGAAGCACTTGACCAGATTAGCTATTATTTCAATCTTACTTCATACTTTTATTCAATTACGAACTGAATTAAATTAACACCGGTTTCAAAATTGTCCTCATATATATGCCGCCATGCCAGCGGCATACATAAAGTATTTTCCAAAAAAAGCACAAAAATACAATATTTTTGTCTCAAAAGATTACCGAATGTAGTCTAGTTTATAAGTTTAGCTGATTTCCCAAAATCTGCTTTGCTACCGTCATTTCGACCTATATATACAAAGGGGTAACTCGTATGTCGGCATATAAAGTAATATTTTTATAGCGATCGGATCTTTATGGATGTGTTTATAAATAACTTTTTTTAATTTTTTGCCGCCCCTTTGTAGAATGCCGCCCGCGTGCCATGCACTCGGGCGAGATACCGACTCTAAATTTTTAGACTTCATTAATAAGATGATTAAGTGTTTTGATATAGCATTTCCCCTTCGCAAAATAAAAACTAAGCGTCACAAATCTTGGACAACTAGAGGAATTCGAATTTTATCTAAAAATATGAGATCGCTAATGTATATTAAAAAATTCATAGATAACCCCTCTATATTGAATTACATTAACAACTATAGGGCATTATACCGCAAAATCATTAAATCGGCTAAGCACAACTTCTACAATGTTCGCATCTCACAAGCTTCGAACTCTTCCAAAGAAACATGGTCTATAATAAATGACTTAAGAGACAAAACCCGTTCTCGTGCTATGTTGATCCCAGCCCTGATGAACTGAATAATTACTTCGTGAATGTATGTAAAAATATCAATTCAAATATAGTTCCGAGTTGTGATGCTCTCTCCTTCCTGCTACCATCTAAAAAGATTATGGACAGTTTCTTCCTGAGACCAGTTGACACACATGAACTGATGCAAACCATAAGCGATATACAAAATAAAGATTCATGAGGAAATGATGGCTTATCCATCAAATTATTTTTAAACATACCTGATACAGCCATCAACATTTTAGTCTCGTTGATTAATGAATCTTTTGAAGTTGGTCTCTTTCCCACTTGTCTGAAAACAGCCATTATTATCCCACTCCATAAGGGTGGAGAAAAAACTAAAACTTGTAACTATATACCTATTGCTTTATTGCCTACCTTATCGAAGATAGTCGAAAAGCTCATGAAATGCCGTCTCTTACCCTTCCTTCTCAAACATAATATTCTTACAGCACAACAGTATGGCTTCTTACCCACAAAATGCACTAATGACGCAATGTTTTCGGTTCTTAATGAAGTATATACATCACTCAATGACAAACTGTTCACAACTTCAGATTTTTTGTGACTTCGCAAAGGCCTTTGATTGTGTTAACCATGCAAGTACTAAAACTTCAGTTTTATGGTATACGTGGGTCTCCTTTAGAATGGTTTAAATCTTACCTAACTAACAGGCAACAAATAGTACGAGCAAATGGTAAGGATTCAATAAATCTACCAATAGACAGTGGGGTACCTCAGGGCTCGGTTTTAGGACCAATTCTCTTTCTTCTTTTCATCAACGATATTGTGGACTTGAAAATAAGTGGTAGAATTACTTTGTTTGCTGATGACACCAGTGTAACTTGGAGTAACTCTGATATACAAGCTTTACAGTCAATCATAAGTAATGATTTGATGGCTATTAAGGCCTGGTCTGATTCAAATGGACTTTGTTTCAACACAGATAAAACTGTAGTAATGTCTTACAGAGGAACAATTCAAACAGTGAACTCAGCGAAGTTTTTAGGTCTTTATTAGGCTCTTGCACCGTTTTATTATAAAACGTCGTTTAACTAAACTTGGTTTAATTTTTAAACTACGTTTATTTTTCTGGTCGTTGCACCAAAGAATTATAACCGACCCATTGCTAAACTGCGTTTAAGTATTATTTTGGATGAAACAGCGATGTACATGAAGTAAAAAGAAGAAACAGAATTTATTGTTCTACTTTTCTAACCTAGTTTTAATAGTAAAGAAGTTGTTTTTTTTGTGATTTGTATTGAATATGCATAAAATGGAAGATAATAATAAAAGGACCACACTGATATTTTTCAGATAGAGAAACTGTGGATGTATGAACTCGAACAAATTGAGCAATACTGTGCAAAAGTCCTCCATGGGCATACAATTTTAATGCTAAAAGTAGCTGATCCATGGGGGACAAGCTGTCATTCCTACAAAGTTAGATATGTTTAATGGGTACTCTACCCGTGATATTATATTAATACATTTTTTTTGTGTGTATTTTTAATTCTGGAGAGTAGATTTGCATTTATGAGTTGAATGAGTGCATTGTTCATTAGTATACATAAACTATAAATCCACCCTTCAGTTCTGCAGGCCATATTTTTTACCACCTAGAGAGAATAACTGGCAAAATACCTATAAGATGATTATTGATGATTGAACAAAAAAATCTATAACAATAATACAATATAATCGGATACCAATACTTTTGCATAGCTTGACGATTGCCAAGCAAACATTTTTGAAATAAATATGTGTCTACTGTTACAGGCTACAATATTCCAGGAATTCTAGAACGTTCAAGTTGTCGTTATAGATATCAAACTCTTCATAAAACATTTTAAACAAAAATTCGATCTTCTACAAATAACCTCAAAATTTACTTAAACTTCAAATTAAACGCCGAAAATTGGGCGTTTAATTTATGCGGGGTTTAGGGCGTCTTAAACGCCGTTTATATTTTGGTGCAAGCGAAAATGTCAATTTAAACTCGGTTTACCATTAAACTTAGTTTAATAATATACGGTGCAAGAGCCTATATTATTGATGAGTCGCTCAAATGGTCTACTCATATAGACATATTAACAAAAAAATTATCTTCTGCATGTTTCGCCATTAAAACGGTTTCTAGAGAGCTTTCAATTTCTGCTGCGGTGTCGACATACTTTTCTTTATTCGAATCACACCTTCGTTATGGTTTGCCATATTGGGGTTCATGCAGCCTCTTCCACTTTGAGTCTGTTTTCAGATTGCAAAAGAGAGCAGTTCGTTATATGTTTGATCTGAGCAAAAGGACACATTGCGAATTTTACTTTAAAAAATTCAAAATTCTAACTCTTCCTTCACTATTCATATTCGAATCCGTCTGTTTGGTTCGCAAACACATTCATAACTTTTCAGAAAGACCAAATCATAGATATCCCACAAGAAATTCAGATACCGATATTTATTTAATAACGCCCACCTCAGTCTTAACAAAAAACTCCTTTACCTACAATGCCGGAAAGTTATACAATCATCTACCATTGGAGCTAAAATCCTTGAGTACGTACAAAAAGTTCCGAAGTTCAACTAAGGCTTTTCTTTTGGAGAGACCATTTACTCAGTGGCAGAATTTTATTCTGTAACTGAATTTCACAATGTAACATAGACCATAGACCCTTGAGATCCACATTTAGTAGCAACATATATTAATGTTTTGTTTTTTTTTGTAATATACAAAATTTTATATCTGTATAATAAGTTTAGTTGACTAATATGTTGATTCTTAACATATGTTTATACATAATCGACTGATAAATGTTTTTCTATTTTGTTCTTCTATTTAATAGATTCTTGTTTTGTTCAACGATTGAAAGTGTGTTTTGTTTAATTAGTTATCATTGTTAATTTTATTTTCAATTTTTTATAGGTATGTGCTTTGTCGACAAAATTTTGTAATTTTATAGGACAATAAAGCTGTTTCTCTCTCTCCTTGCACCCTCGGCACGGGCCGGCCCTTCATATATGTATGCTGTTTATTTGGTATCTCTTTGCTTTGCACAATGTAACATTTAACAATCAACAGTGTTCAATTGAATAAGAATAAAGTAAGTTTTCTTTCATTTTACTTATGCAAGTTATAAGCTTAAGAGGAAGAAAGGTAGCTATGACATACAACTGCTCATAATAGACTCAATATATGTTTATAATTTATATCTATTATCTACCTCCAAAGAATACGCTGGACAATTGATTAAATGCAATGATACACTATTCTGAAGATATAGACTGTGGGGAAACTCTTAATATATGAAATCAATAATTTTATTTGTTTCCTTAGAGTTCTTTGTGAAGTTAGGTGAACAAAACCCATGATGTAATATATTTCTGTAACATACAGTGACCTCAAAAATGAGTATATCGAACCTCTAATGAATCATACTTGTTTGAAACAATGTTAGCGAACATCATATAGTTTTTTCAATTTGTGATTTTTGAAAATATAAAATTAAAAATGTTTACCTAAATATATCCAAGTTTTGTAACACTCAATATATTTTCACAAAAATTTCATTGAAGGTTTTTAAATAATCACTACACAAAGGATTACCCTGATTAGCAGGAATATCAGAATATGAGATTATAAAGTCTAGAATTAAACATATATTTTTGAATATCTGTAATGTGATGAGATATTGGCAAGTCATAAAAGAAATTAATTTTTGAATTTATTTATTCAATAACAAAATTTACAAAAACCTAATCACTTTTGCTTTTTTTATCTTCATCCTTGAAATGCAAGAATACAATAGAAAACAAGAACACACCAATCATCATAGAAAATGCTCCAGTGTAATAAGGATAAGCACTAAATATGAACCTTTCATACTGTGTGTGTTGAAGTGGCCTAACAGAAACTTGGGTTGTGCTATAAAGTCTTGTATAACCAACCCTATCATAATCTACTTTGAATTGATAAACACCATATACATCTGGAATCTTGAATTTTGCTTCATAGTTTCCATTTTGTGTTTTCTTTAGAGTTGTACGAATGAAAGGATCAATTCTCACAAATTCCAACTGAATATCATTTGCAACAAATGGTTCCCATTTTCCACCGTTGAGGATTTCGATTTCAATATTATAGACCTGCAAAAGTTCTTGTAATTAATCACCATATATATATATATATATATATATATATATATATATATATATATATATATATATATATATATATATATATATATATATATATATATATATATATATATATATAGAAAGAAAGAAGAAAGAAAGAAAGAAATTTATTCATCATTGAAAATCCTAAAACTGTAGTACATACATTTTATAAAATTTTATCAGACTAGTCAAAATACAGACACAAACAGTTCAAAATACATTTAAAATTTGATTACTGGTAATACTAAATATAGGTAAACATATAAAATTGAGCAGATAAAATACTCCAGTAAATGAAACTTCTACACTGGAAAAGATTTTAAATAGATATACAAATACAAAAGGTATAAAGATCCTTAGGAACCACCATTTATCTTTGGAGGTATATTAAGAAATTATTGGGATAGTAGAAATTCCTCAACAGAGTAAAAAGCATTTTGTATGAGATGATTGTATAGAGCTGATTTGAAGCTTCTGAGGCTACATGTGTATCCAAATAGTTTGAGTGCATGGTTGTAGCAGATGATACCTTGATAACTTGCAGAGTCTTGTCCCAGAGCCAGACGAGAATAGGGTAATCGTAGTTCATTACCTCTTCTGGTATAGTAGTTGTGAATCAAATTATTTTTGGTATAGTGTGTTTCATTTTTTCTAATATTCATGGTGATCATGTAAATGTACAGGCTGGGCAGGGTCATTATGTCCAACTCAATGAATGTACTCTTACATGATTCTTTATAATGTAGTCCAGCTAGACATCTTATTACTTTTTTTTGTTGTTTGAAAACTTTTATTGTATGGGCTGAGTTCCCCCAGAAAGGCAGTCCATAGGATAGGATGGATTGCACAAGTCCATAGTAGATCAGCTTAAGAACATGTAGTGAAACTGTTCCACGTAATTGCTTTATTACAAAACACATACAGCTCATTTTTGAGACAAGGTTTTCTATGTGTACCTCCCATGTTAATTTCTGATCTATAGTCAGGCCTAGATACCTGAACAAATTCACTTGCTCTATGGATTTGTGATTAACCTTTATTAGAGGACAGTAGTCATACGAAATGTTTTTTTGTTGGAAAACCATGAAGACTGTTTTACTGATGTTAATTACTAAACCACTATTTTCACACCATCTGGCGAATTCATCTGCAGCTGAATTTGCTGCTTTTATAGATAGCGGGAGCTTATTCTGAGCCAATATTTCACTAGTATCATCTGCATAGATGATCATTTTCTTCTGGACCACACTGGAGAGTTCTATGTCACTCATAAATATTATAAAGAAAAGAGGAGCCAAAGTTGAACCTTGAGGAACCCCCATTGAAACAGAAGCAGGTATCGATTTCACAGAGTCAATAACCACTATCTGAGATCTGTTTTTTAGGTATGATGCCACCCAATCGTTTGCAACTCCTCTGATTCCAATTTGGTACAGTTTTTCCAGCAGTAAATTATGGTTCACTGTGTCGAATGCTCTACTTAGGTCGAAAAACAGAACAACTGGAAATTGTTTATTATTAAGGTGCATATATATGTCTTCGCAGAGTTCGTTTATTGCAGTTGAAGTCGATCTTTTTTGTCTGAAGCCATGTTGGCAGCTAGGAATAAGTTTGTGATATTCAACAAAATTAACCAGTCTCAGATAGTAGCTGAAATCGATAATTTTCGCAACCTGTGATTGTAAACATACATTGCGGTAGTTGGCCACTTCATTCTTGGATCCCTTTCTTTTATATATAGGTACAGATTTTGATATTTTCAGTGCTTCTGGGTATGTTCCATCAACAAATGACTTATCTATTATGTGAGATAGTGGGTAGCATATTACGTCACGGACAGTTCTTAGAGCCTTACCATGGATTTCATCTATACCGGGTGATGGGGTTTTTGTTGTTTTCGTAATAATATCCTGTACTTCCATATAAGTTGTCGGGTACAAGAATAGTGTAGTATGTGAGAAGGGGGATAACTTCAGATTATTTGTTATTGGATCTGTTTTTTCGATTCCCATGAAAAAATCATTGAAGTGGTTGCCAATGCTATATTTGTCTGTGACATGATTATTATTGATAGTGAGCTCAATTTTGTTATTAGTGTTTACATTATTCCTTGTTTCGTTAATAATCTTCCAGCTCTCCTTGCTTATATCATTTGCATTCAATATTCTTTTGTTGTTATATTCTGCTTTAGTTTTTTTTACCAATTCTTCATAAATATATTGGAGTTGCTTATATCTGTCTTTTATTACCTCGTTTGCTGAATACTTCGCTATTTTATACATATCACATACCATTTGATGTAATTCCTTAATTTCTTTATTTATCCACGGTTTATCCCTATTACTTTTATTTGTTTTTATTTTCTTCAGTGGAAAAGCATTGTTGTAGTGGTACAGAAGGGTTGTATGAAAAGCATTATATCCTTCATTCACATCACCTGCTATATACACATCCTCCCATTTTTCATTCATCAACAGTTCTCTGAAAGTTATCAAGTTATCATCTGAGTATTTACGTTTATAGATAGTTTCTACACCACAATTATGTGCTGTTGGTAATACAAATGTACAAATCTGAAATTTATGATCCGAAAGATGTGTATCCTCAACATGATAATCAGTAGGGTGGAGATTTGTGTACACTGCATCTATACTTCTATTTATACGTGTAGGCTTAGTTATAATATTTATCATGTCAAATTCATAGAATATGTTCTTAATTTTTCTCGATTCACAGTTGTCCGTTAAAGAGTCTATATTAATATCACCACATAGTATGTAGAATTGTGATGTCTTGAAGATTTTGCACATCAGATCACAAATCGACATCACTATTTGGTGTTCTGTACACTGTGATAATATACAATTTATTTTTTTTATTTGGGATTTCTAAAACAACTATTGTTGCTTCAAAACTTTTCTCTATACTTTTGTTGAAAGTGAAAGGTTTGCAATGAAGATTTTCTTTAGATAGGATACACACACCACCATGTTCGTACAGTTTTCTACAATAACTATTTATCAATCTGTATTTGGATAATTTTAGTGTTTCTATTTTTGCTGAGGTAAGCCAGTGTTCCGAGAAGCATAGAATGTCTGGTAACTGTTGGTCTAGTAGAACTTCCAGTTGATTTATTTTTTTTGGAACCATGCCTTGAATATTGAGATGCATTACAACCAATAGTTCTGTATTTTTTATTTGATCATTTTGATGTAATGTGTTATGTAGATGGGCAGTAGGTAGCAGGTTTTCTAAAAATCCTCAGGTTGCTGATCATATCTGTGGTATTTCCTGAAATCAAACCTCTTGTATGCAACATACTTTGGCCAAGTGGAAGGTTTATAGATTTCATCCTTGAGCTCAAAGTCTACCCCACACATAAAACATTTGTTTTTATTTTCACTTGTAGGCAGTTCATTTACTATAATGTTGGCATTTTTGAAAGCTTCTTGATCCTTCAGGTATTTAGATATCTTGTCAGCTGTAATATGACGATTTACCCTATATAGATACAACCAGGCTTTCCTCTGAACACCGAAGTCCTTATCAGCCTCATTTTCACCATAGTTTTTTTTCTTCAGTGGTCTTCTCTTTCTATAATCGACTTTTGTGAAGCCATCATCGATATCGTGAGTTACTTCCGCTGTTCCTATTTTAGTGGGTTTTCGTTTGTGTTTAGTAATTTCACATTTTCCCGATAAGTTTGTTTTGTTGTTTTCCTTTACTATGTTTGACGTTTCTTCGTCATTGTGGTTATGTTGTGATATTGTTAGTGACTGTTTCATAGAAGATTGTTCAATGTTTTGATTATTGGTTATGTTGGTTTTCTCAGGTTGGTAGAATCTGTTTGTTGAGTTTCTGATTTGCGGTATTTCTGCTGTGTTTGAAACTCTTTGGTTTGAACTTCTCTTATCTCTTATGATTGTGGATGTTGACATAGATTGTTGTGAGTTTTTTTCACAGATTTCTTGATTATCCATTATCTTGCTGTATAGTTTTTTATTGGGTACTTTATCTTCCAATTCGTTTATTCTCTGAATTAGAAGTCTATTATTTTCGATTAAAATTTCATTTTTGCTATTTGACTCTTTTAGTAATTGTTTTAAGTAATCCACTTCCAGACTGACCTGTTTTAATTGATGTTTATAGTTTAGCGATTATATATATATATATAAATATATATATAAATATATATATATATATATATATATATATATATATATATATATATATATATATATATATATATATATATATATATATATATATATATATATATATATATATATATATATATATAAATATATAAATATAGATATATAGAAATAAATATATATATATATATATATATATATATATATATATATATATATAAATATATATATATATATATATATATATATATATATATATATATATATATATATATATATATAAATATATATATATATATTATATATATATATATATATATATAAATTATATATATATATATATATATATATATATATATATATTAGCCAAAAAATGCCAGACAGGTATTTCACGGTATTAAAAAGCAAAAGAAAATTATGTTCTAATTTTACAAACTGATTTAATGTCACAAACCAGAAAATTAAAAAAAATTTGTAAATACATGAACCAAGAGGAATATCACAGTATCACCAGATATTTCAGATATACATACCAGTGTAATTCGACATTTTAATACTTTTAGTTAACGAAAATTAAACAATGTTCGATCAAGATAAATCTGTTTATAGTCAAATTTAATTAATGAATCTTGTCAGTAATTACCCACATTATTTTGATACATTTGGATCTTTTTTTTGGCCTGTTACATAATCATGTTGTTTTGACATATATTAGTGAAAAATTATTCAAAAAATCCTATATGTCTTCTACAATAAATTTTCCTGTCAAAAAAAAACGAGTATTTGAAATCTTGGAAAAACAGTTATATTATAAGTTCCGCCAGGAAGGAATGAACTCGTAAATTTATAAATTTTTTATAAGGCTATATTTCATACTGAAACATATATATATATATATATATATATATATATATATATATATATATATATATATATATTTTATATTCTTATAGGGTTACTTACTGCATCATCCATAATAGTATAATCAACAGGTGGCTTTGTTTCAGCAGCTTTATGATGGTTAACAGATTTCACTCGTAATTGACCATGTTCTTTGAAAACCCACTGACTCAAAGCAATAGCAACATCTTGGTTACCTGATTTTTTGAATTCTTCGCCACCCTGGAGAAAAATTGAGACCTTAAGTAATCCTTTCCTACTCATTCCTACTATGTGAAATATCAGAAAATAATCTAATTTAGGCTTTAAAAAATACTGAATGTTATTTCATTTGTCTGTTTTTATAAACAGCACAGCGTTATGTTAAAACAATCAAAATAAAATTCACACTAAGACATTGAATTGAGAGTAGTTTCATGCAGTGACCTTCAAAAATATATAAGTAAAGCATAATTTTTTTTTTTTTTTGAGAATTGAAAAGTCCTATAGATATAGCATGGCGGCAAATTGAGATGTATAAACATGTTTATTTATTTGTACACAAGTAGAACACAGCAGGGAATACTTTTTCATGTAACATTTCAAACTTCAGGTATTCTGAAGAATGAGGTAACTCGGGAAAATGAATACAACTTGTGCATTATATCTTGTTGGATAACCAAAATAAATTAAAAACATTAAATATCAATGTATCAATCTTACCAACGCATTTTTCACAGGTGATGTAAATAGCTCATCAGAAAAAAAAGATAATGAACCACTGAAAACAACTCGTGCATTATTCCTTGCTTGAAGTCCTGCTACCAATAAAGTATTTTTACCCACTGCATGTGGATACTAAAAAAAAATTTTGTTTTATATCTAACGAAATTTTACTTTACAGTATTTTACCTCTTTGATCTTTTGGTCGGGAACATAACTATAAGATGAACTGTATCCTGTTATAAGGGGAAGTACCAGAGGGTTTTCAGTATCAGCCAAAAGTCCAGTTCCTTCATAAATTAGGGGTGCAATATTTTTCCGAGGTTGTCCAATAATAACTTCTGAATCAATGAGATTATCATTCTTTATAACTAATCTTGTATGTTGGCCCTCATCAGATATATCATAATTGAAATGGTCAATAACTAAGGCTCCTTCTTCATCGACCTGAAAATTTTTATTAAGTCTCTAATGATACAATACAAATTGCTTACTTCAAAACCACATTCTGATGCTAATTCTCTCAAAATATCACCAGTAACACTACTTCCAGCAACTAATATATTACCACCCTCGTCTACGAACTGTGTCAGAGTTTCAACGTTTAAAGAGCCACCAAATTCTTCCACAGAAGGAGCGAACACTATCAAGTTGTCATATAAGGATTCATCATACTTGGAGAGTAATAAAGCTGAATCATCTGCTACTTTGAAAGTTAAATTATATCCTCTTTCTGAAAATTATATATTTAAACTTGACTTGAAACCACTCTTACGACTCAACAGAAAAGGTACCGGTGGGAATAACCTCAAAAATTAGTTTTTTACCTTGTAAAGATTTAAAGAATATGGAATGTGTTTCACGAATAACTTGATTATCAAGTAGAACCAGAGTTCGGCCCTGTGCAGTGGTTTGTGCTACGAAAATACTACAAATACCTATTATCAAAGTTATTGAGTTCATTTTGAAAAAATTTTGGCTTTAAAATCTTACACGTACACACGTCACAACTGACAATCATAACCATAACATTAGTACACACTTAACTTACCACAACCACAGAATAGAGACTCTCGTCTGTGGTGAATGTATGAGCTGTATTACGCTAGTATCACGGAATAAATCTGTTGTAATGTATTTGTGTTTGTTGGATTTTGGGAACTACGGAATTCTCTGAAGAAAATGATGTGAATTTTTCTGAAGAATTAAATCTCAAAGTTCAATAATTAAGCTGATTTAGACGCTATTACTTTATAGTTGATGAATGAAGAATACTGAATAATATATTTAATTTCACTTGGAAATTAATTATCAAACAAATGCTATCATAAAACTTTTAGGTATAGCCAGGATCGGTCTGGCTAGATTAAGGGCCCCTGGGGATTTATCACCCCAGAGGGTGGTATGGAAACTCCTCAGTGGATCAGAAAATTATACCTATATGTAACTTAATTATTTGTAAAAATGCTTAAGAGTGATTTCTACTTCTTGGGTTTCCATGGTGTGTAGGATTGCAGAAGATTTGTATTTTTTAAATTAATATATAAAAGTCAGTGGAGTTTCAAAAACGACGTTTACAAATTTGATTCAACTAAATAGCCGGTAGGCACATAATTCGACATTTAAAACCTATATTATACATAATATAATTCTTGCACTATGTGTTTGACTGTCTGTCTTGCCTCACCACCATCCCAAGTCACAGAGGGTAGTTTACCCCGTCTTTATAAGCTAGTTATCCAAGTACTTAGGTACGCTGGCTAGTATTCGGCAGGTCCCGGGTTCAAACTCCGGTCTGCCATGAGTTTTTCTCAGAAGTTTTATCATGGTTTAAAGTAAGTCACTGCTGGAGAATGTTGGGCCAGTATTATCCTCTGTTGGTTCTAATGCGGTAAAGTGTTGACCAGATCTTGCGGGGACGGTCGTATCTTTTTAGTTTGCTGGAGACGCATGGTATGCTATGGTAACTAGGTGCTATCTTACTTTCCCATGTTCAAATGATAAATTTAATAACCAGCATTTCCATCTTTCTCAAGATTGATAAAAACACAAAAAGATCCACATTTATATTTGAAATGATTCTACGACAATATGTAGGTATAATATTTTGATGGGGAAAATA
This sequence comes from Cynegetis impunctata, assembly GCA_030704885.1. Taxonomy (NCBI): domain Eukaryota; kingdom Metazoa; phylum Arthropoda; class Insecta; order Coleoptera; family Coccinellidae; genus Cynegetis; species Cynegetis impunctata. The sequence continues at coordinate 802,901 of JARQZK010002169.1, read as the reverse complement.
TGAAACTAGTAATACGTTTTTATCAATTATCTGGTATTTCTCATTTTTGATACCTCTTCCTAAATCAAATGAATACATTTAAACTTAGAGCATATATGCTAAATCCTCACTCGAGGATTGTAGTACTTGAAACGGAATTTCTGGAGTAGATGAGAAATATTAATTCAGAAAGTTCCTATTTCCAAGAACAGAGTAATCACTGGAATTTTGTTAATCCCTTAATCATTTATTCGCTTAGCGAAAATTCCCGAGAACTAAATTTTAGACTATTAATTTCACTAATTGTTTAATATTTCAACATGTAGGATGATACCTTATAGTTTGCAATAGAGAATCACTCTGTAAGTATGAAGGAGTAGATTAACACATCATGAATAAATTCGATAATTTTAAAAAAAATCAATTTGATAATCACAAATAGAAATAAAATTAAAAATACTCATCGTTCCAAAAAAATCACACAAATAACTAGGTCAGATTTTATTAATTCATGAATTCATTACAACTATTACCGCAAATGAGTATCATAATTATTATTCACTGTATTAACCTTTAAAAATTATGCTCTAATGTGTAATCTCTTTCACATATATTTTTAAATGGGATAAAAGAACAGTTGTTAAATCTCAAATTCGATCAGAGACCGGAACTATAATTGATACGCTACGGAACGAATATTAAAATATTTATTGAGGATAATTTACTCTATTCTCAATGGAGATATAGTTAGATTGAAGTCACATCACTAAAACGAAAGGAAAATATCTATATCGTTAATTTAGTACTAATGACTGGGTAACTTACTTTCTCCATTCGCTAACTGAAGTGATGAACTGATGATTCGTGTTTAATAGGATTTTCTTTGGCACCTAATTGAAGTGTGAATAAACATGAAAATAAACTACATTCGGATTTACCGAACGCAATTTTTGAAGTTCGATAATGACACAAACAGGGCCGTAGCCAAGGAGCCCCCTCTGGAATTATTTAAGCCCCCTCTAGAAAAGATACCAGAATTATTACAACCAAAAATGTTGATATGCAATGAAACATAAAACTGTCCTAGTTACAAACAAATCTACCTAATTGTAAAACTGACTTAAAATTATTTATTTGCGACATCTTTTAACCCGTAAAATATGTTGACGTATTTTCGGGACTTTTTACTTAAATTACTATTACAATCAAAACTACGATTCTGTTACGAATATCTTAATTTTAATATAAACTGTTCACAAAATATCATTACATCATCATCATCTTTGTCTGTGGTTGAAGTTGTGGATTGGTTCTGCTACTGATACATATCAGAATTAAATTTTGCATACATAGCTCTGCTAGTCTCAAATTCTTTACAGAAAATCTCATTCATTGCAAAGTGAGATCTAATAGACTCAATTTAACATTTTTAGTAGCGTTTTGTTTTCGAAATAGAGCTAAATCTTTAAACATGAATTGGTAGGCTGAATTTTTAAATCTATAACCTTCTTCCAAAAAATATTAGGGTTATCAGGAACTGATTCACCAAAAATCTATTTCCAATCGACATTTAACAAGTTTCTATATTGTATCTCTATGTCAGATATTCTATTGGGAGTTACAAAATTAAGTGGCAGCTCAGAAAATTTTGGTCTTTCGACTGGATTTGAAATTATAGCAGGACTAAAACTTCTTATCTGCCGAAAAACATTTAAATGCGAGGGCATGTGTTTGATTAATTCAAGTAAAAGTACTTGAATAAAATCCACACATTTTCCTTTAATTTCTTCAACCTCTTCAGATAAAATATTATTAGCCGTTAATTCACTTTCAAACTCAGAATATAATATTTTACGTAAGTAGAAATAGAAACACAACAAAAAACGATTAAGCCCAAACAAGTGACGAAGCAAGAGAGAGAATATTAACTTGATTGTCTATTTATGAGCTATCTGTTTTATTTATTTAGAGTTGTCTATGAGATATTTTTTATTTATTATTTTTTATAGAATGAATTTTTTTATTCTTCCAAAATGTTTTTTGATGAATATTTCCAGTATACTTTTCTAGGTAAAAAGACAAAAAAAGCTGTACAGAGTGGTCCAAATTGGACACTTTTGATAGGAATCACCTATTTCTGAAGGAGTTAGAGAAAAACTAGCCTACATGCTACGAGGTCGATTTTCGTGAGAAAATGAATGCCGAAAACCGCACATTGATATCTTGACTTGTTCGAAAGATACAAGGTGTTTTTCAATTTTTTGCATTTCTGACCCAACCCCGTAACTTGTTTATTTTTGAATATTTCTTGTTTCTATGAAAACATTCTTCAGGCACTTTTTTAAAAGGAATCCAATGGTGTTACTAGTTTTTTATTAAAAAATATGGTTTTGAAGCTATAACATAAACTTGTATTTTTTCTTATGGACCACCCTATATTTTTTGAAATATTCGTGTTTGAAATGAAATTCTCTTTTCAAATATATATAATAGTTGCTACTTCTCTTTGAAAACATGCATTTTGTGGCTGTTTTCGAACAATTTCAGATGAATTTTCAAAATCTGGGTTGCCATGCCTGAATATGAAACAAATTACCTTAGCAACTACAGTCTATGCGTAATGTCAAACAATTATTATTAAATGCAGTTTACTTCACAAGTTTAGTGTGCTTTTTTGAACTGAATTTTGAACTTACTAGAATACTTATCTGCCTGTTAATTCAAAATGTATGAAAATTACGAAAAATATGATATGCTAAAGTGTTATTGGGAATCACATGAAGATGCTCAGGCTGCCAGCAATCTTTACTTTGACCGATATCCTGAAAGGAGACAACCGTTTCCGGATATGTTCACTAGATTGCAGCAAAACCTAGTTAATTACGGTTCTTTTTCAAAACCAAGGACAAAAGTTTACGAAGCCAGGAATAGAGATAAAAAGTTAGAAGAAATAACGGTTTTGGGGGATATACAAAACCAACCCAATATTTCACTTCGCAAAATGCAGTTGCATACAGGTATTCCAAAGACTACAACAATGCGAATTCTGAAAAAAAATAAATTCAAACCGTATAGAGTAAGAAAAGTTCACAAGTTACTACCAAATGACCTACAATTCCAGCTCGAATTTTGCCAATGGTATTTAGGAAAATGTGCTGAAAACCCAAACTTTGGACAGAATATCATATGGACTGATGAAGCATGCGTTAGCAGCTCTGGTATTTTTAATAGATACAATTCCTACAATTGGACTTTGGAAAATCCACATATTATAGTGGAGACACAAAATCAAGGCCAATACAGTTTCAATGTTTGGGTCGGTATTTTTCGAGGAAGGTTTATCGGTCCCTATATCTATGAGGGTAACCTTACGGCAGCGCGATATTTGGAAATATTGCGGGAATTTGTTGAACCAATAATGGATGATTTGCCATTACAAAAAATTGGAGACGTATACTTCCAACAAGACGGGGCACCGTGTCATAACGCACACATCGTAACGGCGTTTTTAAATTAAATATTTACGGACAATAATTGGCTTGGCAACCGGGGTCCTGTTCATTGGGCGGCAAGATCCCCCGATCTTACGCCTCCAGATTTTTACCTCTGGGGAAGAATAAAGGACCTCACATATAAACACCATCCTGATTCCCGAGAAGCGTTGGAAGCAGCAGTGCGACATGCCTTTCGTTCAATACCTGCGATAGAATTGATTAATGCTGTCAATAATGTTAGGAAGCCAAGTCAATTATGTTTTGATTTAAATGGTGCTCAATTCGAACACATGTTGTAAATAGTTTAAAAATATTGTTGTTCTTGTTATTCTATTTTCTGATTAAATTTATGCGTTATTACAAAATAGGCACTAATTCTTTTCAACAGCTGTTATGTAGAACTATTTTGGTTCATATTCAGGCATGGCAACCCAGATTTTGAAAATTCATCTGAAATAATTCGAAAACAGCAACAAAATGCATGTTTTCAAAGAGAAGTAGCAACTATTATATATATTTGAAAAGAGAATTTCATTTCAAACACGAATATTTCAAAAAATATAGGGTGGTCCATAAGAAAAAATACAAGTTTATGTTATAGCTTCAAAACCATATTTTTTTAATAAAAATCTAGTAACACCATTGGATTCCTTTTAAAAAAGTGCCTGAAGAATGTTTTCACAGAAACAAGAAATATTCAAAAATAAACAAGTTACGGGGTTGGGTCAGAAATGCAAAAAATTGAAAAGCACCTTGTATCTTTCGAACAAGTCAAGATATCAATGTGCGGTTTTCGGCATTCATTTTCTCACAAAAATCGATCTCGTAGCATGCAGGCTAGTTTTTCTCTAACTCCTCTAGAAATAGGTGTTTCCTATCAAAAGTGTCCAATTTGGACCACTCTGTATATTCCTGTCTTTTTTCACGTATTCAGTATTATGTAATAAACGAGCCCTCTCGAGAATTTGTTCAGCCCCCTCTAGAAAGCAGTGCTGGCTACGGCTCTGGACACAAAGATGCATATATGTAGATAGACTTGCTAATATTAAGGGGGTAATTCTTCTACTCATTTAAAAAAAAACTACTTATGAACATCTGTCCTAAAAGTCTCAACTTTTGAGATAAAGGGTGATACAATTTTGAAAAGAAATAATTTTTTTAGTAATAACTGAGATTATATTGTAGACAACTCTATAATATTCGGTACATTTTTTGAACATTTGTAAAAAAATCTGATCTCTTAATTTGCTTTCAGTCGATGCACAAACATTTCCACATTGCACCAGATTTCAGAGGAATTGATCCTGAAGTAAAACAATTTTTATTTTTTTAAGCGAAAACCATGCGTCGGACAAAGAAAATCCATAATATCGAATTTGCTCAAAAATGAATGGGGATCTCAAAATTCATTTTTATTTCAAGAAACAGCAGTGGCGTAGTATTTTTTTCCCCAAAAATATTCATTGCAAAACACGTACGAACGCCACTGTTAGAGAAATTGAAAATTTTTGTACATCACAAAATTAAACTTGATGCATAGAAGACACATACCAAAATTTATGAAGTTGTCTGGAATACTATCTCAGATATTATCAAAAAACTGATTTTTTTTCAAAATTTTGCCACCCTGTATCTCAAAAGTTAAGACTTTTAGGAAATACTTTCATTGGTAATTTTTTTCTTAAAATGAGTCGAAGAATCACCCCCTTAATTATTAGCATGTCTTTAAGGAACATTCTGTATATCTGCACTAATATTTTAGAGGTTGAGTTTGTAAGTTTCAAATAATCTTTCACTAATATTTAGATTGAATTTTCAGAGTGGGCATAGGCTATATATTATAACGCTGAAATGAAAGGGCTTTTCGTAGCGACAAATTTTGGAACTGAAGTCGACGAAAAATGGTACGAGCGAATGCTTTTTTCATAAACGTTGGCTTAAGGTAAGAGATATTTAAATGGGTTCCATTGAAAAGTTGAAGAACTCATTAAGGTTTATTAAAAAGTCTGTGACGACATATATCTATATGTTAAGGCAGATTTGCTGAGATTGTGTCCAACCTTCATTGAATAGAGATGGCACCTTGAGAATAAGAAGAAGGTTGATACACAAATACAGCTTTTCCATAGAGATTTAAGTTTATCTTACCAATAAGGCAGCGTTCGTGTGAAACTCATTAGATCGCCCTGCTCGCATATTTTTTCGTCTACTTCAGTTGTAACATTTGTCGACACGAAAAGCACTTTCATTTTAGCCTATTTCCATCCTGAAAGTCCAATCTAAATTTTGGTGAAAGAATTTTCGAAATCGGATGAGGTGTTTCGGAGACAACAATGTTCGGACAACTAGTACAGATGTTACGATCGCGCTTTTGCAAAAACAAAATAAAAAACACTTGGGTGTCAAATAGTGGTACGGAGGGGGAAAGGACGAAGCGCGTACATCTACGAAATAGGCAGCCACGTGGTCGACCGACGCTCGGCTATACGCACCGCGCGTTAGGGTGGAACACTTTTATATGAAAAAAATTTTTTTTTCAAAATTCGAATTGGAATACCGGGTAAAAGTTGCTATATATAATTGTTAATAACAACTCTCAATTTGGAAGTTCTAGCTCGACAGCTTGAGTTCCCGCCATACACTTGAAATTTCATTTTTTTTTAGTTTTTATAGACGTTTTGTATAGTACACCCTATAAACAAAATAATAAGCGAGTATAATATGTTATGCGTATAATTGATAAAATAAAAGTATATTTTGATTAATGAAATCATTTATTTCAAAAGTAGTTACAGGTTCAGAAAGTTATCTCAGTATGAATTACGTCATTTTTTATAGAAAAAGTCCTCATCGTCTCAAACTTTGGCATGAACTTTCGAGATGCTAATTTTGACTTTATGAATCCCTCTCTTCTTGACTTTTCGCATACAGTCAGAGCTGCTTCTGTCACAACTTTTACTGATCTCTCCACAGTCTGGGTGTGGCAAGGCAGTCTCATAAACTCGAAAACTATATCTCCTCCATTTTCAATTAGATCTTGTAACTGCTCATCGGAAATTTTCATCAGTATTGGGAGTTCATATATATTCTGCTGCCAGTCAATCAAGTCTATGTAAGAACTTGCATTTAAGTTCAATTTTGGCACCACAAACATGCGCGAAACTAATTTTTTATTAACTTGACGAACCGTCTGGCAGCGAGTTCTCTAATGTGCTTACATGAATCAGTTATCATACTCAACAACAAGTTTTCTGGATGAGCAAAATAGCTGTTTCGAATTAAAACAGGATCCACTATCGCGAACAACTCGTTGGACAATTATCTAGAGCTGTTAATTAGCTTCCATAAATGTTTTGAACCATCTTTGCATGATGAATGTGTTTTGATGGCAAACCAGACAGGGTAGTATGATTCAACGACAAACGTTGCTAGAGTCACAAGATTTTGTTGTGGATTTTCAGTAGCAATATACAAACGCAGTATGCGATAAGCTCATGTTAACTAGCGGGCATGGGATAGCTCACCTGGGCTTCTGTATAACAAATCAAAAGAGCAGGATCCATTTATGACAGCAGTAGTAATTTCTTGTAAATATTTCTGGTCTGTACTGAGATATGTTGATATTTGTGGAGGTAGTTCACCTTCTATCTTCTCGAAATGTGCCAACGGTAGCGTCTCGCGTGTCTCTAATGCTTTACCGATTTGACCTGCAAATGATTTTGGTCCTGCAGTAGGGCCATCCAAATAGGTAAACAAATGCCTCAATGGCAACTCATTGGCGTGTAAGAGACAAATTATCCATTGCAGTGGTCGAGATAATATTTTTTCCAAAATACATATCACGCCTCCCTCTTTCCTTGTATTTGTATTTGTTCCATCACAGCCAACAGCCATTATACTCCCTGGAGATATCTTTTCAGTTTTCAAAAAGCTGTGGGTAGCTCTTCCAATATTTCTTGCACTGCCCGATGTTGGAACCACATGAACAACATAAACAGATCCTGGTTAATTAGAGGAAAGGTCGACATTAAAACTAACTTCAGATCTATTTAGCCGATATGAAGTAGAGGAAATTTCTTCAATTCGTGTATTTGAATTATGCCTGATTTCTTGTTTCGAAGCACGTATTCTTCTATTCTGCAATTTCTTACTCTGGATAAGATCCGTTCTTCCTAAAGCCATTAGTCCGTTGGTCTTCTAAAAATATTTGTTCCTCTTTAGGTAAGTACTTTTTTTTTTCTCTCAAACAAATACAGCTTACAAATTCTTCACATTTACATGTAGCTATGTCAAAAAGGTTTCTACTTTGTACTCTGAACTCTTCTCAATTTTCTCCTTTAAGTTTCTTCAAAGACTTTTTCAAATTACAACATTTTGAGTGATAACTTTTTAGTAACTGTAAGACTCGTTTGTGTGTGACAATTGAAATAGAAGATTTTATCCACAATTCTTCAATTTTCGTTCCAACTATTTCGGCAATTTCCAAAAACGTAGGTTCTTTTATTGTGTTATTTCTTACTTTTGAGTCTCGTTAAACCTATTCATAAAATTTCATCACACTTTCATGCGTAGGTAGGATATTCTCTTTCAACTCTGCACTTTCACCAAATATCGGACATTTTAACTTTTGCCTGATAGAAGTCATGTTAATACACTTAAAAAACGTAAATCAACAAGTACTCGTTAAAATAGTTGACATTATCGACACTAGTCAGTGTTGTTCCTAGGGTGAAAATTTCCGTACTGAATTATCTCCGTAAATAGTACTAGACTTATAGTAAAAAGCACTAGATAGTTGACCTTGACCTTATTCCTCACCTTTGTGGTTTCTGAGGGTTTTATATATATATATATATATATATATATATATATATATATATATATATATATATATATATATAATGTTTAGTAGCTTTGATTGAAATTTTTAGGTTAATTGAGACTCTTGATGGAAATGAAAAGATTTATTGCACGAAAAAAACGAACTTTTCGGTCAATGAACAGCGACTCAACAATATAAAAAAGTCAACCCACTTAATTGCTAGTAATAATTCCACAAAAACAAAAGGTATATTTTGATAAATATCATGAATGAAATCGATCATTGATCGTAAAAGCTTAAAGCTACAAACAAGAAACAAGGAAACAAGATGCAACAAACCAACCAAACGCATCAAATTAAAAAGAGACAGAAAAGTAAATTACAATTTCTACAGATGTCAGTTCTTCTTTTCCTTCAATGTCTTTGGCAACTATGGCCATCTGGACAACAGAAGGCAGTTAAATTTGGTGTGTTCTGTGGTTAAGTTGAAAATCTTTCATTCTGTGGTTGAAAATGTTTCTTGTCTGGTTTCGTCCAAAAAGTACTATATTTTACTATATTTCCCCAAAACCGTACAATGGTACTAGATCGTATCAAGAAGTACTAGATCTAGTCCGAAAGTACTGACAGGAACAACGCTGACACTAGTTGAAACAAAACACTGCAATTCGTAGATCTTCACGTGCCGCCCACTTCATCCCGCACTTTGCTCCTCTGCCATAGCGCCAAAGTATATTAAAATAATAAAATATTTGATTACAACAGCTAGTTAACTATATTTGAATATGTTCTTGAATAAAATAAACCTATTTTAATAAATTCTGTAAAATTTTGTAGGCCTCGAAAATAGCCCCTACATTGTCGATTTTGTAAAATTTCGATGTTTTGGCGGGGGCTTTAACCGTTGTCTGATAACATTCATATTTTCAATGGAGGTAATCGAAGGCAATTGGCAACTAAATACATCTATTCCAAATAGATATTAGAAAAAAAAAATTTTCGTTCCACCCTACCGCGCGTGTCCGGAAATGTGCTGACAAATAGATACAAGAATTTATTACCATGTGGGTGACTCTGCGTCGCACAGCTAATATTTTGTATATTATTTAGTATATATATATATATATTTATATATATATATATATTTATATATATATATATATATATATATATATATATATATTATTTAGTAGTATTTATTATTTCTGAAGGGACACAACTCAAAAATCATTGTCACTGACAATGTGTCTCTCTCTTGCCTAAGGGGAGGAAAAGCATGAAGGCAGTAAGAGTGACACCACAAGTGCCCTCTAGCGAACAAGCTCTCTGAAGCTAGGTATATACAGTTTTGATGATTGATGAAGTGATATTTACCTATTTCTTTCATAGTCATAGCTCAAAAAAGTTCAGTCACTTAAGAAATACTAGTGCGATATGTTTATATATATATATATATATATATATATATATATATATATATATATATATATATATATATATATATATATACAGGGGGATTCACGGTGGATGGCACATTAGACGTTTCTGGTGAACCATACAACGGATCACTTTGAAAATTCAATGGAGGGCATAATCGGACATTTTTTACCCAACTAAGATATTTTCGGTAATGCGGTGTTGCCACTTCTATAAAAAAGTAGTAGCAACTTTGATTTTTCAAATAGAACCACCTGTATATTATATTATTTTTAGAATTTCCAACAATTTCCTAACAACTTTACATAATATTTCCCTATACCTATCTGTTACCGTTTTCGAAATAAAAATTATTTTCGTTTTTTTTCGTCGGAAATCAAGACCTCTAAAAACTCTGATATCTTTGAGCTAAGAAATACAATGATATCGAAATTTCGGATTAAGTTTGTTAATACCTAGGGGCTTCCTACACTTCAGCCTAATGTTCGTTATTTCAATACTGGGTGGTCAAAAAATACAGTTATTTCGTTAGCTTGGAAAAGTGACTATAAGTTGGTTATTTCAAATAGAATACCCTGTATATTATTACAAATTCGGAAAGCTGCTAGAATTTCCTTTTTATCTATGTATATCGTACCTATACCTAACTAGTCAAGTTTCTGACTTATGAGCACTTATTTGTGATAATGTTCCTTGAACATGGTATCCCCTTGGTATTTGCTAAGCATGTCATGATTACCTACTATTTGACACCTTTGATTGTGACAATCTACTAATAATATCGAAACTTTCATCACTTCAGAAGTTGGAAATACCTTCAGAAACGATGGAAAAAATTTATTCAAAAGAAGTTCTTATGAATTTGTTTATTATTTTGGGACAGTGTGATAAAATTATCAGCAGGACATAGAAAGTTCAATGAAATGTATCCGAATCTACCGCCAATGAACCTCAAAAAATTTATACGAATGATATCCGGCTTCTTTTGTGAAATGAGGATTTTCACTGCACCAAAAATGACAATTTTTTCTATTGAAAATTCCTTCTCTTGAAAATTTTGATTCATCAGTCCAAATCACTTTATTTAAAAAAAATGGATCTTTTTGAATGCGTACCAATATCATTTCACAAAATTCAACCCTCTGTTGAGGGTATTGAGGCTTCATTGCTTTAATTTTGGTGAATTTGTAATCATGCATGTTATGTCTTTGCAAGATTCTTTGAACAGATGAATATTTTAAGCCAAAATCTTCTTCAGCACTTCTTGTCGATGACTCCGGAAATGCGTGAAAAAATGATAGGACATTAATTTGGTTGTCTTCGGAAGTTACGGGCCGATGTACATTTCTTAGTGCTTTTAAAGTTGATCCAAACATTTTGAAATTGTTCTGAATTCGTACAAATTTTTTGAGGTTCATTTGCGGTAGATTCGGATACATTTCATTGAACTTTCTATGTCCTGCTGATAATTTTATCACACTGTCCAAAAATAATAAACAAATTCATAAGAACTTCATTTGAATAAATTTTTTCCATCGTTTCTGAAGATATTTCCAACTTCTGAAGTGATGAAAGTTTCGATATTACTAGTAGATTGTCACAACATTACTGTCAAATAGTAGGTAATCATGACATGCTTAACAAATACCAAGGGGATACCATGTTCAAGGAACATTTTCACAAATAAGTGCTCATAAGTCCGAAACTTGTCTAGTTAGGTATAGGTATGATATACATAGATAAAAAGAAAATTCTAGCAGCTTTCCGAATTTGTAATAATATACACGGTATTCCATTTGAAATAACCAACTTATAGTCAATTTTCCAAGCTAACGAAATAACTGTATTTTTTGACCACCCTGTATTGAAATAACGAACATTAGGCTGAAGTGTAGGAAGCTCCTAGGTATTAACAAACTTAATCCGAAATTTCGATATCATTGTATTTCTTAGCTCAAAGATATCAGAGTTTTTAGAGGTCTTGATTTCCGACGAAAAAAAAGAAAATAATTTTTATTTCGAAAACGGTAACAGATAGGTATAGGGAAATATTATGGAAAGTTGTTAGGCAATTGTTGGAGATTCTAAAAATAATATGATATACAGGTGGTTCTATTTGAAAAATCAAAGTTGCTACTACTGTCTTATAGAAGTGGCAACATCGCATTACCGAAAATATTTTAGTTGGGTAGAGAATGTCCGATTACGCCCTCCGTTGAATTTTCAAAGTGATCCGTTGTATGGTTCACCAGAAACGTCTAATGTGCCATCCACCGTGAATCACCCTGTATATATATATATATATATATATATATATATATATATATATATATATATATATATATATATATATATATATATATATATATATATATATATATATATATATATATATATATATATATATATATATATATATATATATATATATATATATATATATATATAGGTATATACCTATATATTATGGAGGGTAATTGAAATATATTTATGTATAGTATACAGGTGAGTTATAAGTTGCTGTACAAACTTCAGCACAGAAATCTTTGATCGAATTTCTTGGTTTTATAGGTTTTTTATAAGACAGCTAAATATTCATTCTGAAATATGTAAATTTTATTCAAATTAGTCTATAAATGAAAGAAATCATGGAAAGCGTCAATGAACCCTTCAATATGCGTATTATTTATCATAACAGGATGAAATGAGTACTTAGAAATGTAACAATCTTATCAGAAAATTGAATATAGGTACCTATATCTAGCTTTTATCCATAGAAATCTTAATATATATCTGATATATAGTATATATCTATGCTTTTATCATGTTATTTTCAAATTGGAATTGAATATAGGTAGTTTCGACTCAGTATGTGCTAGGTATTCGAGCAATAATTCGAAATTCAATTACAGTGTTTTCGGTTTTGATGATTATAATCTGTTACGGTTTATGTGTTGAGAGATTTCCATGTGTTTATTTATTAATCTCTCATTTAAGTAGACTCAGAAGGCGACGTGTTTTATTTAATTTATTGGTAGGGTTAGTGCCTTTTAGCAGTAGATATATACTTTTTTCCTAACCGCCGCCATTATTATGTAGATTGAATTAAAGGGTTGAAATTTCATACGTTCATGATGTTTGGGAACTGCTTTTTTTTTGTGGTTTTGCTCAACTACACAGCTTCTGCTGGTTCAGATAGGGGGTTGAAAGTTCGTACGAAGTTTAATTTATTTCGTTCATTGCCGCAATTTTTATGTGTAAATTTCAATAATTTTCGAGGACTTTCGGGTATCGCGCGTCTCTGCAGCGATTGCAAATTCAGTTAGAACGCTTCAAATTTGTGAGTGAATTCGGTTACTGCTATTTGGTGGTTTCAAATCTTTTTTCGTAATCCCATACTGTTATTTTGATTTAACGGTATTCAGATGACAATTAAAAAGTCAGTGTTAACGGCCGCCGGCCGTTATAATTTTATAACGGCCGGCGGCCGTTAAGAAATCACGTGTTCAAATATTTATTTCAAAACATCATTCTGGTTACAATAACAATTATAATAAAACTAACTATTTATTTATTTGAAAAGGAATTTGACAATTGCTATTATTTGAAATGTCTATCTTATTGATTAGAGATTTACCATCTATAGCAACAGTTTTTGAACTTGTTGTCGGTGAAGCCTCATTATTATGAAAAAGTTGTCTCGTTATCTTCATTCTCTTCGAAACTGAATTTTCAATATACGACTCCGCCACCGCAGAGGAGTCCCAACCTCCAAGTTCTTTTACCGATAGTAGATCGCCACCATTTTCTACAAGCATGGTAGCCGAGGATCTGCGAAACGAGTGCCCTGTGTAGAGCTGAGGGTTTTCTAATAATGCTGCAATTTTCTTTGGAACGCCTCCAATAGTATGAATGCCCACTACTTGTTTTACACATTTACCATTCCTATAACCAATGAAAAATCGCCGATTTTCCAGATTCGAAGGTCGCAAATCTACTTATTTTTGGTATAAACCATAGGCATCAAAAGGAAGTCTTTCTTTGGGAATGACAAATAACCTATTCTTTTTGTTTTTAGTCATCCTCAATGTAACCAAAACTTTGGTACTGGTGCTTTCAAAATCATCCACACTCAGCTTCGCAAGTTCTTCACGTCTACAGGCACCAAAAATTCCACACATTAATACAACTTTTTCAAGCAACCATGTATGATCATTTGCCTCCAACAAAAACTTAATTACTTCTTTTTCAGACAAAATTTTTGATTTCTTTGGGTTGTATCCATCAGACTTTCGTCTCAAGAATAAAAATAATTTTCCAAATCTGAAAATACATTTCTGTTGGTAATACTCTAATCTGGTGCAAGATTTAAAATAACTAACCTTGAAATGTCAATGTTGTCATAAACTCTCAAAGCAAGTTTCAACATTGAAATCTCCGTCCACAGCGAGTTGGGAGAATAAACCTTCGATTTTCCTTTCGCATAGGCTAATAGAACATCCTCATTAACCACCTTTACATTCTTGCTATTACGCCAATTTTCAAAATTTTCATATTCTTTTTTATACCGCTGTTGAGTTATTGCCGGCAGTAAATCAACACTCGCTGCACATGATTCTTCCAATATTTCAAAAGGAATTTCGTTTTGTTCCTCAATTTCATCCATAGTCGTCGTTACAGCGAACTTGCGAACACAAAAAACTGACGTTGTTTATAAAATTGCCAAACAGTTCCATGACAACAGATTGCACGACGTTGGGATTTTTTTTCAGAATTACGAGGTACGGGGTTTGGTCTTTCTTCGGAATCAAAATGTAATCTTCCAACGGGATTATGAAAAGCCTTTAACGACACACGGCCGATACGCAAATAACGGATTCGGTTAGTTATAATCCTCGGCTGCGCCTCGGATTACAATATCCAACCTCATCCGTTATTTGCTATATATCGGCCGTTAATAACTATATCCTACCGCTGCTAGTTTAATGCGCTCAGTTGTCACTTCTAGAGACTTAATTTGATACAATTGGGTTGTTGAAAAAAATTATCAATTTTTTCAAAGTATTTTGAAACTGTATCCCTAATTATATAACTAGTCGATGCGAAAAACTTTTTAAACTTTTTTGAAATTATTTATAAACAATTTAAAATTGATAAAATTTAACACGTTGACTGCCGTGTGTATAGATTTTATACATGAACAGTGTTAAACTTCCAAGCCATGTGTATATGAATTCTGCATATATACCTTACTTCTCTTATGTGTCACGGATTGCTACGGCGTACAATTAACCCATAGTAAAATAGCAGGGTGATTTATTGTATATTTTCAGAATTATAATTTTTTATCATTATTCTGGATTGCTGGCATTAAAATTTTTTTTTGAGTTTTTATAGGATAGCGTATTGCATTATTTCTTTTGTAAAATTAAAAAAAAATTCATTTATAAAGTATCGGTGTTTCACTAAAAATGAAAAATTCATTTTAGGGATTTGATATAAAAATAAACATAATTGGAAAATATCATTTTGGCATCGACTTATGATGTCTGAAAAAATATTCTATGCAGCCTGGTGGTTTTTCGGGACACATACGTAAATGACTTTTATCTACAACCGTGCGTAAATTATGTTTTTACACACCCATATTAGTGCGGTAACTATTACTTTAACGCACTAGTTTTTTTTATTTTTTTTTTAAAAGGTGGGACGTGTGCCCTCTCACACGCGCCCGACCTCCGTACAATTTTGGCTTCGTTAACTTGAACATTTAGCCATCAATTTACTATAATGAGGGGAACAACTTATATCCGGACGGATACAAACACCCAGGAACACGGTGGGAATCGAACCCACCAACTCCGTCAACGAAGACGGCATAGCGCTACCCATAGCCTCTCCGCCACCGGAGCTCCCTTAACGCACTAGTGTGATAAAAATCAGTTTAACGCACTAGTGCGGTAAAAATCATTATTATTATTGCCTATGGTTTTTCTTTTCAAATAAGCTATTAATCTTGGAAATTTGTCTATCTGTATGTTCTTTTTTATGGACAAGGTGGACTTCAGCATTGAATAATAGCACCAAAGCGACTTCTTTTCCTTGAACTTATCTTCAAAATAGGCAATTAGTACATCTTCATTAATGTTATCCACTTTTTTATGAGAGCACCATTCGATTAACATATCATAGGCCTTTTCGTAGCGAATTCCGGATTTCTGTGGTAGCAAGTTCGTCGTAGCAGCTTCAACTAGCCGTGAAATCTCCATATTTTCGACTGACATTTTGAATGACAACTTCAAAGTAGCGTTGCTTTTTTTTGTCGCTATGACATCCTAATTTTCATTACAATAAAAAAAGTTAAAACATTGCTGGTGACCAAGTTGGGAAATTTTAGACTATAATTAATTTGTATTTAATTAAAATGAACGGTTGTAGATAAAATAGTATACATAACTCGCGTGGTAAAGGTTTTTAACACACTTAAGTGAATGAAAAGACTCGACTGCGGCTCGTTTTTCAAATTTCACTTAGCGTGTGCTAAAAACCTAGTTACCACACTTATTATGTAAAATACTATTTTACTGTGATTTGTATTCGTGCAGACGCCGTGTGTATATACTTTATTCACAGCTCAATAAATCAAATTCTTCTTATCAATCGATTCAATTATGATACAGAAATTGATAAAAGTAGACAACAATCGATAATTCACAATAAAATTATTGCGGCGCACTGGACCCTATAGCAAATTCTGGCTCGGCACTCAACGTGTTAACAAAAAATTAAAGGCTAATTCCGATAATATAAGAACCTGATGATGGATAACATCTTGTGGAACATTTAAAAACATTTTTTGGGTGTAGATTTTGTAGTACTCGTGCATAATGGTACGAAGCAAGCACAATAACTTTTTGCTTTGATATTTAACATATATTTATCAATATATTGAAGATAACAACAAGATTTAATCGATTAAAAGCCAGAACACTGTATCAGCTGTGTGCTACGATGAGTAGAAATTAACATTGTGACGTCACACGCGCTTTTGCTTGTTCGGGAACTGTCGGAGTGATTTCGGTACTGGATTCAAATATTTATTTTCTATTTAATATAACTTTTTAATTAGAGCGAAAAAAAATGTTTCGGCAAACAATGTTGACTATTTCTACTTGTCACCCTTCAAGCTACGATTCCACCGGAGGAACATTTTTGTTGCTTCCATGGTGCTCCATGGAACTTATGGGCTAGGGCTAGGGGGGCGTTAAATTTGTGTTCTCTTCTAAAGGGGCGATGGTCCAGGAAAAGTTGGGAATCTCTGCTCTAGAATTATGAAAGAACGCACCAAAAAATAATTTATTAAAGCTTCCAGAAATCGAATACAAATCTTTTTAGTGAAACCATTATCAACTACAATTACTATAAATTATATACCGTTAACAATGAACTTGAACTTGAGCAAAAAATGATCACAACGACGAAACAACATTTCAGTTGAATTGTTAATTTTTTCCACTCAAATGACAACGAAGGTCGGTCAGCGGATTTGGTGATGATATCTTAATAAACACAACTCTTGTTGCGATTAAGCTACAGTTTCACCGGAGGAACATTTTGTTGCTGAATGTTTCTCCTTGTTGCCAAAAGTAGAAACTCATGGCAACATACGTGAACTTCTTGTTTCCACTGAAGCAACTTAAATTGTCAATACTTGCATATTATTTAGTAGAAACAATCAACATTTGTTGCCGAAACATAAAGAAATTTTAAGAAACATCTAGGAACATTTTGGAACATTTACAGAAACAAGCAACAGCAACAAAAATGTTCCTTCCTCTGGTGGAAACGTAGCCATATATTTTTTATATTCGTTTTCGTACTTCGCTGCACACTGAAAATCTGCGACACGAATGTTTACTAGTTGTGTTCTCTATACGTTTCCACTGCGATAGCAACACGGATTTGTTAACACATATTTCCTATTTTCTTTTGAAGTTTACCGCTCAAAATGGAAACCGGTAACAAGTAGGAACAGTCAACATTTGTTGCCAAAAAATAAAGAAATTTAAGGAACGTTTAAGAACATTTACGGCAGGGATGTATCCAGGGGGGCGCCAGAGGGGGCTGAGCTCCCTCTGGAATTATCTAAGCCCCCTCTAAAAAAGATACCAGAATTATTACAAACCAAAAATGTTTATATCTGCGTTGAAACATAAAACTACCCTAGTTACAAACAAATCTACCTAATTGTAAAACTGACTTAAAATTATTTAATTGTGGCATCTTTTAACCCGCAAAACATGTTGACGTTTTTATCCTTAAATGAAATAGCGACAAACCAGCGGCTACCATCGGGGTTGCCAGATTTTTTTTCAGAGCCGTGTTGCACTTTAGACGCTAATTTGTCGCCCAAAAGCGCAACCGTGGTTGCGACATGTTAACGGGGAAACATTGGTAACAAGTATTTTTCATATAAAATTCACCTATTCTAGGAGTTATTTGATACGTGTTTTGCTGTTAATTTGTCGCCCAAAATCGCAATCATGATTTTTTTCTGCACGAAAAAATAGTCCACCCAACATGTTGCCTACTCGTCCGAAAAACAATAATAGGAACTTTCGGGACTTTTTACCTAAATTACTATTATAATCAAAACTACGATTCTGTTACAAATATCTTTATTTTCATATAAACTGTTCACAAGAAATCATTACATCATCATCATCTTTGTCTGTGCTTGAAGTTGTGGATTGGTTCTGCTACTGATACATATCAGAATTAAATTTTGCATAAAAGGCTTTGCTAGGCTCAAATCTCATTTGACACAACTGAATTTAACATTTTTAGTATCATTTTATTTCGAATTTTACATTTAACAATATTAATCAATGAAAATATCCTCTCCACGAATGAATTGGATGACGTTTATATGTAATGATGAATTAATATTTTTTATTTCTATTAGTTTTATTTATTCAGAGTTTTCTAGGAGATATTTTTTATTCATTATTTTTATTAGAATAAATTTTTTTATTTTTCCAAAATGTTTTTCAATTAATATTCGTTTTCCAGTATACACTTCTAGGTATAAAAAGACAGAAAAAGCTGTATATTCCCATCTTTTTTTCACGTATATTTATTTTAGTACTATATAAAAAACAAGCCCCCTCAAGAATTTGTTCTGCCCCCTCTAGAAAGCAGTACTGGTTACGGACCTGATTTACGGAAACACGGAACAGCAACAAAAATGTTCCTCCGGTGGAATCGTATCTTGAAGGGTGACAAGTAGAAACAGTCAACATTTGTTGCCGAAAACTAAAGAAATTTAAGGAACATTTAGGAACATTTACGGAAACACGCAACAGCAAAATGTTCCACAATATTCCTCTTTGTTCCTCCGGTGGAGCTGTAGCTTAACCTTCCAGTACACGGGTGAAAAAAAGTTGCGCCAGTAGACGAGTTGGGTCTCTCAAACCCTAACACAGTATATTTTTTTTATGAAAAAATTTTTTTTTCTAGTTTCATTTATGTTTTATTTTTTGGTATTGAAGAGTTTTCTTTAACTTAAATAATAAGAAAGCCAATTTTCTCATTTTTTTATATTTTTAATAATTGAAATTGAAATTTATTCTTTTTTCAACATTAGTATAAAGAACAATGAAAAAATGATAAAAAAATGCCTGAACAAACAATGTCGATGTTAGGATTCTTTAAACAAGAGGTCATTTAAACTTTTTCAACTAAAATAAGACAACAAGTTCAACAACAGGAATAAAAAAGTTCATATGAAATATCTACTACTTTTGCTCACTATATTCGGAACAAAAAAATCGCTATGTGCTCTAAACATGAGAAATTATTACATTCGTTACTGTAATATTTTGTTTTACGATCTTTACAACATTTCGTGTTCTAAAATTTCTACGAATTCGGGATCTAAAATTTCTACGAAGTCGGGATCGGCAATCATCATCGGTATCTACTTCGACATCTGCTCGAACAATTTACCAAGTCTATTTGCTTCAACTTCATAAGTATCTATATTGGAACAAAATATAATGTGTACTTGTCCAGAAAATTACAATAAAGACAACTAAAACATAACTCGAATATTCCCCGAATACTTACACCAATTTTTTATCTGGGTTGGGTCTGACAAGACGTTTCTTGTGATCTATCATGCCCTAAGTAATAAACTTGACTGAAAACAATTGACATCAGAAAATAGCGCCATAAAAACAAAACGCCCGGTCTGTCAGACCTAACCCGTGCACTGGAAGGTTAATAAACACAACTCTTGTTGCGATTAGGTTCGTTTGTACCGAGTGATTGTATTACAGTTTCATCTTCAGCCAAAAACAGAAGGAGAAGACGCCCAATTCCAGACAAACAGGTTCACCTTTAATATCCATTCAACTTCGCGCAGTCACATGTGGAGTTGGTTTGCGCTCGGTCAACAAAACAGAAAACCATCACCTGTTTCGTTTCTGTGTCCGATGGACCGTGCGTACGAGAGTACGTAAATTACACTACTCTGCGGTAGAACCAAAACACGCTTCGTCCAATCACGTTCGAATTACAGCGGAATTTACCAATCGCGAATTTGCTGTGCCATGTGTTGAACACTCAGCCTGATTAGACATTTTTCGAAATGCTTCGTTCTTCATCGTGGAAATTTCTTGTTAAGCGTAACCAAATTTCGTTCCTTCGCACATCTAACTGTGGAAATTTCAATTTATAATTATGTATTTGTAATTTATTTTATTCGTTATTTCCGTGTATTTTTAGTGTTCGTGGTTTTAAAAAAATTTGACGTGCTGGAGTTTTTTTCTCATGGCTTCCTTCGAAGATTTGGAGAATGAATGGAAAACGTGTATTAGAGATGACCCCTCTGTCTGGTCTGAAACAGGTGAGTGATTATATCAGAGAAGGTAGAATAATTTATCCAAAAAATTGTTGATTAGTTTGAACTTTTGATGTCTATACCAGAGTAACTAGTTCTTATAGTAACTAGTTCTTATGTAGGTATTCCACAAACATATTAAAGTCGATAATCTCAGATCTTCAAAAATGTCTGAAAACTAGTTCCTACATTACTGACTACTAGTTGCATATATAAGTATGTACCTACTTTATTTCACCGCCAAATATATATTTAAATTGTTACGAATATCACCCTCAATTTCTCGTTATAAAACCAAATAATTTAGTTAGCAAAACTATGTACATAAAATTAGTGAATGAACGTGTTGTAAATTATTACTCCTTTCTTCCGGTCGCATCTTAAATGAACGAAGAAATAATTAGAAATGTAAATGATTGTGATTGCTTACAGCTAAGAAAGAAAAAAAATCTTAATTTCAGTTTTTGCGCTACTTATGCACTAATGTGTGATATATCAAGCATGACCGACATGTTAGTGGGTCAGTTTGAATTAAACGATCAAATTTATATTGAATATTGAAAAACATATTCTTGGATGTTTGTTTTTTTAGTTTACATATATATAAATATATATATATATATATATATATATATATATATATATATATATATATATATATATATATATATATATATATATATATATATATATATATATATATATATATATATATATATATATATATATATATATATATATATATATATATATATATATATATATATATATATATATATACGAATGGAATGAAATCGAAAATAAATAAGTGGAGGCGTGTTAAAAAAAACGCTCGGATATAACTGATATTTTTAGATGGGCATTTTTTTCAATAACAACTTTTTATACAGGGTGTGCCATGTGGCAGTGGCCAATACCAACTTTGTCATTTCAAATACAACACCCTGTATATTATTCAATCTTTGGATTAAACGTAAAATTCTACACATATTTCATGTACAATGTCCTATTCCTAACTTCAACTGTTTCGGAAGTGTTGAGTGTTTTCAAATTTATTGCAAAAAGTAACAATTAAAATAAAGAAAATTATTCATTCACAGATATATTCGTTACAACATATATAATAGTTATTTCGCATTTATTTGTTGTTGATAAGAAAGTTAAAAACAATTGAACCGCTTCTTCTTACTGAAATGAATTAAAAAAAAACTACTATAGTTTAGTTTTGCTCTCGGTTTTACTTTAATTATTTTGAAACTCCTGGCCTTAGCAACTGGTTGTCTGACTGCATAACATTAGTTGTCAGTTTTATTATCATTTGAATTTCGTTAACTGTACATCAGAACAATGGTTTAACAGAATATCTGTGAATAAATACTTATCTTTCTTTTTATTGTTACTTTTTGCAATAAATTTGAAAATACCTAATACTTCCGAAACAGTTGAAGTTAGGTAGGTATAGAAAATTGAACATGAAATATGCCTAGAATGTTACGAATAAACCAAAAATTGAATAATATACAGGGTGTTGTATTTGAAATAACAAAGTTGGTATTGGCCTCTGTCACATGGTCCTACACCTTGTATGAAATATGTTATTGAAAAACATGCGCAACTAAAAATACCAATCGATGTGCCCGAGCGTTTTTTTGGAGCACGCCTCCACTCATTTATTTTCGAATTTATTCCATTTGTGTGTTCCACTGTGTATATATTTATATGTATGTACCTGACTTTTTCAGCAGTAACAGATGTTTCGTCGAGTCTTGTTGAAAAGGATATTGTTTTTCTAGAAATTTTTGACGTTCAGAAAAGTTGAAAGTAATGTAACATCTAATATTAATTTTCGACAGATTTTCCAGAAAAAATGTGTTTGTTGAAGTGACAAAAATATTGAATTTTCATTAATTTTGTGATAATCGAACTATTATGATGCGCGCTTCGACTGACTGTCGAAAATGTTTATCAAGGATATTTCCATTTTTTTTTTAATCTCAAGGGACCTACAGTTTTACACCGGTTTCGAATGGCCAATGGGCTTGAAACTTAGTTATTACCCAAAATAATTAGAACCTCTAAATTTCATTGGACATACACAACACCCAAGAGCAAGGTGGGACTCGAACCCACAATCCTCGGTTTACAATGGATACACTCTACCGCTGGGCTATCGAGTCCTCATCTTTTTTTCATTTTTGATTTTGATGTTGCTATTTATAATGTAAAGTCAACTATTTATAAATTTTTTTTCTCACTAAAAATGAAAAAAATTAATTTTGACGTATCTAGTGCTTCTAAATCGCCATAAGTTATTAGAAATTCGAAGTTGATTGTGCAAACAGGAAAAAACACATAATGATATGATTGATGTAATAGTTCTTAAAATCAACAATATAATTTCATAACAAGAAAGAGATGAGTATGAGGAAAATGTGAAATGGAGCAAATCCAACTACTTGATTATTGTATCGGAATCTCACTACGCAATTTTCGCAACATAAAAGACTATGCGTTGAAGTGAAATATTCTTACTTTCTATTTAGATGGGGCATGTGTGAAAAATGTTATTGATTGATAAAAATATATATTAAGTCTAATCCTCTATTACCTTATTTTTTTTGTTGACACAATAGTACCTTATATTTGAAAAAAAGTCTTGATGATAAATTCCTATCATATTAAAATTGTTTTTTTTAACTCAGTAGGGACCTACATTTCAACGAGTTAACATAGAGAATCATACATTTGTCGTTATCAATGTGAAAGATTATAAAATTGTTAATTCGAGTGTTTTTTAGTACGTTTGATGATGACCTTATCCAATTATTGCAATTATTATATATATATATATATATATAACAGGGGCGGCTATTCAAAGGCGGCTAAGGAGGCTAAGCCTCCTCCTCAATAATATTCCGTGTATCACTAATATATTATATTGAATAGTCAGCATTTAGCATATTCATATTAATCAAAATCATATTATTTTATGCACCTACCTTCCTTTCAACCTACATTATATAATGGTATTTACATTTACTGCATTTCATTCATTTCAAGATTTGTGGCAACGCTGCGGAGGCTTAGAAAAGTATATTCTCAACGTTCATTATGCCTGCCATAGAAAAGCAAACAACGGTGCGAATACTGTCAATGAATACTTCATTGCAATAGAAAAGCAAAACACATGTAAATGGCAACACCGATGGATCCTGAGTCTCATACAATGTCGACCAATCACAACTATAGAATTTCGGGTAAAATCGAGTGAATTCGTTGGAAATTAATTTAATCGTAGTGACTAATGGCCGACAACAGCTTGTTTACTTATATTGCTCGCGTATTGTTTTAAAATGAGTTTGGTTACTGCAGTTAATTTCAAAAATTTCAATGGTGACTTAGTGGAATATTGTTATCCCATAACTTTAGTGCACTAAGTTATGAGGATAAAGTTTTGATAAAAACATTGCAACCTACCCCTGAATTGAACAATTTGGTGCAGCGTAACAGACAACAAAACCGCGGTTTTAATACAAGAAATTATGAGAGACATCCTTGCCTAACCGGATCACAGGTAAAAAATAAATTATTTTGTTGGCAGTGTTTACTTTTTACTAGGGAAAATGTCTCTGTTTGGGGCCGCTTAGGATTTGAGGATTTAATTCTATAGTTGAAAGTGAGGAATTTTTCACCGATAAAGTAACTTTAAATACCGCACGCGGATTAATATCTTACTTACAAGATGGAATTTATATATTTTTTAAACATCGTTAAATTAATTTATGAACAAACAGAAATAGTTTTTCAAATCTTACAGCAAAAGTTTTCAGATGTAATTTACTCACGAAATCGGCTCAGGTTTCTTTTGGAAAAAATTTCAGAATTTCGTGCAGAAGTTTATTTTAAAAAACTATTTTCTTTATTTCAAACTACTGATGATACGACTCAATTTAGCCCAAAACGAAAGAAATTCAGTTACGCAGATATGGAGCTTCACTATAAGCAAATATTTTATGAAATTTTGGATACTATTAGGGGTCAAATAGAAATAAAGTTCTCTCATTTGAAAGAACTGCATTTCTTCGACTTACTCAATAAAAATTTGTTTACCGGATTTTCGGCTAATTTTCCAAATAACCTTTTGGAAAGGTTATGTCTAAAATACACTTTTTTTGATAAGGTGGCCATAAAAAGTGAACTGTGTGTTGTTTATAATGACAATGAAATTTTGGGGCAAAATGAAAATCATGTGAGGACTATTAAATACCTTTTTGATAATGATTTGAATCAAGATTTTTCCCAAGTTTATAAACTCTTATGTCTAATTGTTTCTATCCCGGTGACATCAGCTTCCGTAGAGCGCTCGTTTTCCATTCTTAAGAGAATTCAAACTTATTTACGAAATTCGATGAGCCAGGATCGTTTGAAAAATATTAGTTTGTTGTCTATTGAAAAAGAATTGGTAAAACTTTTGGCGAAAGACAAAAAATTTTATGAGGATATTATAGATCATTTTGCTAACGTTAAAGATCGCAGAACCCCGCTAATCTTCAAAAATATATAATAACTTTTTATTTGCTCTCACCAGCTGTCAACAAATTCGTTAAGTAGGTAGGTAGGTACCTATTTTGTGAAAGAAAAAAAATTTGATGAATAGATGAATTGATTAATTGGCTGAGAAGAGTTTTTGTGAATATTGTAAATAGGAGTTGTAGGTCTCAAGGTAGACACTCGAAAGTGAAAACAAATTAATAGAGTAGGCTGCTTGTTTTACTTTGGTTTTCTTCAAATTATAAGGCGGTTGACCTTGAAACCCTAAAAATTTTCGCTTATGGTGTATTTTTTAACACCTCTTGTAGCCTCCTTAAACCAAAACCTCACGAGCCGCCACTGATATATATATATATAATATATATATATATATATATATATATATGTATATATATATATATATATATATATATATATATATATATATATATATATACCTATATACCTATATACCTATATAGGTAAGTTTTACTGGTTTCAGCTCCATTTGATAACATACACTTTTTTTATACGCGTTTCGGCTTATAATGTCATATTCATTAAACAATACAAACTAATAACATTCAATTTTCACGCTATAAATAAATCAGTATACTACATAATTCAGTCTTGATGTCCGGATATATTTGAATCTTCGATTATCAGTTATCGGATGTTATCAGAGCAGGTTTCTTTTTTTATGTTTCACGCAAAATATTATAACATATTCTCATAAAACCAGTGATGTCGCTTCTGGAGTTAATTTCTTCTTTTTGGATGTTAATCCTTTCTAAAATATTTCTCTTGTCATGGGTTTTTTCTTCTGTGAGACAGTCACACATTTGGGGCTCATTGTCCGAACTCTCCGGTATGGGAGATTTATATATATATATATATATATATATATATATATATGTATCTATATATATATATATATATATATATATATAGATACATATATATATATATATATATATATATATATATATATATATATATATATATATATATATATATATATATATGTATCTATATATATATATATATATATATATATATATATATATATATATAAATATATATATATATATATATATATATATATATATATATAGATACATATATATATATATATATATATATTTATATATATCTTATATATAAAATTCTCGTGTCACAATGTTCGTTCCCATACTCCTCCGAAACGGCTTGACCGATTCTCATGAAATTTTGTGAGCATATTAAGTAGGTCTGAGAATCGGCCAACATCTATTTTTCATCCCCCTAAATGTTAAGGGTAGTCCACCCCTGATTTTTTTTTTAGACAAAATTTTTTGTTTTTATTTTTTTATGATACAGCATACAAAAATACATATAATCCTAAATTTTCACCCTTCTACGATCAACCCTTATTTTTTATTTGTTAAACTCTTTCGAAATGACTCGACCGATTCTCATGAAATTTTGTGTGCATATCGGTTAGATCTGAGAATCCGACAAAATCTATTTTTCATCCCCCTAAATGTTAAGGGTAGTCCACCCCTCAATTTTTTTCTTTATTTTTCTGACAACATTTTCTGTTCTATTTTTTTATGATACAGCATTGAAAAATATATACAACCCTAAATTTTCACCCCTCTACGATCAACCCCTATTTAGATAGATAAAAATAATTTATATGGCAGAACAACGTTTGCCGGGTCAGATAGATAGATATGTAGATAGATAGATAGATAGAAAGATAGATAAATATCTAGATAGATAGATAAAGATACATTAGCAGATAGATGAATATATAGAAAGACAGATAGATAAAAATAATTTTTATGGCAGAACAACGTTTGCCGGGTTAGAAAGACAGATAACTATCTAGATAGATAGTTAGATAGGTAGATATACATCGGCAGATAGATGAATAGATAGAAAGATAGATAAAAATAATTTATATGGCAGAACAACGTTTGCCGGGTCAGCTAGTATATATATATATATATATATATATATATATATATATATATATATATATATATATATATATATATATATATATATATATATATATATATATATATATATATATATATGCATTCATAATCAGAAGTGAATTATTTAATTATATAATTCCCTCAATTATTAGTGGTTATAATCGAATTCTTCCCTCTTCAACAGCCTTTGTTGATCAACCTGGTCATAGTCCCCCATTTGTCCTCTCCACTCCAACCTGCATTGCGCTCTGTGATGCCAGTTTCGTCCCACCCTTTCCCTGATGTCGCTAATCCATCTTCTTTCCTCATTTGGATGACCTCAGTCACACCCAGGTTATCCAGATTATGATTCAGATCTAGATTATGCTTCCCAGCATCCTGGTTATGCTATATCTGTCAACGTTTGAAAATTGTTAATATTTAGTTTCTTAAGTTTTCTACTCGATCTTGAAATCTCACTGATATTTGTTATCGAAATTCCTATTAGGATGTAAACCTCAAGATGATTATGAATAACTCGCAGACTTGTTGTGTAATAAATAAAACAAATTATGATCTCGTCAAACAAGAAACTTTAATTAACTATTTTAGATGACGGATATTGTATGAGATAACTGTGTGTAACTGACACACATCCTTACATATATGTTTACGTAAAAAATTGGAAAATTATACTTCTTGACCAGATTTAAAAAAGTTTTTAGTAGGATTTCACTTAATACAAGTACAATACGATTTTCTGACCAAAAAAGCTATTTGCAATAAAGGTAGTATTATCTTATATTTGATGGAATCGGTCGTTACTACGTGATAATTTAACATGATTAACAAAAACTAAATTTGAATTTACTACATTTATTATCACAAAAATATTTTGAAAAATATAATACTGCGATTGCAATTTCGGTCACTAGACCATCATCGGGCAGATTGAGTTAAGAACTGAATACAGAATTATAGATTTGCGCTTACGGGTGGGAAAGAATTATTGCAGGTACCTAAATAGACAAGAGGAACATATTTCAAGAAGGGCTAATCGAGTGGATTTCCCAAATTGGTACAATACAATGCTCTTAGAAAAATCGTTATTGTTTGAATATAATCAATCTGGTCGTTCAGCAAGACATCTTTTGCATTATGATTGAGTTTAAAAATTTCTAATGATTCTAAGTAAGTAAGTTTGGTTCCTTTCGGTAATTGTGCATGATTTGAAAATTATCTATTTGTGGAAATGGGTGGTGGTTTTCACGGCAATGATGTGAAAATGTTGAATCCGTTTTATTTTTCAAAAAAGATTGTTGGTGTCCTTTGAATCTTGTCTTGAACGATCGACCAGTCTGACCTATATATATATATATATATATATATATATATATATATATATATATATATATATATATATATATATATATATATATATATTTATTCGAATTGTTGTTGCCTGTGATTTATTTTTAATCTCTTGATAATTATTAGCAATAACAGGCTGGTTGAATCTTAAAAAACTCGATTTAATTAATAAATTGACGTTTCATTATGACATTCATAGTTATTCAAAATTTTTGAACAAAATTGAAAATTCTTTGACATTTATTGACTTGATAAAATTGAATATTGATCTGTCTTGTTAAAAATTCTTTCAGTCTAATATTAACATTCAAAATTGTTTCATTAGAAGGCAAGGGAAACTACAGAAACCTTTACCTATGTAATGTTCGAAAATAATAATAATAGAGTACTATTTATTTAACAGAAAGAAATTAGTCACGGGAAAATATTAAAAAAGTAGAGCAGAATTATCGGTATAGAACGTTTATATGGAAGCAGCCGTTGACACGTGTTTCGGACTCTTTGGTCCTCATCAGAACGGCGTAGCTAAGTATTGGATTGAAAATTAGGAGATGAAAATAGTTTAATAAATAAAATCCTCTGTTATGGAAGAAAATCACTTATTTGTGGTTTATTGTTTGAACTCTCCGGTATTGGAGATTTGGTCAAACTTTGCCACGGAGGCGATTAATTCCATCCGAGAGATCTTAGAAAGAGTAAATTGATATTAAAAAAGAAAATTAGTTTTGGGAAAATATTAAACAAGTAAAGCAAAAATTATCGGTATAGTTCGTTTATATGGAAGTAGCTGTTTTTAATGAAATTTTTATAATAAAATCCTCTGTTATGGAAGAAAATCACTTATTTGTGGTTTATTGTTTGAACTCTCCGGTATGGGAGATTTGGTCAAACTTTGCCATAGTTATTTTGAATAACTATGAATGTCATAATGAAACGTCAATTTATTAATTAAATCGAGTTTTTTAAGATTCAACCAGCCTGTTATTGCTAATAATTATCAAGAGATTATATATATATATATATATATATATATATATATATATATATATATATATATATATATTATAAATCTATAATTATGTATTCATTTCTTAACTCAATCTGCCTGATGATGGTCTAGTGACCGAAATTGCAATCGCAGTAGGTATTATATTTTTCAAAATATTTTTGTGATAATAAACGTAGTAAATTCAAATTTAATTATTATCTTATAACTATTAGTGATACATTGGGGGTGATAAATTGAATTTTTCACTGTCATTTAATCCATTTGTTGTCTTGAATGATTATTCTCATTTTAATTTTTTTCTTATCACGCATCATAAGTGAGTATTGAATAATAAGCGTAAGTAGCCTTTCTAAATTTCTTGCGAAGGAGTAGACGTAACTCATTATTTAGTTGTTATTACACATACTTACATTATTCGACATACTTCACATATTATCGATTAACGATAACATAAGCTAAATTGTTGGAAAACCTCATCTAAAAAGTTTAAAAAATACAAAAAATCAACTAATGATTTCTTTTTAATAAATTTCATACAATTATTTAGGAAAAGTGCATCTACTCAAATTGTGCTAATCAGGTAATTAAAGAAAAGTCACGTGTATGCAGAAAAAAATATTTTATTGAAAAAATGAGGCATGTCACATTCTTGTTTCAAAATAAAAACTTGAAAAACCATTTGGTGAAATTTTATTGAATTTTTGCTGTTTGTGACACAATTTCCATTCAAGTCAAGAACTTTTGTTGTTCATGACATTATATTTGGGAATAAAGCTTACTTTATTAACTATTTAGAGACAAAGATTGACTCAAATAGGAACAATCCTACTGAAATGTGGAAAACTCTGAAGACATTAGTACCGAATAATAACAAAGAATACAATCTTACAACTGTTGATTTTGGCAATGGTGAAATAATCTCTGATATTACTTTGATACCAGATGGCCTGAACACATTTTATATCAAAAGTATAATAAATATAACTGATGGAATTGACAACAACAAGTTTTCCCATAGCTTTCCTATAACTAAAAGAATAACTCATAATAAATTGTCCAACTTTAGTCTTATCAATATGGTAGATCTGGAAAGAATTGTTGGCTCTTTGAAAAATAAAAGTAGCCCCGATGAAATTTGTATAGAACTTCTGAATAAGTGTTTCAGTGCCATTTGTAGTCCATTGTTGAACATTGTCAACAGTTCTTTGGAGAGAGGTGAAGTACCAACAAGTTCAAAATTATCTACTATTATACCTATACCAAAAGTGCCAAATACAAACCAGGCTATTCAGTTGAGACCAATAAACATGATTAATGCTACAGCTAAAGTATTGGAGAAGGCTGTATATGAGCAGATGGTGGATTATTTGGAGAGTAATAGGGTCCTATTTGAGTATCAGTCGGGTTTTCGGAGCAAACATAGTTGTGAAACAGCATTACAATGTGTTTTAACAGATTGGAAGAAAAGTGAGGAAAACAATCAGTATACGATTGCAGTGTTTCTTGATCTTCAAAGGGCATTGAAACTGTAGATAGATGCAGACTTATTAGAAAGATTGAAGGCGTAGGTATTGATGGAATGGCACTAAACTGGATCATGAATTATCTAAGCAATAGACGTCAAAGGTTGAAACTCGATGAAGTTTATTCAGATGGAATGCTTAATGATATAGGAGTGCCCCAAGGGTCTATTTTGGGACCATTGTTATTCCTAATATATTTAAATGACATTGTAACCATAGCAGAAGAATGTAAAATTCACTTATTTGCCGACGACACCTTACTGTACTTTAGTAGTAAAGATGTACATAAGTGTGTTGATACCATGAACGCTGGTCTTGAAAGGTTGTATAGATATTGCTGCGCAAATCTTCTAAAAGTGAACGTAAATAAGACATAATGGATGTTATTGGGGAAACATAGAGATCATAATAATGAAAACCTACTTCTACGATTGAATTACAGTGATATAGAAAAGGTGAACAAATTCGTGTACTTGGGTGTGACTATCGACAGTAAATTAAAAATCAAGGAACATGCTGACCAGATAATCAAAACAGTGGCTTACAAGGTCAACTATTTAAGAAGATGTTCCCCATATCTCAGCCAGTGGTCTAAATTATTGGTATACAACTCCATAATCCTTCCACATTTAAGTTATTGTTCTACCATTTTATCTTTTCTCAATCAAAATGAAATAAACAGACTGCAAAAGATACAGAATCGTGCTATGCGAATAATCTTACAATGTTCGAGGATGACACCGATAGCAAATATGTTGCAAACCCTTAAATGGCTACCAGTGAAGAAACTTTTCGAGTACCTAGCACTGATCTTTATTTTTAAAGTCGAAATTGGATGTTCGCCTATATATCTACAAAATAAATTAACTTATGTGGCTGACATACATGAGTATAATACAAGAAATGGAAACAACGTAAAGGTTGAAAAATATAAGAAGAATAGTACATATAATTCATTATTTTATAAAGGAGTAGATTGTTTTAATGACCTAGAGAGTGGTTCGATAGGTACATTCAGGAGACGATTGAAGGATTACTTGATGAGAAATTGATATGTTGTTGTGTACTTGTGACTTTGTTGTGTAACTTTTTGTCTATATGTGTGTATTTTTGGTCGGGCTGTTTCTATTTTTTTCATGTTAATTTAATTTTATTTATAGTGTGACAATGTATTTACTATTGTAAACATATTCAAACAATACACGCCAAATAATACCTTATTTGCTCCCGAAATGCTCACTCACCCTAACCCAGAAGAGTACCAAATATACCTGCATGAAGCTCTATAATGCCATTCCTAGAAAATTCTCGAAATGTGACGATGTGAAGCTCTTTGAAAGACAAATTCGTAAGTTTATACTGGATGCCGAAAAAAAAGATTAACCAGAGGCACATATGGTAGTAACGATTTTACATTATCTAGTTTCTTCTTAGATATTTTGATTGGTTCAAAGTATTTTGGCTATAAGTCAGTGAGAAATGTCTGAATGGGTATTCCCCTAGTTTTCGAGCGATAACTGTTTTCTTTGTCCTATCACTAACATATTCTTATGCCCTAAATTTCTTCTACTTTTTCTTTTTTGTCAGGTATAACATTCTACATTTTGTTGTCTCCATCTGCTTTTTGGAGTACGTTCAGGAGAATTTGGTTTAGGTCATTTAGACGTAGATGGACAGTCACTACCTTCCCTTTCCACATTATTTACATCAAATCAAATGGAATAGTATAACAAGCCACTAATTTTCTATACAGGACTTCTCAAATGCAAAAATGTGACAAGCCACATTATTAAATAAAATCATTACCTGCTTATTATTACATCGATTTTCATCACTAATAGGTGAAATGTCTCTGTCTATGTCACTATCATCTACAGGAGATTCAATTTCATCACTAGAACCGTTCATATTTTCACACTTTGATAGATTACTGAAGCGCGTATGATCTGAGTCAGCCATTTTGTGTGGCTTGTCACTATTCAACTAAAATAATCTACGAAAAGTTAACAGATGCAGCAATATGACTGCTAAATTGTGGCGCTATCTATTGAAAAATACCCAAATTCTCGATTGAAAGGCTTGCTAAACTATAAAAGATTTCTGCTACATAGTATGATACAATTTGCAAAATATGTGGCTTGTCATTGTTTCACATTAAGGCCTTAATTTCATCTATGTAAAATTTAATGTTCCATAAAGTTACAGTTCCACCGGAGGAACAATGAGCACTGGAACTTTTTGGTTGCTGTTGCGTGTTTCCGAAAATGTTCCCAAATGGTCTTAAATGTTCCTTAAAATTTCTTTATGTTTCGGCAAGAAATGTTGATTGTTTCTACTAAACAATATACAACTATTGACAATTTCATTTGATTTAGGGGAAACAAGAAGTTCACGTATGTTGCCATAAGTTTCTACTTTTGGCAACAAGGAGAAACATTCAGCAACAAAATGTTCCTCAATTTTCCTCCGGTGGAACTGTAGCTTTACGTTTTAATTATTTCGTTCGAAATTATTGTGTGTGGTATTTTGTCTAGTCTTTTATTCAATTTTTTTTTCTCGAACTTCGCTATAATCAGCGCCCGATCTAGATCTTAAATGACATACTTTTGGTACGAGTAATTTAATCGGATTACATTTTAACTTAGATAAAATTATCATAATGAATGCGTACAGATATAAGCACTTTCGAATGTTAATTATTCATTTAATTAGTATAATTTTTTGGTTACCGAAATTGATGTAATAGGAACGTGTTCAGTTTATTTATTAGCGACTGCTGGATTGATTTTGTTATCGTTCATAACTGAACTAAATATATAAAGGGTGTCCCAGATAAAACTTTCTTCCTGAATATTTTGTTTCATATTAAGTTTCGAAAAAAGGTATTAACTTTCAAATTTCAAATGGCACTGAGGGCATGTTATACATGTTAAAGCTCTTTTGACACTGACTCTGTTTTGAAATTTCACGATTCGTTTTCATGAATTTTTCGAAGTTTATTTTCAAATATACAATTTTATTTTCAAATATACAATTTTATTTTTAAATCAAGAATTCAGCACAATTATGCTGAAACTGAGCTCCCTGTTGTATGTTGCAAATGTAAGGTCTGTCTACATGTTCATAGTTTAAGTGATTTCATTCATTTAATAAATTCATTTAATTTAGACCTTACTATATCAGATTTCACTAGAATAACCCCTGCATCTCAAACTTGTATAGATAATATTCTTACAAATATAACAGAAGATAATTATATCTCCCAAGTAATTGATACATCTATATCTGATCATAAAGGAATACTTATTTCAGTAAAGAGAAGGCTTAATAGTAGTATGAATACCCCAATAAAAATTAGAAATATGTGTCAGAAAAATATGAC
Source organism: Cynegetis impunctata (assembly GCA_030704885.1). Taxonomy (NCBI): domain Eukaryota; kingdom Metazoa; phylum Arthropoda; class Insecta; order Coleoptera; family Coccinellidae; genus Cynegetis; species Cynegetis impunctata. Next base: position 768,487 of record JARQZK010002169.1, on the reverse strand, counting down.
CCAATTTGTGAAATCACTGGAGGAGGTAGACTGGCAAATTTTTAACGATTGCCAGACTTCCGTAAATGAATTAACAGAATATTTAGTGACCACATTTTCTTGCCGAGCCAGCAAACATTTTCCTCTTAAAACAATTTTAAACTCACACTCTCAGCGACCAGTTGTTAAAATGGTTTAATAATAACTTGAGACAACAGAGAGAAACCCTTTCAACATTGAAACTCATTGCTGACTCTACAAAATCTTGTGCTCATTACGCAAATTTTAAGAAATTTAAATATGTTTATCGGAATTCTCTACAAGATGCAAAAACAACCGCATATAAAAATTTTATTTATAATTCTAATAATAAAATAAAGGCCACATGGAATTTAATCAAATCCGAGAGCAATAAAAGAAAAGAACTGGATAGTAGTAAAATTTCCTCAAATAATTTTAATAATTACTTTTGTACTATATCTAGTACAATTACAAAAACATTGCCAACCGTTAAAGATCACCATTCACTATTTTTATATAGAATGCCTCGTCAATTGTCATCCTTTTTTTTGTCACCTGTGTTGGAATCCGATGTAAGGAATGCCGTTATTAGCCTTAAGAATTCCGGCTGTGTTGATATTTATAATATTAATACAGCCATGGTAAAACGTTCGGTGCAGGTTGTTAGTCCATTACTGGTTATCATAATAAATAAATGTTTCACTACTGGTAAATTTCCAGATTCACTTAAAATTTGCAAGGTACTGCCGATATTTAAGAAGGGAAATAGGGATGACTTAAACAACTATAGACCCATAACTATTGTACCGCTTTTTGGTAAAATCATTGAGATTATTTTGAAAAATAGACTGCTTTGTTATTTATTGGAGTTTAAAGTTTTGACATCATGTCAATATGGTTTTATTCCTGGCCGCTCGACCATCCAGGCCTTGATGGAGCTCGTGAGCAGTGTTGTCGAGGGCCTTGATAGTGGCGAGCGCTACTCAGCAGTCTTGTGCGATCTTACCAAGGCCTTTGATTGCGTTGCTCATGATATCCTTCTTGACAAACTGGAATATCTTGGTGTAAATGGCCTGCCTTTGTCCTTGTTCAAAGATTATCTTACCAACAGAAGGCAGGCAGTATGTTTGAATGATAAGCGGTCCGATATTAGAGTGATTTCGCATGGTGTCCCACAAGGCTCTGTCCTTGGGCCACTACTATTTGTCGTCTACATTAATGACCTGCACTTAAGCATGCTTCCTTGCAGAAGTGTCTTATACGCAGATGACACTACTATACTTATTGCAGGCAAATCGGATGATGAGATCAACTCGAATATTGCTGTGACTGTGGCAGCTGCTGAAAGATGGTTTACATCAAATTTTCTCAAATTAAATTGCAATAAAACGCAGATAATAAAATTTAGCTTTGCCCAAAACTGTGAACCAATTGCTGATGTTAAAATGCTTGGTTTAACTATTGACAGTGGTTTAAAGTGGCATTCTCATATTGTGGAGATATGTCTAAGACTAAGTAAACAGATTTTTCTTTTAAGACAACTTAAAAAAACTTTTGCAGTTGATATATTGAGGACAGTTTACTTTGCAAATATTCATTCTATCCTTAGTTATGGAGCAATTTTATGGGGTAGGTCTTCAATGCCTGAAAGAGTATTTAAGATCCAAAAGCAGGCACTTAGAATAATTGAAGGTGTTGGACCTACGACTTCCTGTAGACCACTTTTTATTAAACATCGTATAATGCCGCTACCTTGTGTTTTCATCTACCATATGCTGATGGAGATTCGACGTGTATCCAGCACTCTTCCGCCACTGGATTATAATCATGATTATAATACCAGATCTTCGGGGATTCTTTTACTTCAAAGGCATAGATTGGTCAGATCTCAACTTAACTCATTAGATTTTAAATTGTATAATAAACTTGGTGCAAATATAAAACGTTTACCTGTAACATTGTTTAAAAAAAGATTAAATCGTTTTTTGTTGGATAATTGTTTTTACTCGCTTAAAGAATATATGGAGGCACCATCCTTAATGTAGGAGTATTTCTTTTTATTTATTTTAAGTGTTCTTTAGTGTTTTTACGTATAAGGTTTTATTAATGTGAGTGAATGGTTATTCGGCCATATTATAATGTATTATATTTTATTAGCGTTTAATATTCGTAAGTTTTTCCCTTTTAGGGAATTTATATTATGATACATACAATTTTTATTGACCTGCATCAAACATGTACAATGTAACGATGTTAAATAAATATTTCTTTCTATATTTCTTATGTGAAAACTAGGCCTTTTCTAGAACACAAGATTATTCTAGGTCTTGGCACCAAGATCAAGACCAACACTTGATAAATATTATCAAGACTAAGACGAAGACTGGGCAGTCTTGGTTTTGCGCCATAGGGATTCGCGAGACCACAAAACTAATATTGGTCTTGGCACCAAGATCAAGCTAAAGACCAATAAGTACCAAGATTTAATAAATATTCTCAAGACAAAGACCAAGACTGGCAAGTCTTGGTTCTGTGCGATAGGGCTTCACGAGACTACAAGACTAGTCTTTGTCTTGCAGCAAGATCAAAATCTAGACCTATAAGTACCTATAAGACTAAATGAATATTCCCAAGACTGAGTCTTGGTCTTGCGAAGCCATAGAGCTTCGTGAGACCACAAGATTAGTATTGGCTGAGGTAACAAGACCAAGTCATAATAAATATTGTCCAGACCAAAACCATGACTGGCCAGTCTTGGTTTTCGTCTTGCGAAGCCATAGAGCTCTTCGAGACCAAGACCAATAAATATTCCCAAGGCCAAGACTGACGACTCTTGATCTTGGCTTACGAAGCCCTAGTAAAAACCTATCGAGTCCTACGAAATTTTTTCACGATACGTTGTCTCAAAACTCCAAGATTTTCGGGTTTACCTACCTGCGAAAACCACTAACTTCAGATGTTCTTGAAAATTTACGGAGACTATTCCGTTTGAATCGCTCTCGATCTGCTTCGCTATCAGTACGCGATGCACTCCGCGAATAAATTTTTTTTTGAATAATAATAATAATATTCTTTATTGCCATCAAAATCACATAAAAAAATGACAGAGCAACGTCAACTACAACTGATTTCTAAAACCATTACAATCAAATCAAATGTTGTATATATTGTAGAGCTTAGATAAAATAACCACTAAATACACATACATAATGGATTTAATAATAAAATAAACACATACTTGACAGTTTAAAATGTTTGTAGGACATATAGGCCAAATACTTCCTGATAAATAAAAATATCTAAAAAATGTACACCTTAGAAATTAAATTTAAAAGAGAAAAACGATTTTTCCATCAAAAAAACCTGCACCTGTCTCTTAAAGCCAGATAGATCATTCAACTGCTTCAAATCTTGTGGAAGCATATTAAATGCCTTTATAGCCCTAAATAACGGACCTCGCTCAAAAAAGGCAGTATAATCTGGAGGGATCCCAAGAGTGTCCTTGCCCCTGGTATGCATCGGCATTGCTTGAGAATATCCTTCTCGGTTTGTTCTGAACAATTGCGGATTTTTCCTTACAAAGAGAACTAGAGATAGAAAGTAAAGGGAGGGCACTGTGAGTACACCAAATTTCTTGAAGTACGGTTTACAAGAAGTCATCGGCTGCAGACCAAATATACACCGAACGATTCTCTTTTGTGCCTTAAATATGTTGACTGCATTCCTACCGGAATAATAATAAAATAAACTAATTTTCATCACGGTTTGCTATTAAAGCGTGGTTCTTCAGTACCTACCTACATGATAAATTTCGCGAATTTTTTTTTATTTAATAAAATTAATTGTTTTATAATTTTTATTACGTTTTGCAATTGAAAAGTTGTTTTCCAAACCATAATATTTATTATGTATAATAAATATTGTTGTCATTATTATTATAAGCTTTAAAAGTAGATTTACTGGCACATGTATGATGTGATTTTGTCCACACGTTCACATATTTAACTGTTTTTTGACTTATATTCGCTCTTCTAAAATCACCTACGTAATTTTCTCTACGCATGACGTACGTGATACTATGAACTTAACACCTCGTATAAAATACTGTAATACGTATGCTGCGCATAACGAACGATTGTTCGTAGGTGTAACATTTTTGGGTTGGGCAGTGAAATGGTATCTCGATTCTAAGTGTATATTACGTATGGTAGTATTTATTCGATTCGTGTTTCGCATATTGTTGATATGTGACGGCTTGTGCTCGTCCCTCTTATGTTACCTAGCGAACATCGGGGAATGGTCAACGAGAAGTCTCCAGCCGCTATAAATTTGTTGGCAGAAGTTGTTCTGTTACAGCAGCCTGCCGAAGAATGCATGTCGTGCTAACATTCCGAAGAAAACGAGTATCTTACACAGAGATGGATTCTGTGAATATTGATTTGATTTGTATACAAGCATTAAAATAATAATATTAATAATACATTGGCTAAAATAAGCATCAACTCGTCATTATAATATATGTAAATACAATCTAACTACACACATAAATGAAAACATACAAATATATCTACAACTTGAGTATAAGTCAGTTACAAACACATAGAATTATGTGGATCACAACTCTTTAAATGAATAAAACGTGTGACTTAATAGAAAACGCTTCACCTCTTTTTTGACTTTTTAATACTACTTATGCTAGATATAAATGATTGCAATTTATTATAAACAGTAACAGACACATGTCTGTTCACTGTTGACTCTTCATATAACGCACTATTGTGCCTAGGAAGAAGTTATTTCCTATCATTTCTTGTACTATACCTGTGGTTCTCAACCTGTGGTACGCGAACCCCTGGGGGATCGCCAAGTGTTACCAGGGGGTTCGCGGAAAGATTACAACTTTATAAATAAAATATTTCTTTCAATTTAGCAAGCTTTGTACCGACAAAAAAGCATAACCTAATAAGCGAAAATGGGGTATTCGAGAAAAAGAAACAATCATTAACCTTTCTACTGACAGTACGTTGAAATCGGGTTTTACAAGCCGGACTATCATCAAGTTTTGGTTGGATACCACCAAAGTCTTTATGACCTAGCAATCAAATTTTTTTGTTTCCATAGAATATACTGGTAGAAAGAGCGTTTTCCTAGTTCGCGTTCATAAAAAACAAGTACAGAAAAAAACTGGATGCTGCCCCAGACTTAAGATTGTAGGTACCTACTTATCATCTTTTGAACCAGATTTCAAGAAGCTGAGTGAGGACAAGCGGGGACAGAGAATTATCATTAGATACAGAAAAGAACTCCTTGTTTTGATTATGAACAAAATTAAAAGACATGAATGAACAAATGACATATAAATATGCTATGTACTTTTGAAAGGTGGTTTCTATTGTGTTTGTTCTGAAACAGCTTAGTACAGAAGATTTTACAGTTATTTATGTGCATTTCATTGTCACACCTAATAAGACCTTAATAAATTCATTTTTCTTATGCTAGTAGGACTTTTAAGGATTCTATCCTAGTGGGTACAATTAGTGAACATGTATTTTCAAGGGGTACGCGATGAAAAAAAGTTTTAGAACCACTGTACTATACGAATCACCCAATCTCGCAAAATAGTTAAAATTCTGTTTAGCGTACGTTTAAAGGAAGATTTTCATTGACTTCGAAAGAGCAGAAAAAACAAATTATATAATGGCATAAAATATTGAACTTTCAGAACTGCATAAATTCGGCAATTGACGAATGAAAGCTAGGCCTAAAAATGTGGAACAGTAACAGTCATACGTCAGCTGTATTCGTATATACGTATAGCTATGTATAAAGTATGCAACAATGCAGCATCTGTACGTGACTTGTTGAATCAACTTCGTGACTTGTTGAATCAATATTTTCCCTTATTTACCAAAAACTGGATTTTCATTAAATGGCCTTCAAGATCGCCAGGTTTAACACCATTGGACTTTTCCCTATGGGGTCATTTGAAAGGTGTTATTTATAAAGCGGAACCTTTTAGATCTTTGCTCCAGAACCACACCATCATTGAAAATATTCCGGGTTGACTGTTTTAATCATCACGAAAACATTCATATCTTAAGCTTTTATTATAGCTAATTGTAAGTGTATTGATATAGATTTCTATAGGAGTTATTTTTCGGCAAAGTCTTTGACTTTTTTATCTCGTGTGGTATTAATCAATCATCTCACTGAGAGGAGACAGAAAAAGGAATAGACTTACAATTCTCCCCGACGTTTCTTCCAATATATAAATTGGCAGATAATTGTTTAGCGATCTTCTGAATCCACCTCTGTTAGAAGGTATACCTCGAGGATTTATCTCGAATATTCAACCTTCAACGTAGTCTATTGAAAAAGAATGGCATGCATATAAAACACGATACTATTGGATATTAAGAAACCGTTAATGTAACAAATTAGAAATTACATAATAATTAAAACACAAACTGGCCGGTTATAACAATAACTGCTGTCGTTAATGTTTATCCAATCAAACAACTTTAATTGTTATGTCATTGAACCACATGCGCGTCAGAGATTCTGCAATTTATATATATATATATATATATATATATATATATATATATTTTATATATATATATATATATATACATGTATATATATATATATATATATATATATATATATATATATATATATCTATATATATATATATATATATATATATATATATATATATATATATATATATATATATATATATATATATATATATATTATATATATATATATATATATATATATATATATATATATATATATATATATATATATATATATATATATAATGCGTTGGCAAGTTCATTTGAAAGAATAATGATTAATGAAATCAACCCTCTTACGGAGCTAGTTTCATGAGATCTGACGACATAGGATTCCCAGTCATCCTTCAAAGGAGAATGTTAGGACATTCAACGCCGGCGCAACAAGCGATGGAAATACTATACAGTCTGTTTCGCTTTGCAATGAGCTCACACATGAATGAATTAGTCTGTTTCATTCTGCAACGAGCTCATTAGTGACCTGTCCATCGACTGAGTGGGCCACGACCTAGAATTCACATAACCACCTTATAGTTTCTAAGAGCACTAATGACATGGGAACAAACCAAAATGCCATCTATTAGAAACCGATAGGTCTCCCTTTATGCTAAACAGAAACTTCACATCCATGGTGGCCACCATAGATACGAAGCTCTGTAACGTGTTACATCGTTCGATATTTCATCACACATTCAGGCAAAGGTTGATAGCAATGACCAAATTTTTCAGGGACCAGATCGGCAGTTAATATTCAAAAAGAAAATTTATTTACGCTAAACAAACGTAGCGTGTATGATAAAGATAATAAATCTGCTGGGAAATTGATTTGAAAAATTGATCCAACGAAGCTACTTTCATGAGATCTACATCTGACGACATGGCATTCCCATTCATCCTTCAAGGGAGAATATTAGGACATTCAATACCGGCACCACAAGCGATGGGAACAAGTTACCGTCTGTTTCGCTCTGCAATGAGCTCAATTGTATATATAGGTATATATATATATATATATATATATATATATATATATATATATATATATATATATATATATATATATATATATATATATATATATATATATATATATATATATATATATATATATATATATATATATATGAGCAGCAGAGCTCCATCACTAAAGGCTCGTTTTCATTAGTAGAGTTACCGGTAGAGTAACCTGGGCAAGTACTAACTATCCTTTCAGCTCTACTAATGAAAACGTAATCAGTCGAGTAGAGTGCTAGATCTTGGTAGAGTAGAGTAAGATTGCACGGTGGAAAAGTAACTCGCCCACTCGCCTCCTCCTACTACCGCGTTCTACTCTACTCTACCGCTACTTTACCAATGAAAACAGATTTGGTCTAGTGGAGCGTGTTTACTGTACGATATCACGTCAGTGGATGTACTCACTGAGACATTCTTAAATGGCATCACATACTTCAGGAACAAAATTGCCGTTTTGGACACTCTGAACAATCAGACTTCTATAATTATTTCCTGTAGCTAATAAAGTCAAAGTAACTAAGTTTTACTCGCGGTGTTATTGCATCTCTCATTTGCGTGTCACATTTTTGAATATTTGGAGTGACAATCTCAAGTAAAGCCTCAAACTTTTCCGGACTCATTCTAAAACACAATTTATACTCTTGTGTGTCCTTTTCGGCTAGTTTTCTCGAAAGAAGTGCAGACGCTCCATGGGTATGCCTTCTTCTGATCCAATTTCTCGTCCATATTTTCTTTATTCTATTTTCTTCCTACTCAATAGCGACGGTCACTTCCCTCAGTGAAATGTCAGAAATATTCCTCAAACACTTCCTCACAGCACGACGACGACGGCTGATGTTCATTGTTGCGTTTTCAATTTTAAACTGTACTCTACTCTACCATTATTTTCAATTTGCGTGTGAACGGCTACTCGCTCTAAATCCGGTCAAGTAGAGTAGGCATGCTGACAAGCATTCTAGTTACTCTACCGCTAACTCTACTAATGAAAACGAGCCTTAAGGTTGTATTTTGCACGCTTCGAGATGCGATTCTAACGAATTGAATTACATTTGAAAAGTCACGCTAAAATAGCAAACCGAATAAAAAAGTTGAAAATAATTTATTTTATTAAAAAAAATTGTTGAAACCAACGAAGAAACGTATCTCTACATCAACGTACCAAATTTCAACCCTCTATTTGAAAAAAAAATTCGCATGGTGTACTGATAGCGAAGTAGGTTGAGTTGCGATTTGAAATAGTCTCCGTGCACGGCAGCGCACCAAGCTAGTTAGTTGAGTACTTAGGTACGCTGGCTAGTATTTGGGAGGTCTCAGGTTCAAACCTCGAGGCCGACTGGTCTGCCATGAGTTTTTTCAGAGGTTTTCTCATGGTAATGTAAGTCACTGCTTGCAAACTTATAAGGCGAATGCTGGGCCAGTATTAATCCTCTGAACCCTACCCACACTTCCTATGTTCCATAAATATCCCGTCTCACCTATCCTTAATGCACTTGTACATACAAGTGTATCCTCTGATCTGGCTGAAGGAGTTAATCCCAAACTCAAGCTGCCCGCCTCCCTGACACATACTTCAGGGAGGAATGAAACACGTGTGTTTCCTTTCCTTACGGCAGCGCGACTGAGGAAAATGGTTGAAACTACCCAAAGACACTTCCTCAACATTAACTCAATCGACCTATCAGTTTGAACCCTCTAACTCAATCTGCAGAAGCTGTGGACTTTGGCAAATTTTCAAAAACCAAGAAAAAAACAGGAAATATCTGCGTAAAAATGCAATGAGAACAATTCCAGGTGCCAAATTTATGCTCGGATGACTCGATTAGAGCCGCTGGAGATGCCAATATGTACTGGGAAAAGAAATATAAGTATATAACATGAAAAAAATTTCGAAAATCGTGTGTGGAGTCTGAAATGGATAGAAAAAACTACTCCCGCTCCTGACGCTTTCCTTCGATACACTGCAATAGTATGTATTTTAAGGGATTTAATCAAATTTTGCCGCCCCTACCGACCTCTACAATACGATACCCTAGTTCACAATAATAACAATTAAAAAAAATGTTTTTGTCATTGTCTTTGTAACTTCATGATTTGCGCATTATCGTCCTAATTAGACCACCCTTTTCCTGTAATTAGTATCTATGATTGTGAACTAGGGGATCGATGTGTCAGTTCCTGAATCATTTTTACAGCCCACCGATTTACGTAAAATTGCACAAGAAATATTTCTTTTGGGCATATTTCAGAGATATAATATATAATAAAAACATCACTAGTACTACTAATAAGGCGGGGTAAGATATACATACGTTAATACTATACTTACACAATAATGTACGTTCAATAAACGTAATGAAATAATTTTAATTGCGTTTACTTACATTTTAAAAACAATATATTCAATAATCTGGTAACAATCCGGTTGATGATTAATTAAGTGATGAAAGTTTTACAATACCTTTTTACGCGATTTTTATTCGCAAAGTCATCAATCATATCGTCGTATGAAATCTTGTTCATTAGTTTTGGCTATGCACAAAAAAGCTAAGGCGTTTAGCTTTTCTTGGCTTAAGGTAGATCTTAGATAATAGAGAGAAACTTCTCTCACCCGACCAAAACTCAAACAAAATATTAAAATTCACATTTTTGAGCTCAAAAATTAACTACCAGGTAGTTTTGCAAACACTTTCAGCTCAAAATTAGCAGAAAGTTACAGGGACAGCCTGCAGGGCTTACCGTTTTACAGAATTCTCGAAAATTTTTTCGAAAACGATATGTGCCGGATTGATCAAAGCGATTTGTATGCTCTCTGTGTTAATCGGCGCAGTTCAATAAGGAAGAGAGCTGAGTAAATTTTGAAATTGATCGGTTTGGTAGTCTAAGAGGTATTCCAAAAAACATTTTTTGAAAATCTCATTTTTGCGATTTCTCAAAATCGACAGCGCCATTCTCAAGAAATCTAAGTTTGGTGAAACTCTTTCGAATGCCGCAAGCTGCATTGCGATCGGTTGACCTGTTCAAAAGTTATAAGAGGTTTATATCCACATACATACAGCCATATAGATATTATCATAAAAATAGTCATAATGGCTTTTTAGTACTTTAAAACGACGAGATTTGAAGAAAACTTGATTTTCAGAAATCGGGGTGAAAACAATAACTTCCTAGTTTCCGAAAATTTTAAATTTTTTCAGCGGGAAGTTAAAATTTTGGCCCTAATTCTGCCGCCCCTAAAATCTGCCGCTCTAGGCTGCAGTCTACTCAGCCTGCTGGTAAATCCACCACTGGATATAATACGACTAATAATTCTCATTTTTTTTGCCTATTATTCAATACTTTAGCAAGATGAACCTTATTTTTACCGGGTGACCCACTCCCACTACACCTCTCGTCTTCTTCCTTGTTAGTGGCTCTAATAATTTGGACAGCCAGTGTAAATGACTGGAATGTCCAACATTGAACATTCCCTAAGATCGACTTGCGGAACCGGCGTGCGCCAAACACACGTGACTGTCACTCCGTTATTACAGTTGAATGCCTCAATCACTCCCATGATACCGTGGGTGAACACGACGAATAGTTGACATGCCTAAGAGAGTATTGGAGCCACTTATGCGAATTTATCGACTGAAGCAAGAATCTAGAGAATGAGGTTCCTGGGTTAGTATGTAGAAAAATCACTGAAAGGATCAAAATGGATTTATCGAAATGAGATAGAATATTGCGATAGACTTATCTAGGTTTATGTCGGTTTAATGCTAAGAAAGAAAGCATTGAAGGTACTTTCTCCCAGGCGAAGGATTGGATATATTAATGAGTCCTAGAAATCTGTTTTTACAGGTGGGGTGTTTCATGTGCATATCCATATTGATATTATGGATTAAAATGAACTTAGGAACTGATAATTTCAGTATAAAATACCGTCATTTATGAAATAATATCTAAAGCACAATTTTAATAGTTGGGGCTTCAGAAGGGACCACAATGTTGATGTTTCTATTATAGTAGGCTTCGACAACCAATGCTTCTAAATGCTGATAATATTGAGGTACTTTTTAGCAGGTTTTCACTTTGAAATCCTGCTTATTAAAATGGGTGCGATTAGCAAAGTTGGACCTAGGACCAAGATAGTTTTTCGATTCATGACGTTTTATGATGCTTGGCACCAAAAACTCAATTTCATATCTCTATCTCCCTCTCTCTCTCTCTCTATATATATATATATATATATATATATATATATATATATATATATATATATATATATATATATATATATATATATATATATATATATATATATTTGTATGTATGTATGTATGTATATAAAAGCTTATGTATTTTAGCGTTGTTTACACGATAAAGGGCGCAATTTTGAAGCAATAGGGTTGAAAGTGTGAGAATAGATAGTGTCGTATGATATCTTGAATGAGATTGTTTTTGGTTCAAATTGGTTGGGGGGTTGACCCCCAACAAATTTATGTTTACACGATAAAGGTCGCAATTTTGGAGTAATACAGTTGAAAGTTTGTAAGTAGGTATTTTCGAGAAATATCTTGGATGGGAATAGTATTGGTTGGGATTGGCTTTGGTACGAATTGGCTGAAGGGTTTACTCCCCCAGGGGACGAAATAAATTTTGTTTACTCGATAGAAGGCGCAATTTTGGGACTATAGGGTTGAAACTTTGTAGATAGGTAGTTTCGTATGATATCTTGGATGGTATTTATTTCGATATGAATTGGTTGGGGGGTTGACCCACGGAGGAAGAAATAAATTTTGTTTGCATGATAAAGTGCGCAATTTTGTAGAAATAGGGTTGAAAGTTTGTAAGTACGTGGTTTCGTATGATATCTTGGATGCGATTGGTTTTGGTACGAATTGGTTGGAAGGTTGATCCCCCGGAGAGGAAATGAATATTGTTTACACCATAGAGGGCGCAATTTTTTCTTGGATTTGGAACAAAAGTCATAATTGAATGAATATTCTTCAAACTGGATACGTTATGAAAACCTGCTTTTTTTTGCAGCTCGCTGCGATAGAGTTTTTTCTCTTATTTTCTTCGAAAATAATGGACTATTATGGTGCTTATCACCGAAGAAAAGTTCCACTTTTGAGTTGTCAACACATGTTGGTGACAAAAATTTCTGTAATTACCTTGTGTTAACAAAAGAAGTTGTAAACAAATGTTGGAAACCATGTTTCCGGTAAACATCAAAAGAATACGCTTGTCCCAGATATTTTATCGCTCCGTGCATACACTTTCAGTTGGAAACATTTGTTCGAAACAGAAGCATGTCTCTTAACGCCACGTGGACGAACGAATTAGGTTGCATAATATCATCGTCGCTCGGGGACATTGCCGATGGTGGAGACAGCTTGTTGTCAACTAAAATATTTCTCATCAACCATCTGTGGTCCAGATGGTTGAGAAATTGTCTAGGACACAGTCGGTACCGGGTTCGAATCCCGGATAAGATATGGATGTTGATTGTCCAATAATTGCAATTTAAACATATATATCTACGTGTAAAATGATCTGCTGGGTAATATACTAGATTACGTACACATGAGGGTAGATTATGGGACACAGGTGAATAATCGCCTGCGTCCCAAATCCCCTTAAAAAACATGTTTCTCAAATTGTTATCAACTCGGTGTGGACACAAAAGTTGGTGACTTTCTGGATAGTTTTAAGCAGTTAGAAGCACTGAAGTTGCCAACAATTTCGATTTACTTTAAATATTTAATCGTTTCGCTTCCTACTAAAATTGATGTGAACTGAGATAATAAGATTTTAATATTCAGTTCTATCTGATGAAGCCACAATGTGGTGAAACGTCGCGTCATAGATTGAATTATAGTAATTGCTAAAATTAAACATGTATTTTTTGGGTAATATAATTTATATGCTTTAAGAGGACTATATCTGCTATTAATATTCAAACGAGAATCTGGAAAAATGGGGAATCGAGACAATTGAAATAAGAATAGTATCAGTAGATCTCCATAAACCTACGTTTCAACAAAGGTGAGATGAAATTCAAAGAAAAAAGGAAGTTTTAAACGCATATTATCCATCACATTCGAATTCATTATTGACGTTTATAAACTTAGTAAAATTATAAAATAGCGACATGATCAATATTATATCATCTTATTACAAATACTTCATTCAAGATATTGCTTCATGAGTTATGAAACGATTTTTTCTAATATATTATTGTGTATTAATTAGCAGTAGTACAACCGTACACTAATATTCATAATCTGTTCTATTTTTTTTCAGAGCGTTTCTATATTTAAATTAGTTATTTTAATTTTATTTATGAAGATCTCATTAAGACATTTAGAGGTCATCTTCCTAGATCTCATTTCCTTTTGACATTGATGAATTCAGGACAGTTTTTTTTTAAATGTTAGATAAAAAGAGGATTTCCTTGTAGCTAATCAGAAAAAATCAAATACAAATTGGTGTGTTACCTAAAATACATAAAAATTGAATCACAGAAATATATTGAAATATAATCAAATTTTAGCTCGAAAATATTCATTAAATGCTGAAAACCTTGACTATCTTTAAAGCGAACTGTGAAGCCAATAAACGAAATTGCATGAAAAAACATTAAATATGCCATCTATTATTTTTGCGAATGATCAGTGCTATGAGAATACAAAATATGAATTATACAATAAAAAATTTACAATAAAAAATTTACAAAAAAATCCACGTATCCACGTAAAATATGAAATCTTTTAAATCAGGGGAGGTTAGGACGGGTTGCAAAATCTCCAAAAATCATTCGCTTTTAGTTCTACGCACTTGATGTCAAAATTTTCTAAGGGGCCGAATTTCCTATATATTTTGAAAATTAATTTACACATATTTTATCACTGGTATGAAATATTTCTGCATATGGACCTCCTTGCCAATAGGTAGCCCAAAGTTCGAAGATGCCAAGATTTTGACTGAGTTTACTAGATTTTGATAATTCTGTTCTGCATCATGAAGTTCCCCAGATACGACGTTTCAGCTCATTTGGTCTTATGAAGGTCGCTGAAGATGTCAACTTGTAATGGAAATAATGATCTATACCGGATATAAAAACTAGTCCATCACCTGACTTTCGACTTTCGATAGAGTGCAAAAGTCTATAATTTTCTGGAAATTACTACTGAAAATGAATCATCGCACATTGATAGTGGCGAGAGAAAAAAAGCAATTTTCATTCGTATTTTTCCCAAATATAATAGACTATTGAAACTTTTACTTTTTAGTCTTTTTTTCCGGAAAATACATATTGCAGTGTATCGAAAGAAAGCAGCCAGGTGACTCCTTGAAGTATGTGTCAGGGAGGCGGGCAGCTTGAGTTTGGGATTAACTCCTTCAGCCAGATCAGAGGATACACTTGTATGTACAAGTGCATTATGGATGGGTGAGACGGGATATTTATGGAACATAGGAAGTGTGAGTAGGGTTCAGAGGATTAATACTGGCCCAGCATTCGCCTTGTAAGTTTGCAAGCAGTGACTTACATTACCATGAGGAAACCTCTGAAAAAATCATGGCAGACCAATCGGCCCCGAGGTTTGAACCCGAGACCTCCCAAATACTAGCTAGCTTACCTAAGTACTCGACTAACTAGCTTGGTGGTGGGGGAGTAGTATTTTTATCCGTTTTAGACCTTCTATACCACGATTTTTATTATGAGCTGAAATTCGGTATCTGAAGTGGTTTCCGAGGCAGAATGAAACTTTGTTAAATTTTTCCAATCGCCGCCTTTTTAACTTAGATATTTCTTGTTTTTTTGGTAGTTTTTGTAAAATTGAAAAACTCCACATCTTCTGCAAATTGAGTTAGAGCGTTGAAGTAAGGTACGTACATTGAGTTTATGTTGAAATACCATCTTTTGTGGATTTCAACTCTTCTCAACCGCTGCGTTACGTGGTGACTATTCCGTTCGAATTCTGTTTCGCTATCAGTACGCGATGCAATTCACAAGTTTTTTTTTTACAATAGAGGGTTAAAATTTGGTACGTGGATTGAGTTGATGTTGAGGTACGTTTTTTCGTTGGTTTCAACTTTTTTCCTTGAGCACGATGCATTTCGCGAATTTTTTTTTTCATAAAATGAATTAATTTCTACTTTTTAATTCCGGTTACTATTTAAGCTTTATTCTTCAAAATATAGTTCAATCCGTTAGAATCGCATCTCAACGCGATGCATTTCGCGCTAAAAATACGACCTTAGTGATGGAGCTCTGCTGCTCACGAATTTTTTTCCGGTAGGTACATATTGGCATTTTGTTATTCTTCAGTACGCGATGCACTTTTCGAATAATTTTTTCTCAATAAACTAAATTATTTTCTACTTTTTATTTTGGCTTTCTATCAAAGCGTGGACTTTTAAACCATAAAAGATTCCGTTCTAGTCGCACTTCGACGCGGTGCACTTCGCGTTGAAAATACGACCTTAAGGCATGTTTGCACTAGGCTAGTAATTTAGTCGAGTGGCGAGTAATTTAGTAACTAAACGTATGCAAACTACGAAAATTTAGTAGAGTCGTTTAGTAAATCGTTTAGTCGAGTCAATCCATTTAGTTCTATTTTCTCGGGCGAGTAGTACCCCCATCACTACTCACTGTTTCACCGGCTAAACAAGTCTGAACCGGCCGAAATTAGTCGAGTGCATTGGTTACCACCAAAATGTCGTTTCGCTGAAGCGAAGAAACAACTTCAAAATTTTTTTCCAAATATGTAGAACAGGAATGTTAAGTCTCCATATTATAAAAACAAACAGATTGAACAATCCGCATACTCGGATTTAGAAAATACAACGAATATATACGAATTTGGTGGAAAGGAAATTGAATTGAAAATTCAAAACATAATGCCTGTAATTTTGTAACTGCCGGAATCGCACTTCTTAAAAGGGCATCTATAAGCTGAATTTCAGAGTGTATTTTCATTAACAGAAACTTTACACAATTTTAGGACATTCTCAAAGTACCGTATAGTATTCTTTGGGATATTTCAATGCTAATTCCTTCAGAAGACAATTCGTAGTTCCTAGTTTATCTCTTCTATTGATCCATTTTCGTACCCATAGTTTCTTTGTACTAACCACACAGATTTCCTCGTCCACCTCTTCTAAAATAGTTATAACGATTAATCAGTTTGTTTACTTTATTGCGTTGCGTGCTGTTCATTTGCAAAAAACACTCACTTGTGAATTGTACTTACTTGACTGAAGTGCGAACGATTTTTGGGTAGTAGCGAGTATTTTAGTTACTAAATTACTGGTCACTCGACTAAATTACTAGCCTAATGCGAACAAGGCTTTAGTGATGAAGCTCCGCTGCTGCTGACGTGTTTTTAAGTCAATGAAACTATCAACACGTGAATCATTGAAATTATTATTTATTATTTTGTGAGAACTGGCTGCAACTATAAAATCTATTACCTGTAGTAATACATCGAATAATTGTGGAAGATTACTCAAACATTATCTATAATAAACATTTTCCACGCACGGTTAGCTAAGTTAGCCTCTGGGCGTACGTAATAGCATGATTGATATATCTACCTAGAGATCTCGTTCAGTGCCGAAAGAAGATGCTTTTTTTTGCTCTACCTTGCTTCGTGATCAAGTCAGGAAGAGCCAGAGGGTGTCGAAGTAATGCAACATTCCATTTGAGTTGCGACTAGAGTTGCATGTGTTCTCAAGAAGGATGAGATTTTTTGTAGGTTTCGAAATGACTAATATCCAATTTTTTAGTCTATATGGCGTGAATAAATCAAATATACATGGGAAAATGAATTACAAGAGTAATAATCCTTATAAAGTAACTTTCTAGTCGTATTTTCCCATAAAAAAATCTATTGCAGTGTATCTAAGTCAGGTGCGGTAATAGTTTTTAAATCCATTTTAGACCTCCTAGGCCACGATTTTTGGAAAAACTTTCATGTCTGATATATATATGTATATATATATATATATATATATATATATATATATATATATATATATATATATATATATATATATATATATATATTTTTTTGAATTTTTGTTGTCTGTGATCTATTTTTCACTTTTTGATAATTATTAGCAATAACAGACTTGGTGAATCTCAAAAAAACTTGATTCTATTAAAAAGTTTACGTGTCGCCACGACAATTTTTTTCTTCAAAAATTTCAAAAAAGCCACGAATGTCGTGTGGCGAAACGAAAACTTTTTAATAAAATCGAGTTTTTTTGAGATTCACCAATCCTGTTATTGCTAATAATTATCAAAAAGTTATATATATATATATATATATATATATATATATATTTGTTTTTGTTTTCTCGGTACATATTGGCATCGCCAGCTGCTCCCATAGAGTCAAATGAGTTTGGTACCTGGGATTGTTTTCGTTGCAGAACGAAAGTATCAAAGCTTGGTTAAATTTTTCCAAGCACCGCCATTTTTACGTAGATGTTTATTGTTTATTAGTAATTTTTGAAAAATTGCCGAACTCCACAGCTTCTGCAGATTGAGTTAGTGTTAGAGGGTTGAAGTTTGGTACGTACATTGAGTTTATATTGACTTAAGATTATTTTTTGCTTTCAACTCGTTTTCTCAATCGCGCTGCATTTCGAGGCGACTATTCCGTTCAAATTGCATCTCGAAAATCTTCGCCATCAGTACGGGATGCATTTCGCGATTTTTGTTTTACAATAGAGGGTTGAAATTTAGGTGTGTGGATTGAGTTGATGTTGAGGCGCGTTCCTTCGTTGGTTTCAACTTTTTTCCTCAACCACGATGCACTTCGCGAATTTTTTTTTAGTAAAATGAATTATTTTCTACTTTTTCATTCAGTGCTATAAGTGATGCATTTCGCTCGAAAATACGAACTTAGCGATGGAGCTGTGCTGCTCATGAGTTTTTATGTTATAAGGTGGAGATAAATTGGATTCCTGTTATTTTGGTGTCAAGACTTCAATATTTGGGACAAATTGGATGATGATAACTGCATTGTACAGGGTGGGCCAAATTGGACACTTTTAAAGGAAAAGTCCTGTTTTTGAACTAGATAGATGAAAACTGATGGCGGTGTCTGAGGCTCAATTTTTATGACAAACTTAATGGTGAAAACCGCATATCGATATCTATCATCGTTTCTGAGTTACAGCATGTTTTTCGAAAATGTTCATTTTCGAAAAGTTGCTGTAACTTTTTTCCTGTCAAAAATTCTTTGGTTCTATGAAAACATTTTTGAAGCACTTTTTTACGTAGAATTCAATGGTTTAAGTAATTTATTTTTTCAAATCATACATCAACAGTTATTGACGGAAAAATCATTTTTTTAAATAAGACACCCTGTATATTTCTGCATATTACGATAGAACTTAAAATTACCATTTCAAAAATGTAGCACACATGACGTTTTACTAGAGTCATCTCTGAAATTCAGAGCTTGTATGTTTATTCATGTAGACTTTGAAACGCACACTATGAACAAGTAGGCTTTGGATGAAGCGGCAATAAAACAGGAAACAAGTGTTCACTAGTAGCTGTCAAATTTTGATATAAGTAGTAAAGACGCTCTTCAATTTGTGGTTTTTATTCATTTTTCAAACACATTTGCAATGAAGTATGATAATTATGAAAAATGGGTTATGATAGTTTTATACTAACCGGGGAAAATGTAGATGCAGCGAACAATTTGTATTGCGAGAGGTATCCAGATAGAAGGCAACCTCTTAAAGACATTTTCGCAAGATTGCGACACAACCTAATTGATGGTGGTCAATTTGAATAGATAAGGCCAAAATCATATGCATCAACTAGGGATAGGGAATTAAAAGAAATAGTCGTTTTAGGAGCTGTTGCAAATAATCCGAAAACGTCAATGCGAAATTTAAAAATTACAACAATCCTACCAAGAACTAACGTTAGGCGAGTTTTGAAAAAGTATAAATTCAAGCCACACAGGCCCAGAACAGTTCATGAACTCAGACCAGGAGATTTCGAACGCCGCATGGATTTTTGCCACTGGTTCCTGGAAAATTGTAACCTTGATTGATAAGTGCTTGATTTTTCATCAAATTGTATTTGGCCAGATGAAGCTTATGTCAGTAGTGCCGGTATTTTCAACCGCTATAAATCTCATTCTTGGGCACAACAAAAACCTCCTTCTATTGTGGAGTAGAGAAGTCAAGGAAGATTTGGATTCAGTGTATGGGCAGGTGTTTTTGGGGATAGAATTATCAGCCCCGTCATTTATAATGGCACTCTAACTTCTCAGAGGTATTTAGAAATTTTAAGGCAACATATTGAACCCCTTGTTGACGAATTGCCGCTAATGGAGCTCAGGAAAATATATTTTCTGCAAGACCGGGCTTCGCCTCACAACACTCCAATTGTCTGCAATTTTTTGGCTGCAAATTTTGGCAATAATTGGATAGCCAACCAAGGATCCAACCGTTGGCCGGCCAGGTCACCGGACCTAACGCCTATGGACTTTTACCTCTGGGGAAGGTTGGAAGATCTTATTTTCAAACTTTCGACATTTTGAACACTTCTTCTAAAGAAATATTTTGTTCTTTGTTATTATTATTATTGTTTCAGTTTTATTTATTAGTGTAAATATAGTATAAATTGTTATCAGCTTTACTGAAACTATGAGTTTCAAGTACTGCTGTCAACAGCTTGCTTAACAATTGATAGCTACTAGTGAACACTTGCTTCCTGTTTTATCGCCGCTACGTCCAAAGCCTACTTGTTCATAGTGTGCGTTTCGAAGTCTACATGAATGAAACTTAAATTTCAGAGATGACTCTAGTAAAACGTCAAGTGTGCTACATTTTTGAAATGGTAATTTTGAGTTCTATCGTAATATGCAGAAATATACAGGGTGTCTTATTTAAAAAAATGATTATTCCGTCAATAACTGTTGATATATGATTTGAAAAAATAAATTACTTAAACCATTGAATTCTACGTAAAAAAGTGCTGCCAAAATGTTTTCATAGAACCAAAGAATTTTTGTCAGGAAAAAAGTTACAGCAACTTTTCGAAAATGAACATTTTCGAAAAACATGCTGTAACTCAGAAACGATGATAGATATCAATATGCGGTTTTCACCATTAAGTTTGTCATAAAAATTGAGCCTCAGACACCGCCATCAGTTTTTATCTATCTAGTTTAAAAACAGGACTTTTCCTTTAAAAGTGTCTAATTTGGCCCACCCTGTACATTTCAATATATTTTAGAAACAAATATCATTTGCGATTCTTGTATGTGGTTTGATGTACTTTGAATTTAATTCTCCAAACGTTCGAAAAAGAGAGGTTTTTTTCTTGCAGATTGGGTTAGAGGGTTGAAATTTGGTACGTGGGTTGAGTTGATGT
The DNA here is from genome assembly GCA_030704885.1 of Cynegetis impunctata. Taxonomy (NCBI): domain Eukaryota; kingdom Metazoa; phylum Arthropoda; class Insecta; order Coleoptera; family Coccinellidae; genus Cynegetis; species Cynegetis impunctata. The sequence continues at coordinate 747,490 of JARQZK010002169.1, read as the reverse complement.
TGAGGTACGATCCTTTGATGTTTTCAACACTTTTCCTCAACCACCACCATTTTTAAATGTATAGATTTGATGTATTTTTGTACACGTGGGGTGCGGCACGCCGTGGCGATTATTTTTCGTTTGAATAGCATATCGACCTGCTTCGCACTCATTACGCGATGCACTTCGCGGTACGGCTATCCAGCGTAATTTTCTCTATTCAATTCTCATTCCACGTATCTTCCCTAAGGGAAAAAAATGACCTTGTGGGATAGGTCGGCTGCTCATGCGTTTTTATTTTTCACTTGTATATTATTTGTTGGTTTTACCTTAGATACGGTTGCTATAAATAAACTCATTATGCCCTAGGGCGTTATGAGCGAGCATTATGGATCATAATGCCCGCTCATTATACGAGGACAACTGAAGCAACTTCCATTGATTAAATACTTCAAATCCTTGTCGTATACGACTCTGGATTACTCCGGCAATGAATTATTCGCAGCTTTGGCTGCATTTTCTATGATATTCTCGGGTAAATTCATTTTCATTTCCATTATTTCTATAAGACTACACAAAGAAAGCAGCAATGACATTCACTAAAAATGATGACAAAAATATTCACAAACGTCAAAATATCAACAAATAACATGCCTACTATGAGAAGGAAAATGGAAAGTATAGGAGCAATGAACCGATTTCAAAATCGATTTTTCATTATAATAAAATAATTTTTTCATTAAAAATAAAATCTTGTATGCACCACGTGCGTTACTAGATCCTTACGCCCAAAGGGCAACATTCATCCCTCGGGCCGAATGTTACCCTCCGGACGTTAGGATCTATATAACGCACTTGGTATATAAATAACTATTTTCTACAAACGTCAAAAAATGACAAGGTTCGCGCATTGACAACGATATGCGAAGTGACCCTTTTTTTCATATTCCTTCGTTACCATGACACCGTGCGCGAAGTAGTGTGCGAAATATTTACTTCGCACACTGCATGTAAACTATATGGGATTTTTATATTTTAACAATCATCAAAAATCTACCTTAACCAACAAATAGGTTTCATCATCTGCCTCTCTTATGAATTGTTCAACTTCTTCTCTAGTCAATACCTTAGATTTCTTAGGATGGTTTCCAACTGACAATTTTTTCAAATATGGAACCAACTTGGTAAATTTCTTAAAATCCACGTTTTCTTTAACTTTGAGTGTTGTTTTCAACATAGAATATATTATTTTGCCCATAACGTGGAAGACTTCAGCTTCTTAGACTTCTCTGCAAAATATGCCAACACCACATTTTCGGATATTTTTCTGGCTTTATTTGCTTCACACCACTCTTTAAATTGCTGATATGCATTTTCATACTGGCGCCTCGATTTCTCCGGTAAAAGATTTGAAATAATTGTCAACAAATGCCATTTTATTTCCATAGTTACAGTAAAAACTTGATTTGGAAAAACAGTTTAAGCCAGTTCAATACTATTTTTCATATTAAGCTAAGATGTTACTTATTTTAGAACAATATTTTTGACGTTTGTAGAAAAAATTTTGTTTGTATCTCATGCGCGAAATACTTTGGTGAACTCGACTATTTTTTTCAACTCGGCTGCGCCTCGTTAAAAAAAATCAGTTCTCGATCACCAAAGTAGCATTTCGCGCACTAGATACAAAAATAACTATTATCTCACACCTTCAGTTTACGAACTGTCAACCGACTTTTATATTATTATCCTATATATCTGTATAATCTCTCAATGTCATGGGATATATACAACACCCAGGCGGGACTCGAACCTATGATGCTCGGTATTTAAACGAAAACCTCTACCTAGGGTTGCCATCACCTAAATTGCCGATTCCGGATAAAAATTTTAAAAACCCCGGGCATTTCTGTGAAATTTTGTTTTTCCCCGGACAACCCGTAAAAAATTTTTTTTTAAATAAAATAAAACATCGTTTGTATTTTAATTTTTTCATTTATTTAAACCTTAAACTGCTTGTTTGCTATATAAAAATAAAATTATATTGTACACAGTTTACAGTTTTCTCTTTTCTTTTGGTTTCATCAAATGAAAAACAACTCATGACGATAATTTTTGGTAGATCAAAAATCAAATAGACTAGATTCTACATTATAATAGTAAATTATAGGATAGGTTATCTAGTTCGGTTAGATAGGTTAGGTACCCAAAAGTGAAATTATTTATTAACTATAAATCAAGAGTAAGCAACAATTTTTAATTTTAACTGTTTAAGTTCTTTTTACTGATTCAACTTAACTTGGAGTTCAGACAATTTTTCCCAAACTGTCTTTATTTTTCATCATGAATTTGTAAAAGTCAGAGCAACTCAAGTCTTTAAAATTAGACTTTTTTTTGATCAGAGAGGAAAGCGTATGTGTATTTAGCAAGTTTCTCTCCTTCCTCCATTACTGCGACCCTAACGAAAAAACTCACTCTACATTCGCATTGTGAGCTGGTATAAGAAATATTACTTTGCAATTTTGAGCAGTTTAGAATAGAGATGTTTCGAAAAAATTCGGCCACAACTGGTTTGCATTTGATAGCTCATCTCCGTCACTGACACTCAAGCTTCACACACCCGGACACAAATTTTGTCCAGGTTTCACCCGGACATATTTTGAAAGCCCCGTCCGGACGACCCCCGGACGCCCCTTAAACTAGGACAAATCCGGGGAAACCCGGACGGATGACAACCCTACCTCTACCGCTAGTCTACCGAGGCCTTCGTAATTAATGTTAATAGGTTTTGAATTCAAGTAAAATTTAGCTTTCCCGCTTCAGAACAAATAAATGGCACTACATAACCAGTTCTGTTTTTGCCGACAATAGTGTTTTTATTCGTTGTTTGCCATCGCCAACAAGTAGACAGGGAAAGTAACTATTAGACCATATATTCAACAAAATAAAATATACTTGCAATTGGTACGACTGCAATGGAAAGGCAAAAAGTTGTTATATTTTATAGTCCCTTTTTAGGTATGATGAAAAGTGAACTGCATTTCTCTTAGAATCGATAGATGAATGTTTCATTGGAAATGCAAGATAGTAACAATCTAAACGGTACGTGAATTACAGTTGAGTGTACTCTATTTTCTATTGATTTTGATTCATCATACCGATAAGAAAGTAAATCAGTTGCTCTCATATTCATAGAATATATGAACGCTTACTCCATATGGTTCGAACACAGAAAGCAATATACCAGGAAAGGCCAAGCTTCTTGATAGTCCGAGCCATTTTTCAAAATTTGACATTTTTCGCGAGCCTCAATCAAATACGTATTTAAAGAGAATGCAAAAAATGGTATTGAAAATTTTTTTTCTACAGAAATTATATTTATTGAAAATATATAAATAAAAGTACAAAATATGTGTTTTGAATATAAATATTAAAAATTAAACACATTCATTATACTTTTCTTGATAGTTCTTTTAAATGTGGTGAATTATTGGTGACAGCACTTTTCAGTCATTTTTTGAGATGCTGGTTATTTAATATTGATGGGTGTTTGGATTTCACGAATTTTAAAGTGGAATAAAATGATTCACATACGTACTTTGTTTCGAATATTGAAATAATTCGACAACCAGCTTTTTTTTAATTCAGGGTACTTTGATTATGGTACACATTTCCAAATTTCAGTAATCAGCGTCGACTTTTTTTTTGTAGAGCTTGATCTTCTTGCATCTCTATTTTAATTCCCCAGATGCTTTTTGGGTCATAATTATATTGAAAATGAAAAACTCCTTGAATTATATAAATTTTAAATGGATTCAGAAAAACTGAATTTTTATAGTCGGGGGGGTTGGGGGTTGGCGATCGCCACCCCTGCCCCCTTTAATACGTCAGTGCGTGTATGACTATTTTTAATAGATCAATTTCATTAGAAAACATGTCATTCTCAAGTTTCCTTAATTATTTGATTAAATAATGATATTGAGATTGTCACGTGGCTAACCTCTGTAAAATATATTGAAGATAAAATAGTCTAGATGATTATCGATGATTTACACGATGACTATCAAGATTGATAGTGAAAAAAATTAGCAGGACAGTATGATATTTATTTGTTTGGAATTCATAAAACGGTTGAAATTAGTTTTATGTTTTTTTTAACTTTTTCGATGTTCTACGTGGGTATTGATTTTTCCCACCTCTTATTTGTGAAAAAAAATGTCTCACACTTCATATATGAACAAGGTTTTCTTGAGATCTAAGTTAAAAACAAAGTTGATTGTTACTCCATTCAACATAAACTAATCATCATTACTCATTATATTTCACTGACATGACAGTTCAAGTGTGTGATATCTCTGAGCTCTTTTATTTCCACACAATTCAATCTGTATAAAGTGTTAATTGAATTATTGTTGAATCATGGCTTTCATAGGAAACACCTATGTATGAAATCTAATATCAGGAACTGTATTATATATGATAAAGGTAACAGAAGAAACAATGCTAGGAATAAACAAAAGCCATTCATCAAGTCCGTACAATTGGTAATTGGATACTATTATTCTTCAAAATTTTGAATCTAAGGTTTCCTACTATTTTGAATTTCAAGATGAATTACGAATGGAAAATTCTGTTTCTTCTATTGTTTTCGGATATTAATATCAACAAAACGAAACTTCGCTGGTTTTTCTCATGGTCCCTGAAGAATTTTATATTTAAATCTCGATTTAAATATATATATTTATATATATATATATATATATATATATATATATATTTATATATATATATATATATATATATATATATATATATTTATATATATATATATATATATATATATATATATATATATATATATATATATATATATATATATATATATATATATATATATATATATTTATATATATATTTATATATTTATATATATATTTATATATATAATAGTTGATGGAATCCGTCGTTACTACGTGATAATTTAACATGATGAACAAAACTAAATTTGAATTTACTACGTTTATTATCACAAAATATTTTGAAAAATTTTAACACTGCGATTGCAATTTCGGTCACTAGACCATCATCGGGCAGATTGAGTTAAGAACTGAATACAGAATTAAGTATAGATTTGAGCTTACGGGTGGGAAAGAATTATTGCAGGTACCTTAATAGACAAGAGGAACATATTTCAAGAAGGGCTAATCGAGTGAATTTCCCAAATTGGTACAATACAAGGTTCTTAGAAAGGTCGTTATTGTTTGAATACACTAAATATAGGAGAAGATATCAAGTCAATCTGGTCGTTCAGCAAGATATCTTTTGCATTATGATTGAGTTTAAAAATTTCTAATGATTCTAAGTAAGTAAGTTTGGTTCCTTTTGGTAATTTGTGCATGATTTGAAAATTATCTATTTGTGGAAATGGGTGATGGTTTTCACGGCAATGATTTGAAAACGTTGAATCCGTTTTATTTTTCAAAAAAGATTGTTGGTGTTCTTTAAATCTTGTCTTGAACGATCGACCAGTCTGACCTATATATACTCCTTTACATACACGCTTATTGCAGACATTTTCATGTCACATATAGAGAACATAATATTCAATTCTATAAAAGCATCACATATAAGTTTTTGGCATAGATACGTTGATGATGTAATTCCTTGTTTTAAGGGCACCGCGAGACAATTAGATCAGTTTTTGAATTATATTAATAGCATTCATCCAAATATAAAGTTCAAAATTGAAAAAGAATTGGATCGACAGATAAACTTCTTGGATTTAACTATCTTTCATAATAATAATACTTTGAGTTTCCATATATATATATAGAAAACCAACTTTCACGGATATATGTATTCCGTCGGATTCAAATCATCATCTTTCCCATAAACATTCAGCTTTTAATTCAATGATCCACAGAGCGTTTTCAATTCCATTATCCGTAACAAATTTAGCACAAGAAATTTCGACTATAAAAATAATTGCTTCAAATAATGGTTTTCATACAAGTTTGATAGATAAAATGATAAACAAGAAACGTAGTGAACTAGCGTACAACAGCATATATCCTCAATTAAAAGTAGAAAAATCGGAAAAATTCACATCTTTAACATATTTTGGTCCTCTAACAGAAAAAGTTGCTCTTGTCATACCTAAATGTAATAATAAAATTGCTTTCAAACCTAAGACAAAACTCTCAGGATTTTCATTCAATGCCAAAAATATCACTTCAAAATTTTAAAGTTCAGGAGTTTATAAGTTGATTTGTCCTGTATGTAAAAGAGTATATATATAGGTCAGACTGGTCGATCCTTCAAGACAAGATTTAAAGAACACCAACAATCTTTTTTGAAAAATAAAACGGATTCAACGTATTCAAATCATTGCCGTGAAAACCATCACCCATTTCCACAAATAGATAATTTTCAAATCATGCACAAATTACCAAAAGGAACCAAACTTACTTACTTAGAATCATTAGAAATTTTTAAACTCAATCATAATGCAAAAGATATCTTGCTGAACGACCAGATTGACTTGATATCTTCTCCTATATTTAGTGTATTCAAACAATAACGACCTTTCTAAGAACATTGTATTGTACCAATTTGGGAAATTCACTCGATTAGCCCTTCTTGAAATTTATGTTCCTCTTGTCTATTTAGGTACCTGCAATAATTCTTTCTCACCCGTAAGCGCAAATCTATACTCTGAATTCTGTATTCAGTTCTTAACTCAATCTGCCCGATGATGGTCTAGTGACCGAAATTGCAATCGCAGTGTTAAAATTTTTCAAAATATTTTGTGATAATAATCGTAGTAAATTCAAATTTAGTTTTGTTCATTATATATATATATATATATATTGTTTTTAATATTCTAAAAATTTGGAATGTGCTTCTCTTTCCTTCAGACAGCAACTACCCAGTGAGGTTGTTTGTAGGCTCAGAGCATTTTTGAGGGATAGAGCATATTACAGCCTTGATGAGTTCTTTCAGGATGGTGATATGCATGGAACACTAAGTAAAGATCTTGAGTAGGCTTATTATTTTGTCCCTTTAATTGTATTTTATTTATGGTTGTATTCGAGGATGTGTGACTGTTGAAGTCGTTTTTCTCATTGTCATTTTTGGATATTTCATTTTGTGTTTTATCTTGTGTGTATTTTGTCGGAAGTTTTTTATTTTTATTTAGTGTGTTATATGTAAATTTCAAGCTATTTTAGATTTTAGTTATTTAAGACACGGTCCATATCCCATTTGGGATCTTAGTTGAATATTAAATTGTAATATGTTGGGCTGAATAAAGATTTACTTACTTACTATATATATATATTTATATATATATATATATATATATATATATATATATATATATATATATATATATATATATGTATGCCTGAGGAGTGGTTGTTCAGGACGTATGTTTATAATTAATGAATAAAACAAATTAATAACCTCGGTATCAGCTGAGGGAGTTACTTGATAATAATAAGTGAGTCGACAAATCACATTTGTCTTCCTTATGTGATATATATATCAACATTTAGTTATATAATCTCAGCTCCGTTGATTGTTTTGCAATACGGACATTAGATGGGTGTAGGTTGCCTCTATATATATATTTATATATATATATATATATATATATATATATATATATATTTATATATATATATATATATACATATATTATATTTAAATATATAATGAAAATATATAATGATGTAAGCTACAGGTAAAATTCTTGGGAATATCCACCGAATCCACCCACAAAGTAATAATACATGGAAACACAATAAAGTTCAAGATCATCTTATCAACAACAATAAATGCTGATGAGTGAATATTATCTCATTAATACAACAAATACACAGGGAGGCGGATATATTCCATCCAGATCAATATCAGTCAGGTTTGGCGATTTGACTATCATAACAGAATTGGATTATGGAGATCATTTCATTTAACTTGATGAAAACATTTGTTTCGCGTTGAAATTATTGTGAAAAACACTTTGGAAGCAAAAGTTTTCAAAATAATTTTAATTAATGTAGGTAACAGTAAAAAATCTAGAATTTCACGGAATAATGTTGTTGGTCCCTCTTTTTGCCAGATACTTTATCCGTTGACTCGTCACCTCAATTTGCTTCAAGTTCTCATCCAACCTCGCATCTTGAAAATTTTTGAGAACATGGCTTTCATTCAGAAGAATGATGTATCTTTGTGTGTGTGTGTGTGTATCTGTGTATATGTGTATCTGTGTATCTGTGTATATGTGTATCTGTGTATCTGTATATCTGTCAAATTGTTCATACTACAAGCCCCTTCTGAAATTTTTCAAAATTACGGAACTACCTGACTAGCAGTTTAGAATGGAATTCCCTCTCTTACTAATAATTTATAACCATCTTTGTATTTACCATGTGAACCCAATTTGTTATTTATTTTTTTCTTGTTTTGGATATAACGGAGAAATGGGCATTTTGCACTCATCATCTGAAGAAAGTGAAGTTTCACTGAAACTTGCGTCATACGTATTTTATCTAAAAAACGTGTGAATTGTTTTTATTAACCATTGTTTTGATGTAAAATTGAATTCTTCTGCCAATTCATACACGTTTTCATTATCTAATGCTATCTAATACAGTGGTTCTCAACCTGTGGTATGAGAACCCCTGGGGGTTCGCGGAAAGTTCGAGAGCAATGAAGGAACTTTATAAATAAAATATTTCTTTCAATTTAGCAACCTCTGTACCGACAAAAAAGCATAACCTAAAGTAAGAAAATTGGTTATTCCAGAAAAAGTAACACCGATTAACCTCACTACTGACAGTACGTTGAAATCCGATTTTAAAAGTAAAACTCTCATCAAGTTTTGGTTAGATATTACCAAAGTCTTTCTGACCTAGCAATCAAATTTTTTATTCATTTCCATAGATCGACTTGAAGAGCGGTTTCCTCGTACGCGTTTATAAAAAACAAGTACAGAAACAAACTGGTTGCTGCCCCGGACTTAAGAATGTAGGTACTTTCATCGCTTGAACCAGAATTCAAGAATCTGAGTGAGAAAAAGCAAGGATAAAGAATTATTATTAGATACAGAAAAGAACTCCTGGTTTTGATTATGAACAAAATTATAAGTCACTAATGAACAAGTGACCTATAAATATATATTTATATTTCCGTATTTTTGAAAGGTTGTTTCTATTGTGTTTGTTCTAAAACAATTGAATACAGAAGATTTTAGAGTTATTTATGTGCATTTCATTGTCACACCGAATTAGACCTTTTTAAATTCATTTTTCTTATGCTAGTAGGACTTTTGAGGATTATTTCCTAGGGGGTACATTTGAATATTTACTCAAGGGGTACGCGACGAAAAAAAGGATGAGAACCACTGATCTGATGTATTATACTGCATATTCCAAAATGATTGTGTGAAGAACTTGACAGATTCTCAGCGTAATGATTAATGAACCCGAAATGCTCGTACCCGTATAGCAAAATGCAGATACAGATTCAGGTGAAAGCACGGTTTGGACCTCACATATGATCACTTCACGTTTGCAGATTCGATAATGAGAGCTGGTACGATTTCGATAATTTATTTAGTACCACCTGCAGCTACGAGCGAAGATGAAAGTTTTTTCTTTTCGTTTTCAATTGAAAAATGGTGTCGCAATCATTTGACAAATTGCCGTCACACGTTATAAATAAATAATGATAGGATAGGATGTTATTTAATCAATGTAGATTTACGATTAATTTTATTCAGTCTATCTTTTAGATTTCCGTGGAACCAGTTGTTGTTCTTTTTGAACATTTTGATATTGTCGTAAACCATGAGCTCGATAGTGAAGGAAGAGATAAAATTAATTGATTTCCAGTTAAAACTTTGGTTCCGTTATTCAAATTTATATTTTTCAAAGCGGTAGTTACATCATTGAAATATTAACCGAAACCTAAATGGTCTTCTTTTCAATTGAGTTGTTGAAAAAAAATTATATATATATATATATATATATATATATATATATATATATATATATATATATATATATATCTTTACAGGGTGATTCACGGTGGATGGCACATTAGACGTTTCTGGTGAACCATACAACGGATCACTTTGAAAATTCAATGGAGGGTATAATCGGACATTCTCTACCCAACTAAAATATTTTCGGTAATGCGGTGTTGCCACTTCTAGAAGAAAGTAGTAGCAACTTTGATTTTTCAAATGGAACTACCTATATATTATATTATTTTCAGAATCTCCAACAATTTCCTAACAACTTTCCATAATATTTCCCTATACCTATCTGTTACCGTTTTCGAAATAAATATTATTTTCGTTTTTTTCGTCGGAAATCAAGACCTCTAAAAACTCTGATATCTTTGAGCTAAGAAATACAATGATATCGAAATTTCGGATTAAGTTTGCTAATACCTAGGGGCTTCCTACACTTTAGCCCAATTTTCGTTATTTCAATACAGGGTGGTCAAAAAATACAGTTATTTCGTTAGCTTGGAAAAGTGACTATAAGTTGGTTATTTCAAATGGAATACCCTGTATATTATTACAAATTCGGAAAGCTGCTAGAATTTCCTTTTTATCTATGAATTCATACCTATACCTAACTAGTCAAGTTTCGGACTTATGAGCACTTATTTGTGAAAATGTTCCTTGAACATGGTATCCCCTTGGTATTTGCTAAGCATGTCATGATTACCTACTATTTGACAGTAACGTTGTGACAATCTACTAATAATATCGAAAATTTCATCACTTCAGAAGTTGGAAATACCTTCAGAAACGATGGAAAAAATTTATTCAAATGAAGTTCTTATGAATTTGTTTATTATTTTTGGACAGTGTGATAAAATTATCAGCAGGACATAGAAAGTTCAATGAAATGTATCCGAATCTACCGCAAATGAACCTCAAAAAATTTGTACGAATTCAGAACAATTTCAAAATGTTTGGATCAATTTTAAAAGCACTAAGAAATGTACATCGGCCCGTAACTTCCGAAGACAACCAAATTAATGTCCTATCATTTTTTCACGCATTTCCGGAGTCATCGACAAGAAGTGCTGAAGAAGATTTTGGCTTAAAATATTCATCTGTTCAAAGAATCTTGCAAAGACATAACATGCATGATTACAAATTCACCAAAATTAAAGCAATGAAGCCTCAATACCCTCAACAGAGGGTTGAATTTTGTGAAATGATATTGGTACGCATTCAAAAAGATCCATTTTTTTTAAATAAAGTGATTTGGACTGATGAATCAAAATTTTCAAGAGAAGGAATTTTCAATAGAAAAAATTGTCATTTTTGGTGCAGTGAAAATCCTCATTTCACAAAAGAAGCCGGATATCATTCGTATAAATTTTTTGAGGTTCATTGGCGGTAGATTCGGATTCATTTCATTGAACTTTTTATGTCCTGCTGATAATTTTATCACACTGTCCCAAAATAATAAACAAATTCATAAGAACTTCTTTTGAATAAATTTTTTCCATCGTTTCTGAAGGTATTTCCAACTTCTGAAGTGATGAAAGTTTCGATATTATTAGTAGATTGTCACAACCTTACTGTCAAATAGTAGGTAATCATGACATGCTTAGCAAATACCAAGGGGATACCATGTTCAAGGAACATTTTCACAAATAAGTGCTCATAAGTCCGAAACTTGACTAGTTAGGTATAGGTATGATATACATAGATAAAAAGGAAATTCTAGCAGCTTTACGAATATGTAATAATATACAGGGTATTCCATTTGAAATAACCAACTTATAGTAACTTTTCCAATCTAACAAAATAACTGTATTTTTTGACCACCCTGTATTGAAATAACGAAAATTGGGCTAAAGTGTAGGAAGCCCCTAGGTATTAACAAACTTAATCCGAAATTTCGATATCATTGTATTTTTTAGCTCAAAGATATCAGAGTTTTTAGAGGTCTTGATTTCCGACGAAAAAAAACGAAAATAATTTTTATTTCGAAAACGGTAACAGATAGGTATAGGGAAATATTATGGAAAGTTGTTAGGAAATTATTGGAGATTCTAAAACTAATATAATATACAGGTAGTTCCATTTGAAAAATCAAAGTTGCTACTACTTTCTTATAGAAGTGGCAACACCGCATTACCGAAAATATTTTAGTTGGGTAGAGAATGTCCGATTATGCCCTCCATTGAATTTTCAAAGTGATCCGTTGTATGGTTCACCAGAAACGTCTAATGTGCCATCCACCGTGAATCACCCTGTATATATATATATATATATATTTTTTTTTTAATTTTATTTTTTGTTTGTTATGTAGGTACTACCCTTTTTCGTTCTCTTAAGCCATATTTTGGCTATCAATAATAGACTACTACAGTGGTTTTTAAGTCTGTTATAGACCTCAAGGACACGATTTTCAATAATTTCTGGATAGTTGATATACACAGGGTGTTTGGCATGAGATCCGTCAATTTTTTTTTAGGATATTGATTGGGACTTCTGCTCCCTTTCCATCCTTGGACCATAAAAGTGACAGTTCAGAAGATATATTTTTTTAAAATTTTTTTCCGAAATTACTCAAAATCCCGCATTCAAACGCTCGTAGTAGCAATAGGACATACGAGGCATATTATTCCACAAAATTAGTGATTTTGGGGAAAAAAATAAACTTTATTCAATGTTACAAAAAGTAACAAGAATTGAGAGCTTCCATTTATAGCTAGCACTAGTCTACTAGGGATGTGAATAAATAATCGATTTTTATTTTAATCGATTATTTTTTTCTCATTGTCGATTTTTTATAATCGATTTTACTAATGGTAAACATCGATTTTTAATAAATCGATTATAAGAATTACACATTTTAAATCGATTTTTGTAAATGGTGCTATCTGTGCGATAGATGAAAAAATGGATAAGTTTACTGAACAAGTCGATAAAAAAATCAACGCCATCTGTACGTACTGATATATGAGTTGTGATCAGTAGAACTCCTACTTAAAGTTGCTGACGAAAGTATTTTGTAATAAATAACATTCACCAGCTAATTTCTTTTTTTTTAATGTTTAACTATGTGCTGATGATTTGTGATAATAACAATTAATATTCGTTTTTTTCATTGTCTAAACTTAAATTGTAGCGAGTGATGTGCTTTGTCTTTTAGTTTTGAGACTAAAAAATTGTTACATTTTTTATGAGTACATTTTTTTACTGTAATAAGATAAAAAATGGTCCATTTGGCTATTTTTTGATACTTATTATCTTGAATAATTTTCACTTTAATTAAATTAAAATTAAATATTCATAATATATTTCCACTAATACATCGAATAGGCATTTTTAGTTGAAGTATAAAGAAAAATAGATTATTTTCTTTTTAAATCGATTTTTTACAAATCGATTTATTTCTAAACAAAAAAAGTCGATTATTGACTAATCGATTTTTCCGAATCGAGGTCACATCCCTATTGTCTACTAAAAACACATCTCCACAATCTTGACTTTTAGCACCCAAGGTCTAAGAGTATAAAGAAACCAAATGACCCCAACAATCGCAAAAAAATTTACAGTTCATGTGCCGAACACCCTGTATATATATATATATATATATATATTTTTTTTTTGTTTTTGGAGGATGGATGTAAAATGTGAGTATTTCATGTGTTTTATGAGGTTGCGTACTTCCATCACTTATGATGATTGAGTTGAGGCTTAGTACCTGGATATTAGGAAAATGCTCATTGGGGGCAATCGATTTCTTTAACCACCGCAATTTTTATGTCTAAATTTCAATCGTTTTTGAGGATTTTCGAGCATTGGGCATCTCTACAACCACTCCAAATACTGAAAATTTGAAAGTGAATTCGGTTGAAATTAGTAAGTTAGTATTTTTTTTTAAATGCGTATTTGTTATGTTAATGAGTTAAACTGTGCTCGATTCCATTAGATTTATTTCAAAAAACAATTTTATTATAATTTTTTCTATTTTAGACTAGTTAAGACTATTATTCAAGATTTTTAATGACGTAGCATAGAATTGCAATGAGATTTAACAATAGAATTGCAATGAGATTTAACAATAAAATACTTATTTATATTAATAGGAACTACTAAAATTTGTCAATTTGGAACATTTTTTACTTAATTGAACTAAGTTTTCTCGCAATTTTATATTGTTTCCTGCGGGAAAAAAAATTACGTGATATTTGCCGAGACCACCCCCCTCCCCCATTGAGATTGAGTGACATTTCGCTCGTTCCTATCCCCCCTAAACATCTCACGTAATTAATGGCCCCCTAAGGTGTTCAAAAATGTTTTCACTCAACGCCACTTTTTGATGTAGAAAATTGATGTGTTTTCAGGGTTTCGTACCTAAGTTTCGTACCCAAAGGGTAAAAACTATTACTAAGACTTCGCTGTCCGTCCGTCTGTCTGAACTGCGAAATTCTCACAAATTATGTATTTCTGTTGCCGCTATAATAACAAATACGAAAAATAAAATAAAATAAATATTTAAGGACGACTCCCATGCAACAAACGCGATTTTTTCTCCCTTTTCTGCTCGATATCAATAATGGCAACATGTAGGCACTTGAAATATTCCCAAAATAATGAGTTGTATTTTTACTTCAATAATAATAAAATTAAAATAAAATAAATATTCAAGGGGGGCATAGTCAATGGTACGGAACACTTCGTGCGTGAGTCTGACTCGCACTTGGCCGGTTTTTTTAGAGTTTCCGAGCTTTGTGCATATCTTAAGTCCCTCCAAATCATCCAGGGGGTTGAAAAAATATGACGGAGCTCTGCTGTTCACGCGTTTTCATTTCTTAACGATTGATTCTAAGGTTGATGGTTTTGGCAAAGTATTGAAGACTACAGTCAAATCACTAGACACAGAATGCCATCAAGCAATAGATTTACATTGGTTCTAATTATTGTGTATTATCAAACAACTTTCCAAGGAAGCTGGTTATACGTATTCAGCAACGCAAAATCTGCATTCACAATCGAACGGTGAACGATAGAAATTGTCAAATCACCTCGACTCTAAATCTGCATACAGCTGTTTCGATTTTATTAGATCTCATCAGTGCAGCTTATTTGACTCGGAGTGAATTAACAAATTTCTAATTGTTCCCCAATACAAATCGTGGTCAGTAACACTGGCTGGATAACAATCCAGAGCGCCATCCCACCAAAGATATTGGAAAATAACAATTCACCGCTTAGACTGAAAATGCAGAAATTCGTCGCTTAAACACGTACCTCCTGATATGAAGATATCTACTCTACAACAGTGGTGTATATGATTCCAAGGCACACTAACATAGTGATTTAAAACCTTTGGATATACTCACGAGAGCGCGCTCCGAATATTCTAGTCGCTTAATACGCAAAATACAACAATCAAATCATGAAAAACATACTAGTCGACCATGGTCAATTTCATACATAACATAAAGTGAACAAGGAAAATTCTTTAATAATTTAAAAAATTATCAAACAACTTTCTAAGGAATCTAGTTATATACGTATTTAGCAACGCAAAATCTGCATTCACATCGAACGGTGAATTATAGAAATTGTCAAGTCACCCCGACTCAAAATCTGCATACAGCCTGGTTTCGTCTTATTAGATCTCATCAGTGCAGCTTATTTGACTCGGAGTGAATTAACAAATTTCTAATTGTTCCCCAATACAAATCGTGGTCAGTAACACTGGCTGGATAACAATCCAGAGCGCCATCCCACCAAAGATATTGGAAAATAACAATTCACCGCTTAGACTGAAAATGCAGAAATTCGTCGCTCAAACACGTACCTCCTGATATGAAGATATCTACTCTACAACATTGGTGTATATGATTCCAAGGCACACTAACATAGTGATTTAAAACCTTTGGATATACTCACGAGAGCGCGCTCCGAATATTCTAGTCGCTTAATACGCAAAATACAACAATCAAATCATGAAAAACATACTAGTCGACCATGGTCAATTTCATACATTACATAAAGTGAACAAGGAAAATTCTTTAATAATTTAAAAAATTATCAAACAATTTTCCAAGGAAGCTGGATACGTATAACCAGCTTCCTTGGAAAGTTGTTTGATAATTTTTTAAATTATTAAAGAATTTTCCTTGTTCACTTTATGTAATGTATGAAATTGACCATGGTCGACTAGTATCTTTTTCATTATTTGATTGAAATGGAAAAGGCTGAAAGTGCCAAAAAATAAGAAAATCGATTTTTTTGCATGGAATGTGTTGCAAGCGACATCGCCAATACCCTAGAGAAGGTTGAACGTGCCAGAAAAATTCCTACTAGTTCCTAGAGCAGTCGCAAAGAGCAGCACTGTGAAAGCGCCCGCTGACTGTCAATGGAAAAGGCTGAAAATGCCACCAGCCATGATGAATGCGCCTTTCCATTGCAGTAGTTTTATTTGAAATATAAGTCTATTTTTAATATTTATTTGTATTTTTTTAAACCACTATGAACATTTATCCTTTACGTGCAATGAGCGTTGGACTTTCAGCCTTTTAACTAACAAGGTAGGGCACTTACATCGTTTCCCAAAAAAAGATATTCAGCTTTTCACGTGCAAAATCAAGTTATATACAGGGTGACCCAGAGCTACGTAATCGGTCCATAACTTTTTTGTCATTGAAGATATCGATATGAAATTTTCAGAGCAAATATGGTCTGGCTAAGTCTATTTTTCAAAATTATTTTGAAGAAAATTGCACTTTCGGTTTTGCCGGAAGTGATATCAACTTTGTTATTTCAAATGGAATACCCTGTATATTTTTTGATTTTCGAATTTCTTATGTTATTTATAATAAAATTGTCATAACATTCTTCATACTTAAAATGAACAGTTTTCGAGTTATTATTTTTTTTCGTAAAATTTTGACAGTTGCGTCTTCAACAAAAATAGGCTATTACTTCTT
Source organism: Cynegetis impunctata (assembly GCA_030704885.1). Lineage (NCBI taxonomy): Eukaryota > Metazoa > Arthropoda > Insecta > Coleoptera > Coccinellidae > Cynegetis > Cynegetis impunctata. Next base: position 730,528 of record JARQZK010002169.1, on the reverse strand, counting down.
TGTTAGTAGGTCTATTGGTATGCGGTTTGGATTTTTGTAATATTGAAACAATGTTTTATTCATTCCTTGTCAAAATTTTTTATATTTACAACTTGTTACTCGATAAAATCTAGGGTGAAGTTCATAAATTTCAAACGTTAATAACTTTCTTATTCCTAATGGAATGCTATGTATATTTTTGCCTTTTTAAATTTGCTATTCAATTACCTTTCGATTTGTATAACCATTCCCTATACCTAAAGTTAATAATAACAAAGATATTTCACAATTTGTAATAATTTATACATATATCAATACACCTGAGAAATCGTCTAGCGTGTTATTTTGACGTATCCATGGATACCAATAATAAAAATTATTTAAAATCTAATTGTGTCTTTTTCTAGTATTTTTTCGGTTGATAAAATGGATTTTACGCGACAAGAAATGATAAATATGGTTTACTGTATTGTAGAAGCGGATCGAAATGTTCTGCTAACTAGTAGAATTTATCATCAAAAATATTCTGATTCTGATTCAACTACGTTTTGTGATTCTGTTATTAATAAGCATTGATTTTTTTCTGTAAAACATAGAGATGTATAATTTGGAGTAACTGTTGGATCATGCGAATGTACTCCTCCTGACCAAAATGATAATGTCAAACTTGACATTGCAATTTGACATCAGTCTGCTACAAACATATGTTGTTTATGAACAACAATATTAATTATGGAATATGAACGTCTTAGAATTACTATATTTTCAATATATTTTCGGATATCAGCATCAGGTGCTACAAACCTAATGAACAGAAAAGGTGACACAATTAAATTTTAAACAATTTTCGTAATTGGTATCCATGGATACGTCAAAAATAACTCGCTAGTCGATTTCTCAAGTGTATTGATATATAAATTATTACAAAATTGTGAATTATCTTTGTTATTATCAACTTTAGGTATAGGGAATGGTTATACAAATCGAAAGATAATTGAATAGCAAATTTAATAATGCAAAAATATACATAGCATTCCATTAGAAATAAGAAAGCTATTAACGTTTGAAATTTGCCAACTTTACCTTAGATTTTATCAAGTAATAAGTTAGAAATATGGAAACTTTTGACATGGAATGAATGAAACAATGTTTCGAAAACTGTTCATTTTAAGTATGAAGAATGTTATGACAATTTTATTATAAATAACATAGGAAATTCGAAAATCAAAAAATATACAGGGTATTCCATTTGAAATAACAAAGTTGATATCACTTCCGGCGAAACCGGAAGTGCAATTTTCTTCAAAATAATTTTGAAAAATAGACTCAGTCAGATCATATTTGCTCTGAAAATTTCATATCGATATCTTCAATGACAAAAATGTTATGGACCGATTACGTAGCTCTGGGTCACCCTGTATGTACAACAAAAAAAACAACTTTTGAAAAACAAATAAAAATAAATTTTGTATTTCTAATGAAAATTATAGATTTATAAAGCATACAGTATAAGTTTTATGAAGTTTTTATTGAATACTGAAAATTTTACTGTGTGGCACTTTCAGCCTTTTCCATTACACAATTGGCCCTGTCATCAGTGTCGCGCTATTCGCTCCTCTCCTGCATTCATCAGTAATTTGGCAGACCAGGTCATTAAGAACGCTACTGAACGTGTAGGTGTGGTCGGTGTGGAACACTTGCCAATCAAACAGCAAATTATCTCTTATAGTGCTCAATAAATATTGACGAGCAATAAAATTTTATTTTCGCCTTTTGTTAATGTTGTTTTTTCCTCACATTGGTGTCAGATAAAGAATGAATATCTCTAGAAGAGAACTTTAGCAACATATAATTACGCTCTTCACTGCGAGAAATTTTCTCGACCTAAATATGTTACACGTATATTGACCAATTCATTAATTTTCATTTCTGGAACTATTCATTTGTTTCTGTGCTTAAGAGATTTCACCATGATATTTTAAGGTTCTTTGATGCTTGATGAAGTTCAACAACTATCTAACCAACTTTTAATCCGTTATATGTATAAATATCTCATTCTGGTTTCAAATATAGAAAATGTTTGGACAATTGATATGACATGACCATAATTGAAGTGACAGAAATCTTTACTTTTCGTAGTGTTTGCACAGATGATGATCTTATGAAATACTGTAATCACAGTAATCTATCACTTAATTTTACGATAGAGAATGTAAAATAAGTGGAAAGTTTTTTTGAAGCGTGAATAATAATTATTAATAGAAGTAGTTGGTATAGTACTGTTTATTAATTTATCTATATACAAGATCAATCCAAAATTAATTAAATTAATTTTAAGAGGTGATAGTTCGTCCAAAAATAAAGTTACTTTTCCATTCACTTTTTCTCAACAGTGAATAATAAGGAAGATTCAATTCTTCAAAGCGGTAAATTGAAAACCCTTTGTATATCTTCCGGTTTTGATTTAGAAGTTTATATTGTAGGAGCGATTATAAGACATTAGTATAATAAATTTTATGTTACCACCTATCCCATTCGTTATGAATACAGGGTAGTTTTGAATTGTAAGTAAGTTATTGATGAACTAATCTACGCGAAAAGGGTACTCTTCTAGCATTTCGATAAATATCACAGTTTTCGAATTATTTAAACTAGAATGTATTCGTACATTTTACTGTAATCGTTAATTTTATTTAATACATCAAGCAGACTTTGAAATTGAGACTTACTTGTTTTATAAACGACTCTCTAATGCCAAGTTTTTAGCAGGTTTTCACTCCGAAAACCTGCTTATTAGAATGGGTGCGATGAGCGAAGTTGGACCTAGGACCAAGCTAGTTTTTCGTTTCATGACTTTTTATGATGCTTGGCACCAAAAACTCAATTTCATATCTCTCTCTCTCTCTCTCTCTCGCTATATTTATATATTTATATATATATATATATATAATATATATTATATATATATAATATATACTATATATATATCTATATATATATATATATATTAATATATATAAATATATATCTATATATATATATATATATATATATATATATATATATATATATATATATATGTTCATATGTATGTATGTATAAGTTTATGTATTTTGGCGTTGTTTACACGACACGATAAAGAGCGCAATTTTGAAGCAATAGGGTTGAAAGTTTGTGAATAGGTAGTTTCGTATGATATCTTGCATTGGATTGGCTTTGGTTCGAATTGGTTGGGGGATTGACTCCCCGGGGAAAGAAATAAATCTTGTTCACACGATGAAGGGCGCAATGTTGAAGCAATAAGGTTGAAAGTTTGTAAATAGGTAGTTTCGTATGATATCTTGGAAGGGATTGATTTTGGTCCAAATTGGTTTGGCGGGTTGACCCCCCTGAGGGAAAATAAATCTTTTTTTCACCTCAAAAGGCGCAATTTTATAGCAATAGGGTTGAAAGTCTAGGTAGTTTTGTATGATATCTTGAATAGGATTGGTTTTGGTTCGAATTGGTTGGGTGGTTGACCCCCGTGGGAGGAAATAAGTCTTGTTCACACGATAAGGTCGAAATTATAGAGTTGAAAGTTTGTAAGTTTGTATTTTCGAAAGATATCTTGGATGGGATTAGTTTTGGTTCAAATTAGTTGGGGGGTTGACTCCCTGGGGGAAGAAATAAATCATGTTTACATGATAAAGGGTGTAATTTTGGAGCAATAGGATTGAAAGTTTGTGAGTAATTAGTTTCGTATGACATATTGGATGGGATTGGTTTTGGTACGAATTGCTTGGAAATAAATCTGGTTTACTCGATATAAGGCGCAATTTTGGGACCATAGGGTTGAAATTTTGTATATAGGTAGTTTCGTATTTATTTCGATATAAATTAGTTGGGGGTTGACCCCCCGGAGGAGGAAATAAATATTGTTCACACGATAGAGGGCGCAATTTTTGTTTTTTGGATTTGGAACAAAAATAAATTTTTCAAACTGGATAAGTTTTGAAAACCTGCTTTTCTAATGCAGCTCGCTGCGATAGAGTTTTTTCTAAATTACTAGGGTAGAATACTCCAAAGAAACAATCCTCTAAGAATTTTTAAAATTAATATGCTAATAACCCTCACTTACCTTTCAAAACTACCCGGTATTCATAAGGGAGGTGGTGACATAAAATGAATGACACTAATGTCTTATCATCTCTCCTATAATATTAACTTCTTCTCTTCTTAATCGAATATCTGAGAGATATTCAAAAAAGGTTCAATTTACCCCTTTGAAGGGTTGTACCTTATTTTTAGACGAACTATCACCTCTAAAAATTAATGTATATAATTCTGGACCACCGTGTACATAAAGTTTTCAATTGCAATGTGATGTTCGTATACTTATTTCCGTAAGTTTTCTGATTTATTGCGAAGCATTTTCAATAAATATAATATGATTGCCGTTGATGCCTTAGGATAATTCAAAATCATGCCACCAGAGATTCCATGGTTAATATAAATCACAGATATTTTTCCTGTCAGTCACCTGTAAAATAAATCTTAGCTTGGGGTCGGTCGTACCAACTGTAGATCAGATTATAACGAAAGCTCTAGCGTCAAATCACTACCAAGTTGGTTCTTTAGACCAATTTACGTTGCTTTCATTTCCTGCCATTATCGCAGTCTATAGGGTAGAATATCTATATCGGCTGACACCGTCAATGAGGTCAGTCGTCTGTCAGTAGTTTACGATCAAAAATGGCCAGAAAAAATCTGTGAATCACGTTGGCTTCATTTCACGCTGAGAGATATAACGAATGGACCCCTTTAAAGGCCGCAATGGGCTCGCGGTCTCGAAACTCTATCGTGATAACAATAATAAATTGACATTTCGATACATGATTAGAGAAAGCCGAGTCGATATTTTCGATAAGTACACCCCGGAGGTCTTTCGGGCAAGTTCCCACTGTGCGATTGCGAATCCTGCGCGGCGAAATTTATGTTAAATTTTCAGTTGTAGCCACTCTTACTTCTGGTAAACGGTGGGTGTGTACTTTAGTTATTAAAGATCTGCTCTCACTTTTATCCTCCTCGAAAAAAGTACCGGTTAAGAGTTGGTCTTATTGATCGGGCAATCTCCTTTCTACTTCGTGAACAGGTACATCTTTTATATGCCGAAAATGGGACTCTGCGGGGTTTGCAGTTCGACATTACAATTGGTCGTTTATTATTTCAACTTCGATTTTAATAGGCGAAGAAAAGTACGTACTAATATTATTGACTTTATGCCTTTCACTGTTCTACTGTTGTCGAACTTTCAAAATCTTGAAGATTCCTTTGTGCGTTGACAGCGCCTCTAAATCTTCTATGCATGACTATGAATAAATGTTTTTATTTGAAAGTATTCCTGAAGGTTTCCATTGAAATGAAAAATTTGTTGTGCTTGAGATATGGACGAAATGATAACTCTCTAACAAAACAACAATTTTACTTTATTTTAAACTACGCCCTACGCCTTTGTCAGTTATATATATATATATATATATATATATATATATATATATATATATATATATATATATATATATATATATATATATATATATATATATATATATATATATATTATTTATTTATTTAATTTTTAATTTTATAACTTAGGTTGTCAACTTGCTGTTGAGCATTCTGTGATTGCTTCATTCTCTTGGTACCACGATGTTGTGTTGTTGAATATTCGTAATATTTATTTTTTTCAAAGAAATCACGTTTGACTTAGTGTAAAGAAATTCATATAATGTAGTTTCAAGTTTATAATGATGTTGTGGTTTGGTCACATTAGTTTTGTGGTTTTTTCTGTTTTTGGAGATGTTAGCGTTTATTTGTAACCTCAAACATTCGGTGAAGTCCTGGTTGTTTTGAGACCGGCTCGTGTTGCTAATTATTGAACTAATTATTGTAGAGTCCTGAATGAAGGCTTTAAATAGAAGCCGAAACGTTGACAAAGAATATAAGAAGTACACTTTTACCAGCCTTTAATTCATCCGTTTAACCCATTAACCTATTTGATATATATATATATATATATATATATATATATATATATATATATATATATATATATATAAATTGAAAATTATCATATGATAATAAACACTGCATATTCATTCTAATGATATATTATTATTGGTATTTAATATTATAAATTAATTAAAAAATTGAAAGAAAATTTCTAATCAGATTTCTAATCATTTATTCGAACATATAATTTGTATTGTTATTTATGCGATAATTGTATCCACGTGGAATTTCTGGTGATAATAAAAAACTAGATTTATCTCATATATTACCATAGGCATTGGTTTTCCTCTCATTCATCACGAGTTATTGTCACTGGTTATTTATCGATAGAAATTTAACCGTTAAAAGTTTGTAATGCATTCAGAGAAAAGTTATAATGATTGTTCATATTCTGTAAATGAGATTCTTCATAAATATATTATGAAACACTTTATTACGATTATGACAATGTTTCATGAATATTTTCATACTGTTAACAATTCCATTCGCTAAAAACTTAGAGTCTATGATGGTGTATCAAATGTGTGGTTGGAATCTTGAGACTAGCAGAAGGTTAAGAAGAAATTTTTTTCAAAATTTGAATAATTTTTAGAGAATTACCGGCATCCTATTTACGATTATTTTGTGACAAATTACATTTCTAGAAAAAACGACTAATGAGCACATATAATAACCAACATAGAAGTACTTATACATAGATCAATTTCCGATCATGGATTACATAGATTAGTCGCACTCTTTTCTCAAGGTTCTCAGATACTTAACTAGGGGAGACCGGGGCAGGTTGTAACACGGGGTAAGTTGCAACAGTAGCGAAATCTTCAATCTGCGCCAGTCGCTGGTTTCCGCCTTACGTATGCCAATACACCTCTCTGTAACTCAGTCGCCCACCAACATTCAAAGGTTGAGGCCACGCGGTTTCCGAAAAAAGTTCAGTTTTGTGAATTCGTGACGTCGACTCAAACTTCAAAGGTAGGAATCAAATTTGATTAACATTTTATCTGTTGTCGCATTTGTTAAACTTGCATTTGTGTGTTGTTTGTTGATGTATATAGTTACATATGCATGCTTTTAAAAAATGTTACCGCTATTAGTTAGACGAAAAAAAATAAAATATAAGTAATGTGACCGATGGGGCAAGTTGTAACATTTTCCTTGGGGCAAATTGTAGCATGTTACAACTTACCCCGGCCAATTTAATAGTAAAATAAAATATTTTTCAATTGGTTCTAGCATGAGTACCTATAAAAAAAAGACTAATAGGGGCGAGACACCCAAAGAATATATGGAGGAAGCCATAAATAGAGCTTTAAATAATGAATCAGTCAGATCAGTAGCATCAGTAGTATGATGAAACACCAGATAAATCAGCAATGGACACCCACAATTCAAGTGACCATGCTAGTTCCGTAGTTGAAGACTTAGACTTACCATCTACCTCCAGTGGTTTGCCGCCTAATCGAGCAACGACACTCAACTTTTCCCCAGTAGCCGTCCGCCCCCTTCCAAAGGCTGCGCCAAAAAAACAAACAACTAGGGGCCGAAAAAAGCGAAAGTCTGCTGTTTTAACCGATACACCAGAACTGCAAGCATTAAAATCTGAAGCGAGAGCAAAACTCCTTAAAAAAGGAAAAAGCACCTACATCAAAAGGTAAAAAGAGCAAAAAGAAAAGTCCTACAGGAGTCGTCCGATGATGAATCTGTGAGGACGATGTCATTTGTATTGTTTGCTGCGAAAGTTTTTCCAGAAGTAGAGCTGGAGAAACTTGGACCCAATGTATAACTTGTAAACAGTGGGGCACATGAAGAATGTACTCCTCGGGATACAATTTACATATGTCATCATTGTGATTCAGATGAAGACTGACTCAATATCTTCATAAGTTTCACTTTGGGATATCTAAATGTTTATTTTAGTTATGTTTTTCTGTTAACTATTAGGAAGTTATTATTTATTTTGTTGAAATTACGGTTTTGAAATTATTTTGTTTACAACTTGTTGTAATGTATTCTTCGAGGTTTTCTTAAATTAGATATCAATATCTACCTTTGCATGCTTTACCATTTCAAATAAATAGTTTTTGTATTGGAGTGTATTTTTATTTATATATTACCCATTTAGCAAGTTTTTCATAGATTTTTGCTTTAAAATTATAATCATAGCTATTTTTTCAAGGTAGAATATTGTGTTACTACTTACCCCAGCGATGGTACAACTTACCCCTGGGGTGGGGTAAATTGTAACAAAATTCGGCCCCACTTATTTTCAATATATCTAAAAAAGTATTATATTACGTCCAAATTAAAAACCCTTATAACCTTCACAAAGGTTTATTGAATATAATGACCAAAAAACACATATCTTATACAAATAGTTTTCGCATAAATGACGATAAAGCAAAAAATGTTACAACCTGCCCCGGTCTCCCCTACTTGTTCTCAATACTTTGAATCATTCCAATCAAAAATGTCATAAAAACACATGTAAGGGAATCTCTCATCCATATGAATTATAGAAGATGGTACGAATGCCGGGCAACATTATATATATAAGTATATATATATATATATATATATATATATATATATATATATATATAGGTATATATATATATATATATATATATAGGTATATATATATATATATATATATATATATAGGTATATATACATATATATATATATATATTATATATATATATATATATATATATAGGTATATATATATATATATATATATAGGTATATATATATATATATATATATATATATATATATATATATATATATATATATATATATATAATATATATATAGGTATATATAACATATATATATATATATATATATATATATATAAATATATATATATATACCTATATATGTATAATTATATGTACCTATAGGTATACATGTGAAGTTCCTTCTAAGTTGCGCGAGTAGCTACCGATTTTTCAAAAGTTGAGTAGCATGGGCTTCTTCACCAGTTTTTTAATGTCATTCAGTAAAATTGTGAAAAGTGAAATAATTAAAACAAATCTAGTACTTAATGAGTTAAATTAAATGTTAAAGTGTCCTCCCCTTGCAACAGTTGAACCTTCAATACAACGGAAAAAATTGTTCCTTTAAAACTTTAACACCCTGTATTTTGAAAGGAAATCGTTTTCAGACCATAGTTTATATGGAAAACTATCATTATTTTTTCATGTAGATGCACCTCCTCAAATATTTTATCTTACTTTTGAAACACTCTGTATATATATATATATATATATATATATATATATAGTATAAAAGGATATCGACCGTACGGTATGAAATAGTAAGGAGGTTTATTGGGTGTGCGGTCTGTTATATATAAAAGAAAACTCTACTTTTCCTAGCTACTCAATATTTCGTCAAACTTTATTGTCAATATATGTCAATAAAGTTTGACGAAATATTGAGTAGCTAGGAAAAGTAGAGTTTTCTTTTATATATATCAGACCGCACACCCAATAAACCTCCTTAATATATATATATATATATATATATATATATATATATATAATATATTATATATATATATATATATATATATATATATATATATATATATATATATATATATATATATATATTATATATATATATATATATATATATATATTATTATTTATATATATACATATATATATACATATATATATATATATATATATATATATATATATATATTATTATATATATATATATATATATATATATAGTATGGAATCTCTTATTGAATTATTCGAATTCTTCTTCGGTTTAAAATAAAATAACACAATAAATTGTGATATAGGTACTCCGTTTGTAGTCAAACTAAAAACGGAACAAAGTCAAATAATTGTGGTATTACCTACCCATGTAATTGGTCTATATTTTATGCGCTTTCAAATCTTAAGAATTGATAATAAAAACAAATCGAAACGCGATTTTCGATCCTCTCAAAGTTCCATGATACGACCTTATATCCTATTCCCCTAAGCATTCATTCATCAATCTAATGAAAGGTGAAAAATCCTGTTATTATCCAATTACACTCCTATTCAATATTCGTGAGCATTTGAATTGTTTCCATCATTCTTCATTTCAGGATTGACCTCAGGTGTCAAATTTCGATTGTTTTTATTTGTGAACACTAGAAAGTAACAGTGTAAGATAATGGGTCGATGCCATTCACTTAATAAATTCAAATTTTCGCACTACACCTTTCCAATGACTTGAAATTCTCGAGTAGCTTCGTTTTACTACCTCCTTAATCTTTGAGAAAAAATTGTAAGAGATTAGGCGAGTGTTAATTTTAACGTTTAGCTTCCAGAGGATTTAGCAGATAGGATCTTCTGATTCTTCAAACAATGTCACAATTGTGCGTTTTTCTCACCGTTTTTTCAGCAGTTAACAACAATAGCGCTCTAGGTATATCTCAGACTTCAAGAGAATTCCAATACCGCAATAAATTAACACCTTTTCTTTCTCAGTCAAAGTAAATAATTCAGTTAATGGAGAGTTTCTCAGTAGATTGGTGAGACTGTTATATTATTTTTTTTTGGTGAATATTATAAATAATGTATTACTTATTCTTCATTGATGCATTTGATAAAAAGACGCAGCAATAATGAAAGCGATGAATTGAAATCGTAAATGCATTGAGTATTTATGTGTTATTTATGGGGTAATGAGAAAGTTAAAATAGTTGATAACATGTTTGATAATTATTATTACTGATTGAAGAGTCGTGAAAAATGTTTTATGGTTTTCGTTATTCGTGTTTGAACTATATTAAGTGCTGCTAAATGTTTGTTTTAATTTACTAAGATGGAAGGTGGTGTTGATATTTGCCTCGTTGAAAATTTAATAGCTTATTTATTAGTCCTTCTTTTTTCTCCGGAAATAATAAACTGTTACACTGTATCGAAAGTCTACAGTGAAGTGTGGGAGTCGTTTTAAATCTGTTTTAGACCTTCTCGACCATGTTTTTGAGGATTTTTGAGATCTGGTATTTCCCAACTTTAGGGAAGGGAGTGGCGGGTTTGGTATATTTTCAAAAAAGTGGCAAAATATGTGAATATTAATTGGGAACAACTAGTATCCTACCAAAACTAGTTTTTACCGAATCTCTCATAGGTCATGTTTTCGTAGGAAAAAAAAGTTTTTCATAACAATTAGTCAGTCTTTATTTTTGAATTACATAGGTGTTTATTAAGTTTGCTTACACTAACACTATGAGTACTGACAACTGAGTTTAATGAATCGCATCGTTTTGATTCAGTTTCTAGTTTATACTCTTCGATTTCTAATTTCAAAATATTGCCTATATTCTGTATCTATATAATTTATTACGGTTTGCATATAGCTTTCGACGAATCTGATGGACATTTTTCGAAAAATTGCCAGATAGAATTTTTATGCGACATCGTTCCTTCGGCGATGATTGAAGACTAAATACAAAAAAATTGAACGTGTCAGGTCTGATAAATTTAATAAAAATTTTAAAGTCCATGTACCCATAAAACAATGTTAACTAAACTGCATATCACATTATGTAACACATGTTAAAATGAATTTCAAAACTCTGCTTTCAAATCTATATTTAATTCATAATACCAAAATAACCATCCAAAATTTAGATACTACATACTCGATAGTAACATGACTTAGCATTAGCAACAAATTTATACTGACTGAAAACATATAAATAGAATAAATCCTAACCTGAATTGTTACCTAGTACGTAGGATTGCCATCACCTAAATTGTCGACGCCGGACAAAAATTTTAAAAACCCCAGACATTTGGGTGAAATTTAGTTTTTTCCCGGACATCCCGTAAAAATATTTTTTTCGAATAAAGTAAAATATCGTTTATATATCAATTTTTTCATTTATTTAAACTTTAAACCGCTTGTGTGTCATATAAAAAAAACAACAAAAAACAAATAAAATTCTAATATACACAATTTACAGTTTTCTCCTTTTTCTGGTATCATCAAATAAAAAACAACTTATAACGATAATTTTTGGTAGATCAGAAATCAAATAGACTACATTCTACATTGTAATAGCAAATTATAGGATAGGTCATCTAGTTCGGTTCGATAGGTTAGGTACCCAAGAGCCAAAATTATTTATTGACAATAAATTATAAGTAAGTAAGAAGTTTTCATTTTAACGGGATCAAGTTCTTTTCACTAATTCAACACTTGGAATTTTTCAAACTTGCCAATTTTTGCCAAAATGTCATTATTTTCCATCATGAATTTGAAAAAGTCGAAGCAACTCAAGTCTTTTAAATTAGACTTTATTTTGATCAGAGAAGACAGCGTCTGTGTATTTAGCAAGTTTTTTTCCTTCCTCCATTGCTGCGATACTAGCGAAAAAACTCACTCCACATTCGCATTGTGAGCTGGTATACAAAAATAATACTGTGCAATTTTGAGCAGTTCAGAATATAGATGTTTAAAAAAGTTTCGGCCACAACTGGATTGCATTTAATAGCTTATCTCCGTCACTGAGACTCAGGCTTCACACACCCGGACACAAAATTTGTCTGGGTTTTACCCGGACATATTTTGAAAGCCCCGTCCGGACGACCCCCGGACGCCCCCTAAACTAGGACAAATCCGAGGAATCCCGGACGGATGGCAACCCTACTAATACGTAACGTACAAAAACCTAAGCATTACTGTATTAACTAAATCAAATATTGTTATTCATTAACTATCATACACTAAATCACTGCAATAGCGTAATAAAATTTACCCTTTTCAAAATAATGCCATTTCGTCTTCCGGATTTCAGTGCACCGAGCATGTCAGATCGCAGCGCGAAACCTCTCGAATTCAGTTTCTGTTTCGGCTGTAGTTTCGGCTGGACGAAACCGAAAATAAGCCGAAGCCCATTTTTTTGCCGAACCTAGGCCGAAACCGAAAGATCGGTCTGACACTATGAACAACATATCCGAAATTTAGCTTTTTTGGAGTTGATATGGATCTATAAAAAGTTTTTGAAGGAATTTTACACTCCAAGCTCCCCTCCAAATTGATTCAGTAACAGAGGATTGAAGTTAATGTTAATTAAAACTTTTTGGAGCTATAATTTTTTTTCTAACTGCCACCATTTGTATTGAGAGACTTTTTGTTTGTTCGTGGTTTTTAAGGTTTTCCGCACCTCCTGCTCATTGAGTTAGTGTTAGAGCGTTGAAATATGATACTAAGATTGAGTTAATGTTAGGGAAGTACTTTTTGGTGGTTTCAAATATTTTTCTCAACCGACGCATTTTAATGTAGAGCTGGTTTTTCGTGAGTTTCATGGTTTTGCCCAACTCCCCTGCACCTCCAAGTTGAATTAACGGGGTTAAGAATTTTTTATGAAGAAGAACGAGAAAGAGGGTGTAATACGACCTTAGTGATGGAGCTTTGTTGCTCACGCGTTTTTGATTTTATTCTTTCTTTTATGTCATTTATATATTTTATATTTCATGATTTTTAGACATTCATCATTTCATGCGATATGCTTGATAATTTTTTTTTGCATAATTATCTGAGATAATTCGATAATTTAAATAAACAGAAGCAGTTTATATATATATATATATATATATATATTATATATATATATATATATATATATATATATATATATATATATATATATATATATATATATATATATATATTATATCTAATATATAAAATTCCCGTGTCGCGGTGTTAGAAGTTAAACTCCTCCGAAATGGCTCGACCGATTCTCATGAAATTTTGTGACCATATTAGGTAGGTCTGGGAATCGGCTAACATCTATTTTTCATCCCCCTAAATGTTAAGGGTGGTCCACCCCTTAAATTAATTTAAAGTAAAAGTACATACAACCCTGAATTTCTCCAAAATGGCTAGACTGATTCTCATGAAATTTTGTGTGCATATCGGGTAGGTCTGAAAATCGGCCAACATCTATTTTTCATCCCCCTAAATTAAATTTTTAAATTTTTCAGACAAAATTTTCTGTTTTATTTTTTTATGATACAGCAATCAAAAATACATACAACCCTAAATTTTCACCCCTCTACAATCAACTCCTATTTTTTATTTGTTAAATTCCTCCGAAATGGCTTGACCGATTCTCATGAAATTTTGTATGCATATGGCTAGGTCTGAGAATCGGCCAACATATATTTTTCATCCGTTTTTTCATGATGCAGTATCCAAGAATACATACAACACTAAATTTTTACCCCTCTACGATCAACCCCTATTCTTCATTTGCTAATTAAAAACAACAACAATTTTTTTGGAAAGATTTTCATTTTCATTCTGTCATGACTTAGAATTAAAAAAATCATATTACTTTCAATTTTTTACCCTTCTACGATCAACCCCTATTTTCCATCGCGATTTTCATTTTTTTTATTTTATCCACAGACCCGCAATAGGAATGCAAGATGGCAATCGAAAATAACAATAGTCGGTCCGAGAATAGGTCGTAATATATTGTTCATACCCCTAAGTGATTAGTGGTATGGTGGTCCACCCCAAACATTTTTATAAATTTTTTGGACAAAATTTTTATTTTTATTTTTTTATGATGTTGCATTAAAAAATACATAAAACTCTAAATTTTCACCTTTCTATCAACAACCCATATTTTTCAATAGCCATTTTAATAATTTAAACGTTTGCCGGGTCAGATAGATTAATAGATAGATAGATAGATATAATGATAGATAGATAGTTTAATAGATAAATAGATAGAAGTATAGATAACTATCTAGATAAATAGATAGATAGCTAGATACATAGAGATACATCGGCAGATAGATGAATAGATAGAAAGATAGATAGATAAAAGTAATTTATATATGGCAGAACAACGTTTGCCGGGCCAGATAGATTGATAGATAGATATGTAGATAGATAGAACGATAGATAGAAAGATAGATAACTATCTAGGTAGATAGATAGATTGTTAGATAGAAAGATAAAAATAATTTAAATGGCAGAACAACGTTTGCTGGGTCAGCTAGTATATATATATATATATATATATATATATATATATATATATATATATATATATATATATATATATATATATATATATATATATATATATATATATATATATATATATATATATATATATATATATATATATATATATATATATATATATATATATATATATATATATATTGTCTTGCATTATTTCGTTTTCCTGAAAAGAACTGAAAAACTCAAGACTGAATCAGATAATTAGATATATGGAACTAATAAATAGAAAACTTAATACGAATAAGAAATTCAATCTAAATGAAGATCTGGTTGAATTTTAACTGATTTTCATATATCCTGTTAGCTACTAAGCTAGAACTAAGAGTTATAATAAATGTATATTCAGAAAAAGTTCATTAATTACCTGTTAGTAATAAGATATGTGAATATATAATCAATCAGCTCAAAGCCTCAAACGCAAATACACGACTAAAAACACCACTGCACATTCACTTCAATACTGAAGGAAATTGTTCGATTATGGAATCCATTAATTTAATTTTTTCATGTTTCATAATTTACATAATGGAAAGTTGTAGTGAGAACATTTCTTGACAAAAGCTTTGCTTGATTTGTACTAACATTCTATTTTATAATTTGATTTAATTTAATTTATCATATTGTTTCATTTTTCAGGTTAGTTGAGTTTGTCAAACTTTATCAACGGCCAGTCGGTAAGTTGAATCAATAAAACATCATATATCATAAAAATATGCTAGATATATATATATATATATATATATATATATATATATATATATATATATATATATATATATATATATTTATATATATATTTATATATATATATATATATATATATATATATATATATATATTTATATATATATATATAAATATATATATATTAAAATATATATATATATATATATATATATATATATATATATATATATTCATCATTTAATTCCACTGGTACAGCTGTCTTATGAAGTTACGATCGAAATCTAGATTATTTTCACTCAACCTTTTGCGGAGAATGTTAAAAACATCGTAATGGCCACTGCAAATTGCAGATTGAAGTGATAGACATGCTCTTTCGGTCTTATTAGACGCACACAGTGTCACATATCAATCGATTGCAATGACTAAAACAATGTCCCAAGCGTTCAAAATATGTTTTGAATTACGATAAATTTTGGTACCTACAGTTCTTCAATTAATTTAATGTTTCGTTAATCACTGAAAAATCGAAAAAAAAATTTATTTACCATAAGAAAGATTTTAAAGAAATAGATAAGTTCACATTTTCTAGATTTTCGACAAAAAATGTATTTCTTCCTCGAAATATTACATATTAAATGTTGATAATCCTTAAAAAATTGTAATGCTTTTTGTCAATCTACCAATGTCGAAGAAAAAACAAGTTTTCACGAAATGTCTACTTCCTCCTCCATCTCTCTTATCTTGATCCGACTGTCGTCTAGCAGAATTAGATAAATTTTTTCAATGTCGTAGGTAGTTTTATGTTCTAACTTTTATCGTCAAACAATACGAACATGTTTGATGTCAGATGCTTAAATAATTATGTAACAACTAGAATTTCTTGACAAGTTTCGCCATATTCACAACACGTGTTGGTGACAAAAATTTCTGTAATTACCTCGAGTTAAGCCGGCTCTTCATGTTGTCCAACATTGTGTCAAAATATATTAGCCAAGAGTTCGTGATGGCATCCATACGTTGGAAGGTCGTTCAGGTTGCATGGGTTCAGGCCAATATGCGCACAAATTTATTAAAAACGATATTGAGACGCTAACCGCTACTGCGGTTTATTTATTCACAGCATACCGCAACTTCCTGAATTTCTATAAGAAAAGGGAGATCAAAAAGAAAAGGAGATGTAAATTAAAAGTGCGCCCAACGTTTGGACGCGGCTGCCATAACTCAGCCACAACCCTTTGATCTTTTGTTAAAAACCGACACCACACGGATCTCGCTCTAATGCCGGCTCTTCACGTTGGCCAACATTGTGGCGAATGTCGTGGCAAAGATATTCGCCATGAGTTCGTGGTGGCATCCACACGTTGGAACTGTTGGAAGGTCGTTCAGTTTGCTTCGATACAGGCCAATATTCGGATCAATTCATTAAAATGGATATTGAGGCGCTAACAGCTGTTGCGGTTTATTTATTCACAGCATACCGCAACTACTGACATTTTGTGAACACTAATTACGAAGCGTAAAAATAAAATTTAAATCATTTGCGTGTAATCACTCTGAAAGCTCGTAGCAAACTAAAAGCGCGACCAACGTGTGGACGCGACGGCCATAACTCTGCCACAACCCTTTGATCTTTTGTGAAAAACCGACACCACACGGATCTCGCGCCAACTTGTCGGCCATCATTCCAATACAAACCAATGTAGCACAAACACCCACCCGCTCTACATGTTGGCGATAGGTATTGGCCATCAAGTTCGCCACAATGTTGGCCAACGTGAAGAGCCGGCATAACTTGTGGGCCATCATTCCAATAGAAACCAAAATGAGCACAAACACCCACTTTTCATGATGGCCGTAGATATTGGCCAACGTGAAGAGCCGGCTTTGTTGTTTCCGTTTTTGGCGTTGAACATCAAAAGAATACGCTTGTTGCAAATATTTTTTGGCTGTGTCGCTGTGTACATTTGCAGTTGGGTACATTTGTTCGAAACAGAAGCATGTCTTTTAACGTCACGTGGACGAACTAATTAGCTCGTATAATACCTATCATCGTCGGTCGGAGACATTGCCAATGGTGGAGACAGCTTGTTGTCAACTAAAATGTTCATCAAATTGATGCCCAACCGGTGTGGACACAATGGAAACAAAAGTTGGTGACTTTCTGGAGAGTTGCAAACAGAAACACTAAAGTTGTTCATAATTTCGGTGGAAACGCACCAAAATTAATACTAACATGTCAATG
>JARQZK010002169.1:570000-707500 GCA_030704885.1 Cynegetis impunctata | reverse complement strand
ATCACTCGATGATTATAAAAAAACTGACATTTATGTCGTTTTTATATCGAAGGCAAATACCATCCGTTCAACCATAAAATGTCCCGATCTGACATGGGAATTATGTTCCACTGCCGTTTCCCGCACGACTATTAGATTTTTAAGCTGAAAAAATAGAGGTGGTGCTCTTTGGCCAGGCATTTACTTGACTTTCACTGATATTGTGCCAACTCTGTGCACTCATGCTCCTCATATCTGTCCGATTTAATGAAACTTACTAAGGTTAAACGAAAAAACGTGTTGGCTAGCGAACATTAACCTTAATGAATAGCTGATAAAACGGTTTGAAATGTCAGGAGCTAATCTCGGGAAACTAGACAGTAATGACGGTACCTAACCAGATGATATAATTATTGTCCAAGAACAAAAAGTTTCAGTTCCACCGGAGGATGTTCCTTATAATTTCTATATGTTTCGGCAATAAATGTTGACTGTTTCTACTTGTCACCCTTCAAGCTACGATTCCACCGGAGGAACATTTTTGTTGCGGTTGCATGTTTCCGTAAATTTTCCCAAATGTTCCTTAATGTTATTTTTTTTTTTTTGAAAACGTTTATTTCAGGAAATATACACAGATACGATATCATCAAAAACTTCCTAAACAGTGTATCAAACACTGGTATCGGAATCAACAAATATAACTTCCCTACCTAACAATGGTGTGCGCAACAGTCCCCAATTTTAAGCCTAATTACTAATTTTAAATTTCTAGATTAATATTGAACTATGATAACTAAAATGAAAATTCTAAACCTTATTACTGATATTAAATTTTTCTAAATCAACATTAAACTATGAATATTGTAATACATATACACTTTTCAACTTTAACTATTTATAGCATCAAGTGTTGTTTGAGCCTTTTCAAAAATGCATCATAATTTATGATGTTTTTAACACTTATTGGTAATTGATTTTGCCGACATACAGCTCTACTTAATGGATTACTGAGTCCAGTATTACTTCTCACAATTTCTAGATATATATTATATTACTAACTCTTGTATCATATAGATGGAGATCCCTATTGAACGTTAAAGCTGTATTACATTTAATTGTTTTAGTTATTATTTTATGAATATGCTTACACTGTTCCAACTCCAGTAACTCACCCAAACGACATACAACCAACTCCCTGTATAGGTAGCTGATCTGTAGGCACAAGCCAATCATATGAGAAAAGAATCTTTAATACTTTATTCTGTAAAGTTTGCATTGTGTTCCTTAAATTTCTTTATTTTTCGGCAACAAATACTGAATGTTCCTACTTGTCGCCGGTTTTCATTGTGAGCGGTAAACTTCAAAAGAAATTAGGAAACATTTGTGACAAAATCCGTGTTGCTATCGCAATGGAAACGTATCGAGAACGCAACTAGTAAACATTCGTGTCGCAGATTTCCAGTGTGCAGTGAAATACGAAAACGAATAAATTTCTAAGGTTCCATCGGAGGAATATTGAGGAACATTGTGGAACAATTTGTTGCTGTTGCTTGTTTAAGTAAATGTTCCAAAATGTTGCTTAAAATCTCTTTATGTTTTGGCAACCTATGTTGACAGTTTCTACTAAACAATATGCATGTATTGACAATTTTAGTTGCTTCATTGGAAACAAGAAATTTACGTATGTTGCCATAAGTTTCTACTTTTGGCAACAAGGAGAAACATTCAGCAACAAAAGGTTTTTCAATATTCCTCCGGTGAAACTGTAGATTAACAAGTATAGTTCATTTTGCGTTGATAAATATATTTTTTCTACGAGCGGGCGGAAAATTGAATTTTCCACACACATTTTAGTGTGGAAAATTAATTTTCCCGCACCTTGTGGAAATAATTTTCCGCACCGTGCGGTAATGAAATAGCGGGGATTTTTACCGCACGCTTTTATCAAAGAATAAACTGAATGATGATATGTCTCTATGCACCAAACGCCACCGACGACGTTACTATGGAAACGACATGTGATTCAACTCAACTTTTGATTAGTTCTGTTGACTTTCCTCACGCTCGTAGAAAAACTATTGTACCTAACACTTGCGGAAAATGTTTTTCCGCGAAAAATTCATTTTCCGCACTTGTTAGGTAAATAGCTATTATTCATAAGTCCGAAATTTGTGACTTCTTCAAAACTGTCGAAAGAGCAATATAAGATACACAGTACTTTTTGGAGTTGTAGGTATAAATTGAATGAAAATTTTGCGAAACTGTCAATTAATAATCTATACAAGCACGATAAACATATAAAGAAAATAGCACGGTTTTATTTGAAAGAATTACAAAATAAATAAATTTTCCCATATCATCACATACCTATGAATTATTATTTTTCCGTAGTGAAAATTGGAAAACCGTGGGTGGGATAAATAAATAAAAATTGTTAAAAATACAAATATTCGTCGCGAAGTTAACATATAAATTCTCGATTCAATAAATCTTACTTTTCATATAGGTATTGAACGCCGTTGTTCTATGAATATAAGAAGTAAATGAGAACAGTTACGTGAAAATCAATATTTACTCACCTGAGATACTGTGAACATTGCATATGACTAGAATTACAAAAATGGCCAAAATGTGTTGCTGCTTCACCGGCAGACTCGTGCGGAAAAATTCATTTTCCGCACTTGTTAGGTAAATAGCTTTTACATCATTTTCTAAGCAAATTAACAATTGGGACACATAATCTTATATAATATAAAATGAAGTCGCTTCCGCTGCCTGTCCGCTTAGATCTTTTAAACTATTCAACGGATTTCAGTGAAGTTTTCAGAAATATATAGATTGATTCAAGAGGAACGTTTATATGTATAATACATACATATTATAGTCCAGAAAAGCCGAAAACTATATTTTTGTACGCTTAAATCGAGTAGAAAAATAAACATACAACCTGGTGTAATACTGGTTGCCGATATCTTGCAATATCACTTAAGATGTTGGAAGATAAACATGGACCATCAATATATTTTTCGATCATTTCTGGGACCGTCTGTTCGCTTAGATCTTTTAAACTACTCAACGGATTTTAATGCAGTTTCCAGCAATAGATAGAGTGTTTAAAGACGAAGGTTTATATGTATAATACATACAATATAATAGTACAGAAAAGCCGAAAATTCTTTTCAACTTGAACCAAAGTCCAGGTAAAGTTGATGGATAACGAAGGTATTTTTTAAAATTTCATAACTTAGTTATATTCCATATTCTATTGCTTAAATTATGTCAGCTATGATCAAATTATTTAATTGATATTGGTAATTTATTATCTCCAATAATTAAAGCCAGTTTTAATAAAATTTGTCAATTTCGCACACTAAAAGCTATATAGATTCAGCAATTTTGATTTTATGGAATATGTTACACAATTTATTTGTAACATTTATCTAAAAGGTTCAGAATTTAGTTACGCCATCTGAAATTCAAAATTTAGCTGATTTAAATTTGTTTTTAACGGTACCTGGGCATTCCATAGTGAAACGTCTGTTAAATATGAGAAATGCAATCAAAAAGCTCAGAGGTTTATCGAATATACTGAAATAATTGCTAGAATTCAACATAGTTCGGCATTTGTGCTTGTCCCTTCTCTATCTATTCTGTGAATATATAGGAGCATAATTTTATATTCATTATTTATGTTAAACGATACACTTGTATTCAGCAGTTTATTTTTCAAGGTTTCAATTCATTGTTATTCAAATGACAATATTTCAGACATATCATTTGAAGATGCCTTATCATTGTTTATTATTAACTATGATTCAAATAATCGGTCATTATGATACGACCTTTGTCCATCTATATCAGAGGTTCCCAAACTTTTTTTTCTCATAGACCACTTTGAAAATTTTGCTAGTTCCGGTGCACCCCTTCAGCTACATTTCTACCATATTCCCAAAACTCGATAAAAATATGAAGATTAGATCTAACTATGGAAATTTGCGTTGCGGCTGAGTTCCAACCACAAATTAACAGTTTTCGAAAAAAAGTGAGAATGTATTGGTTAATTAATTAATTGAATTGGTGGATGTCAAAAAATTGAAGTTGGCCTATCACAAAAGTGATTCCATCCAACTTCACTTTTTAGAAATCTACCCAAAGCACAAAAAACCAATCAATTCTCACTTATTTTATTTAGAAAACGCCTCGCCCCCCATTCGGAGTGGTAAAAATAAAAAGAGAAATAGTTTATTTTTTTGTGTTGTATTTATTCAAATATGTAATTAATACACTATTAATTATTAGATTCACATCACATTGTAATATGATAGCAGCCGTGATATAATTAGACTTAAACGTTAATAACGTAATGTAACTTCTGCAATGACAATCACAAAATAGTCATAATTTTAATTCGATTATCAATATTTGGCTTTAGTTTTGTCAGAAATAACCTCATATCTGCTCTTTTTTCTTGTTAAAAAGTTGGTAACGACTCTAAAACTTCTTTCGACACGATATGACGAGGGAAACGCTATCATTAGCTTTTTCGCAGTTCCCCAAAGTCCAGGATATTTTTCAAGTATTTCTGTCTGAGCCAAAATGTTTGATACCATTTATTAAATTTCACCTTCAGCACTATTAGTGCTAAGCTCGAGAAGCTTCTCTTGTAATATCACATTCTCCACTTCCAATTCATCAAATGAATTTATGATCCATGGTGGTATTTCTAACGTCATAATATCTTCAAACGGATTCTGCAGTCCTCATGCAGGGCAATTGAATGTTGAACGTATGTCTGAATATTTCATCAACAACCTGCGACAAAGTACTTACTTTTTCCGACACTGGCAAACACTATCATCGATTCACTTTACTTTACTTTTCTTCTCGAAATTCAGGAAAAAAATGAGTAACATTCAGCATAGGCATTCGTATTTATATTGGTAAAGAATAAAACAACTTCATGCAAGATTGCAAGCAAGATAGGTGAAGTCAAGCCAACGTTTTAGTTCTTCACTATCGAAACCAGATAAATTTTCGTGGACCCCCGCTTACGAATTGTGAACCCCCATTATTTTGTCACGCGAACGTAGACCCCCGTCGAGTTCCTCTTGGACCCCTGGGGGTCCACCTGGACCACTTTGGGAATCAATGATCTATATGTATATAATAAATGTGCGAAAGTAGGTATATTGTTTTTTGATAATAATCTATTGAAATATGAAGGAATAATTCAATTTTTATTCTTGAGGTATTATAATAAATTTATTTCTATAATTTCTCTATTTGATTTTGAGATTTTCTGAAAAAAATTCAACTTCACAATTCAATGTTGAAAAAAGTAACAACAATTGAGAGCTTCAATTAATTTCAAGAATTTCTCTCCTTGATTACCTTTCTAAAAGTATGTTACACATTGATAAAAAATAAAATATTTCAGTTTCACTGAATTTCTGTCAAAAGTGCGGAAATAGTTCGGAATTGTTGAGAAAAAACAATTTTTTCCTATTGTAAATTAACTATACTGAATGATTGAAAATTATTTTTAAACCTCAACATCTTTTTTTCTTACAAATTTTCGTAATGGTCGAAAAAAAAAAAAATATATATATATATATATATATATATATATATATATATATAATTATTTATTCGAATTATTGTTGCCTGTGAACTATTTCTAATCTCTTGATAATTATTAGCAATAACAGGATTGTTGAATCTTAAAAAACTCGATTTTATTAAAAAGTTTACGTTTCAGCACGACATTCGTAGCTTTATCAAAAGTTTTGATAAAGCCACGAATGTCGTGGCGAAACGTCAACTTTTTAATAAAATCGAGTTTTTTAAGATTCAACAAGCCTGTTATTGCTAATAATTATCAAGAGATTATATATATTTATATATATATATATATATATATATATATATATATATATATGTATATATATGTATATATATGTATATATATGTATATATATGTATATATATGTATATATATATATATATATATATATATATATATATATATATATATATATATGTTATATATATATATATATATATATATATATATATATATATATTTTGGATTGATTGAGCCGATACTTGGTGTAAATTAATAAACATATTGAAACAGTGGTTAAAAATAACAATTTACACATTTATTAAAAGAAATAACGCATGACGCACGTTTCGGTGGAACTTCACTTTCTTCAGATGCTAATGGCAAACTAACTATGATTCTCTGTTATATCGAAAACAAGAAATGACAAATTATGTAGAAGGGGTAAATACAAAGATGGTTACAAATAATTATTAGAAAAGGAAAAACCAATTCTGAACTGCTAGTCAGAAACTGAAATCTCTCTTATCTAAGCACAACATTAACATTGCTTATCGCACCGGTAATAAGTTAGGAAATCATATAAAAAATAATAAATTCAAAGTTCATAAAGATAGTAAATCAGGAGTTTATAAAATTAATTGTGGCGATTGTGATAAGTTTTACATTTGTAGAACTTTCAGAAGTTTTCAAACTAGAATTTCAGAACACAAACGTAGCTTTGTTAATCAGAAGTCGGATTCACATTATGCAAACCATTTAATCCAAGAAAATCACACATTTAATTTCGATTTAAAAATATTAAATACTGAAAGTAAGGGAATTAAACTTAATTTTTTAGAATCATTACAGATAAATAAATACAAGCATTCCGGTCTCCTATTGAATAGCCAAATCGATCATACTTCAAGCCCCCTTCTTAATCTTTTCAAAATTAACGAACTACCTGACTAGCAGTTCAGAATTGGTTTTTCCTTTTCTAATAATTATTTGTAACCATCTTTGTATTTACCCCTTCTACATAATTTGTCATTTCTTGTTTTCGATATAACAGAGAATCATAGTTAGTTTGCCATTAGCATCGGAAGAAGGTGAAGTTTCACCGAAACGTGCGTCATGCGTTATTTTTTATAATAAATGTGTAAATTGTTATTTTTAACCACTGTTTCAATATATATATATATATAATATATATATATATATATATATATATATATATATATATATATATATATATATATATATATATATATATATATATTTATTACATATATATATATATATATATATATATATATATACACTAAAAATTAAGAAATTATCATCGAATGTGATGTTCTTATAACCTGCTTCGTACTTTCCTGTGAATGCATCTTCCGTGTTTCTTGGCCTTTTTGCTTAGTTTCTCCAGTAGAGTTCGTGATAGGCGTTTGATGGGATCGTTACTAATTTTTGCGGTAGCGTGTTAGATGTAAAAGAGAAAATTCACTCAGAAGTTCAATTTACTTTCAGACATTTTACGAAAGAATATTAAACGATCCAATGAAACGGTTTCATCGATTCATCACCTCATCAGTCTTGGTAATTGTAATGTAGACTTCCTTCACAGTCTTCTTCCTAATCGAAAAAAATCGCTTATGATGATGAGAAATGAAATTTGCAAAGTTATTGCAACGTGTACTTTCTCGGTAATTGTCGTTTCTATCTTGGTCACTCATCAAATTTCTATCGTATTATATTAGTTTTGAATCATTTCAATATATAAGAATATTTTAAAATTAAATATTTTAATATTAACTATTAGCTCAACTTTAGTAGTTCGTTAGAAAACAAAAATATGAACTTCCTCTTCTATTGATGTGCAAAATTGCCACTACCGGTGTATGGAACCTCTGTAACAGAAAATAATAAGAAGCGTGCGTAATTCAATGAGTCTATAATTCGGTGAATGTTTAATCAAATACAATTAATTGTCATCCTCTTCAAGACATGTAGAATGATAAAATGTCATTTTTAAGGCATTTACACGCTAACATTCTTATTAGTTGTTTTAAACCATTGTCAAATGAGCTGAAATTTGGTACCTCGGATTGTTTTCGTTGCAGAATGAAAGTATCAAAATTTGATTAAATTTTTGTGATCGTCGCCATTTTCTTCTATATATTTCTCGATTTTTCGTGGTTTTTGAAAAATTTCGGAACTCAGTAAGGCGTCTGACTCAAGATGGTGGCCATCGAGGTGGGGGATATTTTCAAGATGGTGGCCATCCAAGATGGCGTCCTGGGGGCCTATGTCATCCATGGGAAGCCCTGGGGATAGTGCCCCTGAGGGCACTTAAGATCATTTTTTGGACCGCGCTGCATTTCGTGGGGAGTATTCTTTTCAAATTGCATTAGGATCTGTTCTGTTTCGCCATCAGTACACGAAGCACTTCGCCAAATTTTTTTTTATGTAGAATGTTGAAATTTTGTTTTAACTTTTTTCCTCAACCACTATGCACTCCGCGAATTTTTTTTAGTAAAATAAATTATTTTCTACTCTTTAATAGGGTTCGCTATAAGCTCGATTTTTCAAAATATTATTTAATCCGTTAAAATCGCATTCTCAAATAACGCCCTAGGATAATAGTTCGTATTTAACAGACTGAAATAATTTGTTTATTAGTCAAATAAGTCGGGCATTAATTGAATTAATACTCGTCCTGTAAGCTGTTCTCAAAAACTGAAAAAAATAGTTATTTTTGTATTAAGTGTGCGAAATCAGTGGCTCATAAGAATGTAAATTTATATAAAATTAATTCGAATGCGCCATGAAATACTGATTTCGCTCACGAAATACAAACAATATTTTTTGTACAACTGGCAAAAAAGTATTAAAAGCCATGGTGGCTGGAAATTGATCACTGTGGCTGAGAGTGTTACTTGGAGGACAGTTTAAATAACAAAATTGACATTTCTAATGAAATTTTAAACTGTCAACCATCCACTTCCAACGGAGACATATCTACTTATAATATCTGCATTTCTGATGAGAACAAGACAATTTCTGTTAACCAACTATCAGTATCGTCGTCCTCGGGAATAAATATTGGAAATAATTTTTCAAATTTTACTATTAATTATTATTGCAATAAATAGTTTTGTTATTTTTATTAATTTTCATTAAATGCATAATTTCTATATTCTATGGTCTTTTTTTCACGGTGAAAAAATATCTTTTATTTTCAAACGTACAATAATAACGTCATTTCTCGATTGACAGGATCATCGAAAAGTTCTATTTCTCCGCCAAGGAGGAAAAGTGTTACTATGCAAAAGATGAATTGGTAACCATGAACAAAAAATTCTCCACTTTCAACCACTTCTCACCAGGTTGCGAATTATAACTATCAATTATTTGACTTTATATCTGTCAGAATCAATTTTGCGTGGCAACCGTAACTAGGCAAATGTTCCATAATTCATAACGATCGAAAGTGGATAGCATTATGTGCGTGAATGTGAATCAATCCAAAAATGCATATTCAGATTTTTATGAATTTCAAAACGTTTGAAAATAAAATAACATATTTCATTCGGAGAAGAAGTGACTTTTCATGGCTCGCTTTCAATTAAGCTCAAGCTCGCCATGAAAAGTGACACTTCTCCTCCTTATGAATTAATATACTATTTCTCACTAGTTAAAAAATAGAAAACTTTGCGTATCCATAGCGATTCGTGAATGTAGTATTTTCTTGACAGTTGTACAAAAAAGTTTTTTTATGGTTCACTTCAAACACTGAACTTCTGTACAACCTGTTTTATTGTAAACGTTATTTTTCGAAAGAATTTGGTAAGAAAAGAAAGAATTGCTGATATATTTAACGTTTTTTCTTGTATCAATTTCATGTGCCTGTAGTAAAAAACTTTTCCTCGAAGAATGTTAATAAAAGGTAACCCTGTATAGAATTTGTAGTTATAAAATTGGAGTACAAATACGAACTTCGATAAAAATGTCCCAGGAAAAAGTAACGTAAACTATTTAATTAACAATCGACTTCCTTATTTTAATCATTCACAGCTTCCGGGACCCAACGGATAACAGAAATATACAAATTAATACCAGTATATAATATTTTCCACGATTCACATAAAGCGATTCAAAGCGTCCTTTATTACAACCCTCGCAACTCCACTGAGAGCGCCCCTTTCAGCGCCGCGATAGCAACAACCCCTTACCCTCGACGCCTTGTCGTCGCGTCGCAACGCGATCAATATCTCGAAGTTTAAACCGCGCCTGACCGTCGCTTGAGGAAATCCTTGTCCGGATATCGAGTTAGCCTTGCCTACTCCGCAGTCAGCTGTTTTCGAAAACAAAGTCCAGTCGCGAATTCATCGCCATCGCCCACTTGACAGTGACGTTAAACGACATACGTGCCGGATAGTTTGGCTCGTCCAATTGGTCCGAGTGAAGTGTATTTCCGGTTTCGAGTGCGGCGAAAGGTGTGCGACGGGCGATATGGAGATTGAAGTGGTGACGGGAACACGAAATTAGATCGCAATGAACTCCGTGAAGATCGGAGCGAAGGCTGATTACGGGGAGGAGGATCACACCAATAGGTCTATGCTGGACGGTAAGTCGAATTGGACTCCGGACTGGTTTCTGCATGTGCGGTTAGTCATCATCGGCAGGTAATTCGAGCTGTAATTGCGGCCGAATCTGCCGACGACGATACGATGAAAGATGAAAGATATTGTTGGTTATTTATCGCAGAAACGAAAAGAGAGTCAACCGTGAAAATAAAGCTACAGTTCCACCGGAGGAAAATTTTGTTGCTAAATGTTTCTCCTTGTTGCCAAAAGTAGAAACTTATGGCAACATACGTAAACTTCTTGTTTCCACTGAAGCAACTAAAATTGTCAATAGTTGCATATTGTTTAGTAGAAACCAGGGACGGATGGGACAGGCGGGATACCGGGAAATTTCCCGGTGGGCCGCGGGTTCTGGAGCCGCTTGAAGGCTTGTTGGTCAACTTAATAATATTGCATATAGGTAAACATATTTTTTTACCGAAAAAATTATTGGAGTAAACAAAAATAATGAAACGGACTGCTGCATGTGGCGGCGCTTTGTACGGCCGCAGTTTGCAGTGCGCACAATGCCATATAATACGTGACGGGCTGCACATCCATCCCAAAATTCTCAAAATTAAATCAGATATTAGAGCTACGGCACAAAATTTGAAAAGTGTAATAACTAAATATGATTTTTTATTATTATCTCATATTTTTCTCAAAGTTTTTAACGGTCCTTTATCGAGATATATGCAAACCCAAGGTCTTGACTTGCTTAAATGTACATTAATGGCAGATTCGGCAACAAAATAGTTAGAAGCAATTCAAAGAGGATTCCTGGATGTCAAAAAAGATACCGATGAATTCATTAAATGGACAAACAATAGATTAGAAGATTTGGATATAGCAGTTGAAATTGAATCCGAACTTCTAAAAAAAGAATACGTAAAGTAAAAAAAATGGACGGAGAAAAATGTTTTGACAAAGTTTTAAATGATGAACTCCGAAAGTTTGAAACAGACACTTTTAATATAATAATGGACACAGTAATTCCGTCGATGAAAAGAAGATTTTCAAAAAATTTTGAATTGTGCAAAGACGTTGCTATTTTAGATCCAAAACACTTTGGTGAATTTACAACTAATTTTCCTGAAAATAGTTTGAAGACATTATTTAGAAAGATTTCTCAATATATTAATACCACCTGCACTTTCGAAAATTTAAAACAAGAACTGACAAGTTTTTCTTCAAACTGGAATAGAATAAAGTCCTCCCTTGCCGACACCTATGATTTTAAAAAGCAAGATTCTGAGTCCAAGGAAGATAACTTAGTATTAGATTGTAAACTTGCAAAAACTATGTCTTGTGCTGCTACATGACTATTTTAAAATATAATTTATATCAGGAAGCCTATCCAATTTTATCAGTCGCTTACAGGTATGTTCAATGTTCAGTTATTCTAATAAGTTATATGCTATCTATACGGTCGGCGTACCTATTCACGAACGTTTTCTTTCAGATTTATCTTGACCCTACCAATTTCACAAGTGGCATGCGAACGATCTTTTTCTAGCCTGAAGTACATGAAAAATAGGCTTAGAAGTAACTTAAGGGACGACAGGCTGGAGTCATTTATGCTGATGCATATAGAATCAGACATCTTGTCTGATATAGAAAATGAAGACATAATAAACTGTCTGGGAAAGTCATCTAATTTGATGAAGAAAAAATTATTACATTAATTTTTTTAAGCAGTTTGCTTATTTTATTTTTTATATTTTTTGTTATAATACATATTTTGTAAGAAGCATACATAATTATACACTGTTTGTCAGCAGGTATAAACATTTTGAACCTTAATACTGATCAAGGGCTTCGATAATTTTTTCTTTTTGAACAACAGGATAACAGGATAAATTTTCAAAACACTTTTATTGTTTGTATGCCTTTGCCCCTTGGCATATTGAGGAAAAGAATTATAAAGTAACAAAACTTAGGTAATATTTAATGAAAATAAACATAATTAATTAATATCAATTTTAATTAATTAATAAAATTGGTGATAATACACTTTTGTTTTCTTTCGTCAAGTATAGGCAAAAAAACTTTTTTTTTGTCGAAAGTCTATCTTGGTAATTTTCTTCATTACCTCTCCATTACCTCCCCTTATCGCCCTTGTAACTGATTAGTTATTGTTTTTTTTTGCTTTATGGAGAAGGGGACATTGTGTTGG
The DNA here is from genome assembly GCA_030704885.1 of Cynegetis impunctata. Lineage (NCBI taxonomy): Eukaryota > Metazoa > Arthropoda > Insecta > Coleoptera > Coccinellidae > Cynegetis > Cynegetis impunctata. Next base: position 694,893 of record JARQZK010002169.1, on the reverse strand, counting down.
AGGCTGGTTTGGATGAAAGTATTTTTTGTTCGTAGTGGGCCAGTAGCTGTGGGCCACTTTATCAAAAAGTTCCCGGTAAAAATTTGGGAGCCCATCCGCCCCTGGTAGAAACAATCAACATTTGTTGCCGAAACATAAAAAAGTTTTAAGGAACATTTGGGAACATTTTGGAACATTTACGGAAACAAGCAACAGCAACAAAAATGTTCCTCCGGTGGAAACGTAGCTATTTATTTATTTGTTTTCGTACTTCACTGAACACTGAAAATCTGCGACACGGATGTTTACTAGTTGCGTTCTCGATATAGGCCAGTCAGTTTAGATAATCCATGGACAATAATTCCAAAAGTTTTCAAAATTTAACCCTCCGTGACTAACATACGTTCGTAGTACACCGTAGCTAACATCGGTTTCAGAGACCAATTTCAATTAAACGTTGATGATTGTTTTATGATGTGCAATATTTTTATTATTATTTCAGATTTTGATTAAGTAAACACTACTTGACAATTTTTGATAATTTTTATTTTATTTATAACTTCAGTCCTATAATAAACATAAAAAAAATTAAATTTCCTCAATAAAAAATCATAAACATTTTCATTGGAGAAATAAAAAAAAGAACAAATTCTGAAATGAATAATTAAAAACATATAACTGTATAAGTATATACTTAATACTAAAAGTAAAGTACCAAGAACATAAAGGCTATCGTAAACTGAAAAAACGAGATTGAATCAAGTCTTCATTTTCAAGCTGCATTCTGAGCACAGTGGAATTAGATGTTCCAGGCACATGAATTTATAGCAGAAAAGACAGCTATACTTTGTTTTTCTGTTCTTTTTAGATGCATACTTCTAAAATCGCTATCTTCCAGGCTATCATCACTTTTTTCTGCGGCTTCATTTTCTGGTTCATCGATCGATTCCCGCCATAGGCGTTCTGTCTTTCTTGCTCCTTTTCATCACTCCAATCAGCCATTCTGTTGAGCAAAATGTTCTATTTAGTCTTTTTGAACAAAACGGGTACCAAATATAAATTAAGATTCCTGTTTCATAATAAAAAAAGAATATTGTCTTACTTAGTATTTTCGGAAAATCACTTGCACACCTACTAACATCGGTCCACAAGACCGAAAGTGATAGTAACTCAACACATAATCGTCATGAACCACTGCCCTAGAACCACTTAAGTGTAAGGTGACGAAATAGGAAACTACTGAAACGCGCAGAATCATAAGTTGGCGCGGTATCATTTTAGCGAAGAAAATTGAAGTTGTCGGTTTCACAGACCGTATGTTAGTTACGGAGGGTTAATATAGGGTCGGGAAAGAGATAGAAACAAACTATGAAATTTTGCAACCTTTTCGGAAGTCCGGAACATTGTTGAAATTGCAATAACATTGAATTTTGCCTTATGCTTGTGAAAAAAATTCCAAAAGTTCTGCAAAATTTAGTAGTATTAAATATATTATTTCATATAACTTATCAAATTTGCAACTAATTTGAGGGTACGGAACATTTTCTTTTTGTTCAAAATTAACGTTTTTCTTCGATAAACTGACCTTAAAAATTCCAAAAGTTCTGCAAACTTGACAGATACTTCGGAAAAATATACCGAACAGTTGTATAAATTTGCAATCTTTTACGTTGACCGGAACATGTTTATTTATAATTTTTTTAATTCGTCGTAATTTTTCCGGCAAGATGGTCTCGAAATAATTACAGAAGTTTTGAAACTTTGTTACAAATTCAGAGAACATCTATTCTGATGCATTTGCAAATTTGCAGCCTTGTACGCGGTCCGGAACTTTATGCAATTTGCAAAAATATTATTTTTGGATTTTTACATTTTTGCTAATTGCATAATGTTCCGGACCACGTACAAGGTTGAGAATTTTCGAATGCATCAGAATATATGTTTTTTGAATTTGCAACCAAGTTTCAAAACTTTTGTAATCATTTCGAGCCCGAAAGAATGACCACGAATAAAAAAAATTATAGATAAACATGTTCCGGTTAACGTAAAAGATTGTAAATTTAAACAACTATTCGGTATATTTTTCCGCAGTATATGTCAAGTTTGCAGAACTTTTAGAATTTTTTAGGTCGCTTTATCAAAGAAAAACGTTAATTTTGAATTTAAAAAAATGATCCGTACCCTTAAATTGGTTGCAGATTTGATACGTTATATGAAATAATATATTTAATACTACTCCAAGTTTGCAGAACTTTTGGAATGTTTTTCACAAGCATAAGGCAAAATTCAATATTACTGCAATTTTAACAAAATAAAGGTTGCAAAATGAGATTTGTTCCTTTCTCTATGTAGCATTCACTTGAACAAAGTTCAAAAACTTTTGGAATTATTGTTAAATGACCCCGCACATTTAGTTAGAAAAAATGACTACAGCAAAATTCGCTAATTTTTGGATATATTATAGATACTGGCCAGCTATGAAACATGTCAATTTTAAATTCTGTTGCCACGACTGGTTTGGGATATAGAGTGGTCCAAATGTCAATGTCTCGATAAACCATCTTTACAATTTTAGAAAGTGCTGTTAACATACAGACTTTCTGTGAAATGCGATAACCTCAGTGGAAAGCTATAGCTTGACGATAGTCACTCATATAACTCAAAATTGAGTCCGACATATACAGGCTGTTTACTCGATGAGTTTGTGTACACGGTCTCAACTTCGACAATCATGTTTCAAAAGGCTTTATTTCTTACTTAATAGTAACAAAGGATACCCGAAATAGTAGACGCAAAGTACAACTGTCTACCATGTACAATTCAGAAAGAGGGATGGTCTAATTTGACATCACCGAATTTTTCTTTTCTATATTTTGTACAGGGATTATTTGTGAGGTACTGGAAAAATAAATGAATTCATTGCCAAATCGAATAGTTAAAAAACAGGCCACATTCATAGTAAAACTAAAGTTCATATACCGTATGTTCGTTTCCTAATGTCGAAAAATGAAAGTGTATCTAATGATTCTAATGGGACTGATTGGATTTCAACGAGACAAGTAAGAATAGTATATTCAGTTTGTATTGTTCAGGGTGGTTTGGAATCGCTTCTTCCAGATCCATAGACTCACTTTTCAAGATACAGGTAGGGGAGACCGGTGTCAATTGTAACAGGTGTCGAAAGTAACATGGCCGATAACAACGACATCTCTATGAATTTTAGTGAAACACAAGTGACAAATAGAGAAGAGAGTTATTCGGTAGCATGTCATTCAGTTAGTTTGACCGTTACGATAACGCCGGCCGTTTAGTAGACGAATGTTTATAAAACGCTGTGAAAGTGAATATCCGAGGTGCCACAAATTGTTTTTTCAAGCTTGAAGTCTTTATAGTGACTATATTTCAAGGTAAGGGTTGGCTTTATTATAGTTTTAGCTTTATTTATCAGTGGCTATTTTTTAACTGCTTCGTATAAAAAATATAGAAATTTAATCAACATAATTCAAGGTTGTAAGGTGTCGATTGTAACACGTGCTAGGGTGTCGATTGTAACGTGTTACAATCGACACCTGTATTTACTTTTCTGATGAAATATTTTTTTACAGCTCACGCTGAAAAATGGTACAACCCGGACCACGGAACGCCGAAAGGGGAATGATACCTAAAATTATTTATGAAGAAGGAGCTAAAAACGTGATTGATAATAATCAATCAGTTAGAAAAATCGCTAAAGACTATGGAATGTGCCATGTTTCATCAAACCGTTTTGTGAATGCTTTACGTAATAACGTGGAGCGTAAAGTGGGATACAATCCTCACAATAAAGTATTTAATGTAGAGCAAGAGTCACTTCTTGTAAAATACTGTAAAAAAGCTGTCGATTCGTACTTTGGGCTCACTACGAAGGATAAATTAACGTTTCAGTTTGCATTTGCTAACCGGCTCAATTATCCTCAAAAATGGAATGGAACAGAACAGGCTAGTGAAGATTGGCTAGCAGCTTTTCTCAAAAGAAACCCTTCTCTAACACTTCGCACCCCTCAAGCTACCAGCCTTGCACGCGCCATGAATTTCAATCGATAGAACGTTTCCAACTTTTTTGATAAACAATCAATTGTATTGGAGAGACATTCTTTTGAACCGTAGAATATTTATAATAGGTATTGATGAAACCGGTGTTTCCACAGTTCAAAAACCAAGCAAGGTAATAGCTAGAAAAGTAACCAAGCAAGTTGGCTCAGTGACATCCCAAGAGCTTGGAACACTCGTTACTCTGTGTGTGGCTGTGAATGCAGTTGGTAGTATTATTCCGTCAATGTTTGTATTCCCCCGAATGCACTTCAAGGATCATTTCATTAGAAATGGTCCTGTTGGATGTTTGCACAAACTGTAATTCTGATTCTGAAGGATAATTAAATCATTATATTCTTATTCTTTTAGTTTTCATTATATTCTTTTTCTTTTAGTTTTCTGTATATTCTTATTCTTTAAATTTTTATGCAATGCCATTTTTATAAGTCTGTGTAAAAAATAAATTTATTTTTGAAACTTCCTTGAATACCCTGTAACTATCCATGACTGTTACAATTGACACCACACTTGTTACAATTGACACCAAGTCGGTGTCAGTTGTAACAGTTGTCGAAAAATCCTGGAAAATCCATTAACCTGATAACAACATCACTTTTGTGAGTTTTAATTTTTGAAGGCAATAGCCAATTTAGTACATAATCTTATAGAAATGAAATCATCTTTTTAAAAAGTAAGATTAATTTTAAAAAAATTATTAAGTAAATTTTGTTACAATTGACACCGGTCTCCCCTACAATGAAATACGTTCTTTGACCATAAATCTAGTATCCTGAATGAATAATTATTTTCACATTTGAATATCAATTGAAATCGCGTTGTTTGCCGAATCTATAATTTTAGTAAAAGGACATTTCACATGCGGGAGCATACCAGAATAACCAAGGTACCACAACACCATTGCCACATGAGCACATGTTCCGAGTATTCTTGGACCTGATTTACAGGTACAGTAGTACCCCGACACCGACTCTCGGTCTTCATTATTTTGAATCCATAGCTGTTACTTTGTAACATTTTTATATCTCGAAAATAGTCTCAACCTAACAAGGTTAATATCGAGATGACCTTCATCAATTTCTAAATTAATATCTTGATCATCTCAAGATGAAAAATAATCAATACATCTTTATCTACGAGGTATGCCTGTGAAAATGAACATACGGTATAAAAACGTCAGTTTCAACATGATATGTACTTTTTATAGACTATTCGACTTACTTACTCTCCAGTACCTCACAAACAAAAAGTTTTCAAGTAATAAAGAAAAAAAATTCTGTGATTTCAACTTTTGGACCACTTTTTTTTTCTAAACTATACATGGTATGAAGCTGTATTTTGTTTCACTATTTTAGATATCGTTTGTTATCAATGAAGCTAGAAATAAAGTTTTTTGGCATAAAACTTTCGAAGTTGAAGCCGCATACACCAACTCATCGAGTAAACAGCCTGTATATGCCGGGCTCATTTTCAAGTTATTTGGATGGCTTCCTTTAAAGAACGGTTTTTTAGTGAAGTTATCATATTCCAGTAACAATTTGTATGTTAACATCATTTTCTGAAATTATGAATATGATTTTTTCGGACATATATATTTGGACCACTCTATATCCTAAACCAGTCGTGGGAACTTAATTTAAAATTGATATGTTTCATAGCTGGCCAGTATCTACAATATATCAAAAAATTAGCGAATTTAGCTGTCGTTATTTTTTCTAACTAAATGTGCGGGGTTCTTTTCGATTTTCAATGTCTAAACTGACTGGCCTAATACGTTTTCACTGCGATAGCAACACGGATTTTTTCACAAATGTTTCCTATTTTCTTTTGAAGTTTACTGCTCAAAATGGCAACCGGCGACAACTAGGAACATTCAATATTTGTTGCCGAAAAATAAAGAAATTTAAGGAACATTTTGGAACATTTACGGAAACACGGAACAGCAACAAAACTGTTCCTCCGGTGGAATCGTAGCTTGAAGGTTGACAAGTAGAAACAGTCAACATTTGTTGCCGAAACATAAATAAATTTTAAGGAACATATGGGAACATTTCGTAAACACGCAACAGCAACAAAAATGTTCCACAATTTTCCTCATTCTTCCTCCAGTGGAACTGTAGCTTTAGGTTAAATGACTAATCGGAAGTTTACGAAGTCGCTTGAAGAGATATTTAACTGTTATTTGCTACATATCCATCACTTTCGATTGAGGATGAATTTCAAGAATGTTTCACAGACATCCTTGACGGATAACCTTCAAGGCATTGAAGAAATTCGATTTTTCCCACCTATTACTAAACTAGTCATAAGTATGTCGTTTGCTCTTCATGCGTTGATCACTCATTATCTGAAAGTAAATTAATGGTTTCATTTGGCACACATCTAGTAGGTGCTCTGTTTTAGTTGCTATAATCACGTCGGTTTCGTGAACAAAAAATATCTGAAATTATAATTATGATTAATTGATAATTAATTATTAATGACATTTCAGATGTGTTTCTTAGGTCACATCTCGTAAAGGAACTCATTATTCCATGCAGTTAATAGCCTCATCTGATGATGTGGTTCGAGTTTTTGATTATTATTCCTTAGAAATATTGCCAACGGTCCAACGAGTTTCTTTGTATTGAGATGGAGAGCCGGTTGTTAAGTTTTCGGTACTGCTAAACGGTTTAAAACTAAATAAACTCTAACGCAGCGAGCTGCATTAGAAAAGCAGGCTTGCAGAGTTTAAAAAATTTATCCATTCAATTATGATTTTTGTTCCAAATCCTAAAAGCAAAAATTGCGGTCTCTATCGTGTGAACAATATTCATTTCCTCTTCCGGGGGGTCAACCCCCCAACCAATTTATATCGAAATAAATACCATCCAAGATATCATACGAAACTACCTACATACAAAGTTTCAAACCTATGGTCCCCTTCTATCGTGTAAACAAGATTCATTTCCTCTCCAAGGGTGTCAACCCCCCCAAGCAACTCTCACCAAAACCAATCCTATCCAATATATCATACGAAACTACCTACTCACAAACTTTCAATCTTATTGCTCCAAAATTACGCCCTTTATCGTGTAAGGTTTATTTCCTCCCCCCAGGGAGGTCAACCCCCAACCAATTCGAACAAAAACCAATCCCATTCAAGATATCATACAAAACCAGCTAGATAAAAACTTTCAATCATATTGCTTCAAAATTGCGCCTTCTGTGGTCTAAACAAGATTTATTTTTCCCCTGGTTGGTCAACCCCTTAACCAATTTGAACAAAAACCAATCCCATCCAAGATATCATAGAAAACTACCTATTTACAATTTTCCAACCCTATTGCTTAAAAATACAGTGATCAAATACATCAAAATACAGTGAGGAATTTAATCACAATAAAGCAGTTTTTCACTAATGAGTCCAACAATAACAAATATCCATGCAATACACCCATCAACCATTTCCGCCCCCCTCCCCCCAAAAATTATAACTACGTTATGCCCCCCCCCCAACCGAATTTCTGGCTACGGGCCTGGCTAGAAGCTCAATAATTTTAGAGTATCAAAGACGCCAAACCACCTATTTCATTCAAATACCCCATAGATATTTTTTTCATCATTTTTTGCTGTACCTACGGTATGCAACAATCATACATATTGTATGGATAACAAACAATATCATTTTAAAATCACAGATAACAGTAAAATAAATTAGTGAATATTATCTCTTTAATTTACTAGGAGATTAAATTTAAGAGGTCCAGATCGCTATTTGGAAGGCAGTTCAAGGTCCTTGTGGCTTTAGGTAACTCATATCATTCGAGTACTAGAAGATTTTGAACCTTAAATTCTTTCGGTATATTAGAAACTAAATTTAATTGACTCTCATGAATTAATCTCAATTGGTTTTAAAACCAACGAGAGAAATGTAGTGATATATTTTCCAACGAGACATGCCATATGCGTTACTTTATCTAACGAGCCATTCCATATGGATTATTTTATACAACTAGAATTTTTCTATTGTAAAACATCTGTTAGCCACATTATAATCTAAGAAACGTTTCTTTCAACGTCAAAGTTAAATTACTCAAAGGCTTCAGAGTATGCCGACCAATAAATCAAGACAGAAAGATAACCGAATATCAAAATGGAGTGATTTGAGGAAAAGTGAAAACTTGCCAGTAAATTATGTTCTTCTAACTAATCATTCTGATGAAATCAGGTTGACCAAGATTTTCCATGAATCTAAGCTCTTTTTTCTCTATGTACAATCTTTTAGTGCAGGGCTTCCCAAACTTATTCGAGTCGCGACCCCCTTTTCTAATTGAAATGATTCTAATTTTTCAGAAATTAAAATTAGACTGATGGGCAGGCCACCCTCATTTGTCTTCACAGATACGTCGTCGAAAATTTGATAAAAATCCACTGGGTTTTATCACTTCAACGGGGGTAGTATTCATCTTTCACTAAAATCGAGAATTCTGTCAATGCCTTGCAGTCAAATTTGGCTTTCAAACTTTTGTCTGAAGATAAATCGATGAGAGTCTCTTCTTCAGCAGAATTGAATTCCGATGGAGCACTTGTATTGTATATATCTTGAATCTTTGCAAATCTATCGAAATTTTCATGTCTATAGTATTTCTCAAACCAAATAATTAGTTGTGATATATGCCTTTGAAATATGGTTTTCTTGAGGTAGATAAGTGCATTTGATGTCAAACATTGAGAAAGAATCATTGACATCTTCTCCATAACTTGAGCTTATCGTGAGAGCTGATATTTTGTCCGTTGATTTCAAACGGAGACTGTTCTCTACTTGCAGAGAGAGTGATTGAGAAATTTCAGCCTTTGCTTGAATGTTTTCCGAAAGATTTTCCATAATATTCCATATCTATCGCGAAAGGCACATCGACATGTCTAGCCCGATCATACCTTACGATCCAGAAAGCTTGACAACTTGCAAGAATATTCTGCTATCACCAGCTAATTTTACACAGGATAAAGTAAAGATAGACTTCTTCAGAAATTCCGATATTTGTAGGTTTTTACTTTATTTTTAGTCGAGTTATACCATATGTGTCACGACGAAAGCGCTTAGATTTCATCATGTGCAATAAACGTGTGAGGACACCAGAACCAGTGAACAACCTCCTGTGGTTTCAGCTGACTTGGATCATGCCACATTTTTGGGTCTTCGGATAGACAAAAATCTGAACTGGAAGGAACACTGTCAATACCTAGTTTTCAGGTTGAATTCAATTTCTTCTCAGAAGCGAAATCTGCGACTTGTCCTGACTGTTGATCAGTTGTTGCAGCTCTACTACTCCCAAGTTGAAAGTAGGCTTCGGTATGGAATTGTCTTCTGGGGATTATCTGTTTCAGCTGGAGATGTTTTTATTGCCCAAAAAATAGTTCTATGCTCCATGATTGGCCTTTCAAATCGTAGATCATGCAGACCTACATTAAAGATCTGAGAATATTAACTCTGGCTTCCCTTGTTATATATCAATTATGTGTACATGTTTTCACAGGCAATTAAGCTACATTTGAGAAAAATAAAGAAAGCATGGTTCGAACACCCGTCAGAAAGAAAACTATTTTGTACCAGTTGCTAAGTATCAGTTAACTTATAAATCACCAAATTATATGGCACCTAGAATGTTTAATGCTCTCCCAACGGATTTGAAAAATTGTGGATCCACTATTATATTCAAAAGAAAGTTGAAGCATTTCTTGGCAGAAAATTGTTATTATGAAGTAAAAGATTATTTGTTTTAATTGTCAAGTATGTATATGGTTGTGTATTCTTTTCTGTATTTCAATGTATTGATTTTTTTCCCTCTTGTTCTTCTGTATTGACTTTTTCTATACAGTTTTGTGGCTGTCTTAAAGAAATGAAGAATTATAATTATTATTATTAGGTCCCTGCGAAGTGCCCAGGGCGTCGCGCCTCACAGTTTGGGAAACTCTGTTTTAGTGTTTAGAATGTCGAGAATTTCAGCGGATGTCACTGGTTTATTTATCTGCAGTTTATGTTTATAAGATCTAGAAATCAAGTTTTCAACACGAGTTTAAAATGTTTACAACTTCTCCAACTGAATAAAACATACGTAAAACGGGTACGAGGATGTGCCCGAGGATATATTATTAAGTCTCATTGAAATATAAATCTGACTCTTTCGAGTATGAGTCGGTGAACGCAAATTGAATACGTTGCGAAACTCATTTAAAAAACTAGCAACTGAATGACAGGTAAACTGACAGCATTCACCTAATAGTTCAAACAATACTGCTGCTTGTTAAAGTCAATACTTGTAAAAATGAGAAAATGAAGTTGATTGGCAAATATGAACTATTTGACTTTAATTCGCATGATGCGGAATGCCTCTCTCTTATTGACTTTAGCAAAAGCGAACTCACGTTGTTCGATTGTATGCCAGAGATAAAAATTGTGCAAGATTCTAACTACAAGGAACTTTTCCTGCATTGTTCTCATTAAAAGTATTTTTATGTTCTTCCAGTCCGTTAGTTTTGCATGAATTCATGAATATCATTAATTCGTTTTGTTGAGAAATTTAATTGTGAATTCTGTACTTGAAATTTGGCAATAGCGGGGTTAAAATATTGCAGAATATTTCGGCTCCATTAAGTCGACTGAGAAATATATACGAGGTCTGTCCTGAAAAAATCCGACCACATTAGAAAAAATCAATTTATTTTTCGTTTTTTTACATCCGGTGCAGTGCACCCTTCAAAGTACTCCCCCTTGAACTCCACGACCTGCTGCCACCGTTTTTTCCAGTTTTGGAAGCAATTTGAAAATCCAGTTTTTGGAATCGCCTTGAGTTCGCGCGTCGCATTCTGTTGTATCGTCGGAATGTCGTCAAATCTCTGCCCCTTCTGGGGTAATTTCAGTTTAGGAAATAGCCAGAAGTCACAGGGGGCTATGTCTGGACTGTAGGGTGGTTGACGGAGCTGCTGGATGCCGTGTTTTTCCAAAAATTGCTGCACAAGCTGCGAGGAGTGCGCCGGAGCGTTGTCGTGATGGAGAAGCCAGTCACCGCTGCGCCAAAGATCTGGTCGTTTTCTTCTGATTGAGTCACGCAATCTCTTCAAAATTTCTACGTAGTACTCCTTATTAATTGTCTGGCCTTGAGGAGCGAATTCGTGGTAAACGACGCCTCGGTGGTCGAAAAAGGCGATCAACATTGACTTCACATTGCTTCTGCTCTGACGTGCTTTCTGTGGTCGATTATACCACTCCTTTATCTGGGTAAGACCCATACATTCACTACCGAAGGCTTTCCTCGTCATTTCATACGTTTTGGCTCGCGAAAATTCATTTCGAACGCAAAATTTAATGCAATAACGTTGTTCCAACCTTTCTGTCATTTTTACTGTTATCAAAATGCGACGAGAGAAAAAAAACATCGCATAGATAAACACAGATGACGCACCAACTATGAACCCGCCGGCCTTGTCGCTATGCAGGGAACTTCATAACGAGTCAGTACACAACATACTGCCACGTAGTCGCGTTTCGGTTACTTTTGGCGGGAGATTTGAACTATGGTCGGATTTTTTCCGGACAGACCTCGTAGACATCAAGTATACATTAGGATGCAAACGATACATAGATGTTTTTGAAATATTCAAAGAATGTTTTATAAAAACAATTTACACATTTATCAAATCAAATAACGTTTCGGTGAAACTTCACCTTCTTCAGATGTTAAATGCAAACTAAATATGTTTCTCCGTTATATCGAATACAAGGAATAAATAGATGACAAAATGTGTAGAAAGGGTAAATGGAAGGATGGTTACAAATAATTAGTTCAATAGGAACAATCCCATTCTAAACTGCTATTCAGATAGTCTGGTAATTTTGAAGAGATTTAGAAAGGGAGCTTGTAGTATGATCAATTTGGCTATTCAATAGGAGACCTGAATGTTTCTATTTGTTTATCAAATATAGCAGCATCATTTACATCGGAGATTCAAGTGAAAAATTCAAATCACTTCTATCTAAGCACAACATCAACGCTTCTTACCGTACCTAAAATAACTTAGGAAATCATATAAAAAATAATAAATCAAAATTTCACAAAAACAATAAATCAGGAGTTAATCAAATTAATTGTGGTAATTGTTATAAGTTTCACATTGGTAGAACTTTCAGACCAGTATTACAGAACAAAAACGTAGCTTTGTTAATCAAAAGTCGGATTTACATTATGCAAACCATTTAATCCAAGAAAAGCACACATTCAATTTTGATTAAATGCTGAAAGGAAAGGAATTAAATTTTTTCATCATTACAGATAAATAAATATAAACATCTAATTCTCCTATTGAATAGCAAAATTTTGATCATACTACAAACCCCCTTCTGAATCTTTTCAGAATTACCGAACTACCTGACTAGCAGTTTAGAATGGGGTTTTCCTATTTCTCTAATTATTTGCAACAATTCTTCTATTTACCTTTTCTACAAATTGTCATCTATTTATTTCTTGTAGTCGATATAACGGAGAAACATATTTAACATCTGAAGAAAATTAAGTTCCACCGAAACGTGCAGCATGCGTATATTATTTAATAAATGTGTAAATTGTGTTTATAAACCTTTGTTTTGATATGTTTATCAATTTAAATCATGTACAGGCCCAATCAATCCAAAATTTGATTATTCTTTTGCGAATCTTCATTGACTTTCAAACATTTCTTCACGTTATACCTGTTTCACACAATTTCATCCTACTTTACTATTTCAACAAAGCCACAATAATTCCTCAAAATATGTATTCATCTCATCTTAGAAATGAACAATTTTTATTTTTACCTATCTCTCTCTATCTAAAAAATATTTTCGCTTCAGTGATCTTGAATCCGGACCGTAATGGACTATCTAATTATCTGGGGAACGTCTTGGTTCGACTTATAATTGAATTCCAGATGACCACGATCGAGTCTAACTTCATAGCTAAGGAATAGATAGATATTTGTTGCCTTACTTCATGTATAGGTATTATAAAGCAGATTGTTACCAAGTATATATATATATATATATATATATATATATATATATATATATATATATATATATATATATATATATATATATATATATATATATATATATATATATATATATATATATATATATATATATATATATATTTATATATATATATATAAACCACAATTAATTGATAATATTATCAAAAGAAAGAAAGAGTTTCCGCTTTTCACAGATGTTGACAAAAATATCAATTTTTTAACTTATATTCGTAATCCTAGTGAAAATTTATTCACATTATAGTATCAATAACGCATACCGTACGATCTACTCTTCAGACCAATATATAAATGAATCAAAAATTGGACAAATGGTCCAAATCATGTGTTTGTCTATAAATGGTCAAGTGGTCATTGTCACAAAATGTATATCTGTAAAATATATAAAATGTTCGCAAAAAGAATCGTAGAATTTTCGCTGATTTTGTGTTGTTTACATTTTTTGTTTTTTGAATTGCTTCCAGTATGGATTGTATTAGTCTTATTTTTGATATTTAGAAAATTATTGTTATTTTTTTTTCACCAACCTAAGAACGGACAATATTGACTCCTGTAGGTCCTTTTTTTGTAAGAGGAAATTTTTGGAATAAATATTATATTATTATATTACCCCTGCTGAATATATTCAATAGGTATCTGATGTAGTTTGCACAATTTTTCTTGGAAGAATTACCATTTAACCTTTACCAACTAACATTTATTTGAATTCAAATACCAAGATTTCCGTGTCATAAATTTAATTATAGCAATCGTTAAAATCAAACGTGTTTTTCTTATAATATTACGTCAGGAAGTATACAACCATTTTGGTATAGGTAATGTTGATTGAAAATATCGGTTTAAATTGATTAAGGAATTGACTATCCTACGAAAGTGTTCATAAAATATATCAATCGTAAAATGTTAATTTACTATATTAGATAATGAACCTTTCCTTTGCTTACTCCTATTACATTCATATTTTTGGTATTTTACATAGCAACGACGTTTCGAAGGTCTCTACAAATCGGTTCGGAGTTCAGAACGGCATATACGATAATTTATATATTTTTTTTATCAATTCACTTGTTTATACATTGACGTCATCAATTAATCATCATTTGTATTTAGGTGCTGACGCGAATATATGATTTTTTATAATCCTGCTTGATACACGAGGAATCCATCCTATAGTTTCTACAACTTGCTGTGAAGAAGATTGAAAACCTTGGAATACTACCTACTATTTTATCGCTATGAAAAATTCGAATCTTATAAACAAAACAAACATGTGAGCAGCAGAACTCCATCACAGAGTTCGTAATTTTTACCCTCATTTTCATTCGATTTTGTATACAAATTCTTAATCTTCTAAGTCAATTTATGAAAACTTTTCATTAAAAACCAAATTTCATTGCATTTGGTCTGATAGGCTTGTATATATATATATATATATATATATATATATATATATATATATATATATATATATATATATATATATATATACATATACATATATATATAGGGTGTCTCAAAATTGCTAGAACACTGAGCTATCACGTGTAGTAGAGGTCAAAATAAGTCGATTGCACCCAATTTGTTTGTATACCAAAATGCACAATTTGCTCTGAAGATTTGAAAGTTAACATAAAAAAACACATTTTTGTACGCTATACAGAATTGAGTTGAAAAAAATAGAATGAACTTTGACAGAAGTGCATTTTAGAAGATTACTCTACTTTCAGTAATCAAAGAAGCACAAATGAAATTGTAGAAGAGGTAAAACCACCCTCAACCGCTGATATTTTTTTCAGACATTTCTGAGGGGTGGTAAAACGGTTCTCAAATTTTTGTAGCGAGAAGACTAATCAATTATCTTCATTTTGTTACTCCTGTAAAAATATCGCATTCCACATAGTTTGGAAGGAAAAAAATGTCTTAAATCCTGACAACAGATATTCGTACAAGTAATAAAATTTTATTACAAAAATTATTTGGCGGTACAAACAAAGGCAATGCGTTTTTTTTCCAATAAATGTTCAATATGTCGGCCAGTTTCATCAATACAAAGGTCAATTCGACTTAAAAAATTGGGTCCCATCGACTTATTTTGACCTCTACTACACGTGGTAGCTCTGTGTCCCGGGCCTAGGAGTCACTCTATATGTATATATATATATATATATATATATATATATATATATATATATATATATATATATATATATATATATATATATATATATATATATATATATATATATATATATATATATTCCAGCATCTTCAAAACCTCAAAAGCCCAGAGGAGGTAAACAAGCGGATTTAAAAACCACTTGATTTTCCATATAGTACAATAGTCTATTCTTTTCCAGGGGAAAACGCTACATCGATGACTTTTTATTCTTAATATATTTTGAAGCTGCTTTCATACTCACATCCCAGACATAAATATATAATTTTCACGGAAATAACGGTGCGATTATCTCTATTTGTCTCGATCCCGAAATTAATGCCACCGACACACACCTCAACTCCCAGGAAGCTTTACTAAAAATCGTTTTACGTAATTATTATGTTTTTCGCATTATTCGATCCTTATCTTCAATCGGTACTGCGATATGAGTGGGCGTAAAAGTGCTAATCCCGTAGAAACATTATTCATGCTGCTCATGATGTAATAGACTTTCGCGCCAATGTGATGAAAATATGTATATATATATATATATATATATATATATATATATATATATATATATATATATATATACATAAATATATATTATAACTTACCCTTTTCATTTCCCCGACCAAAATACTCTTGATTTTTCATCGGATATTACGTACCATATATAATTACCACTCCAGTTATGAAGTACAATATATTCAGTTACCAAATTTTGGTTTTAAAGTACGAGTTTACGTTAAAACCGGATTATCGGTCGAGGGTTTATTTTTTTGGGATTTACATCCACAAGAGAGTCATGATCTTCCAATTTCTGACAACGAAACCGAAGATGCAGTTCAAGATAGAGGACAATGTAAGTTACTCTGCGCTATTCAAACAGTTACAATTTTTTTACAATGTACTGATGATGTGACCGATGATATTATGCAACCTTCCTCAAAGTTTAAGAAGCACACTTTCGTTTATATTCTTTGTACTTTCGTTTATATTCTTATACCCAATTAAATTTATAATTCTTTTATAACGTATCTCCGCTTATAAAGTACCGATTTTTTGTCACTAGAGGGTACTTTATAAGCGGAGGTACGTTACAAAAGAAACACAAAAAAATGTATGTACATGAGTACATGTTAATTGGGTATGAGAATATAAACCAAACCAAATATATATATATATATATATATATATATATATATATATATATATATATATATATAAATATATATATGATAATTATTAGCAATAACAGGCTTGGTGAATCTCAAAAAAACTCGATTTTATTAAAATGTTGACGTTTCGCCACGACATTTTGAGATTCACCAAGCCTGTTATTGCTAATAATTATCAAAAAGTTAAAAATAGTTCACAGGCATCAACAATTCAAATGAATAATTATATATATATATAAATATATATATATATATATATATATATATATATATATATATAAGGCAGAAACGAATAACAGATGAGATTCCCCAGAATTACTAGAGGTAGCAATAAAACGGTGTAGAGTGCTACTAATATCTTGTTTATTCAAACATCAAGCTTTCGTCTACCAATTGCAGACTTCATCAGGAGGAAGAGAATTCAAGATTGCTCTAGCGAGCAAGTAGCCAGTTTTACAATTACAATCAGCAGCATAGTACAATATATATATATATATATATATATATATATATATATATATATATATATATATATATATATATATATATCTATATATATAAATATATATATATATATATATATATATATATATATATATATATATATATATATATATATATATATGATTTTTTTGGTCAGATGTATGTGATAAACATGGTCCATGGGATGAGTCGCTTTAAAGATTAAAAAAAACATTGACGTTTCGGCTTCTTTTTCGAAGTCTTCAAAAGAAGGTAAGGGGTTTTCTTCTTGAAATATTCTTTGGTCTCATCAGGATCCAGAGGAATTGAAATCTATAACTTCCTCGACCAATTTTCGGAAAAGAACAAAATCTTATTTTCTTGATAGACTTTATTACTCTATAGAGGAATACTATTCTGAGCATTGATTGATCGATATGACCAAATTGAATAACCAGGCATCAGCTTCGATTAAGGAGGATTTATTGTGAAGTTTGTATGTATTTTTTATGGAAATGTGGTGTGATTTTTGTTTCTAGGTATTACATTGTTTAGTTTGTATATTTTTTGATTGATGTGTGTTTATTTTTATGTTTTACATTATTTAGTTACTATTTTTTCGCTTTTTCAATAAAATGTATAATTTTAAGACAATAAAGCATATTCGATTTGATCGGAATATAAAATCACATCAATAAAAAAGGCATTAAAACGGAAGCGACGCTCGTCAAGCAAATAATAATATTGTCCTATTTCCAGGTTATCTTGTATGACCTAGTAGTACCCTAGTACCACACTTTTACGAGCAGTACCGTAATATTTAAATGTGAATTACGAATCGCAGTGTCCATTTTCGTGATGGTATACTATGATGTAATCGAATTATTTCAACGGACGTGCTTTGTGTGGTTTAACCTGAGAAAAGTTCATTCACCGTGCGTTTATGACAGACGGACAGGAGTGTCCTAATAATGCATTTTACCTGTATCACAAGTCTTCCTTTCGACATGATTTATTTCATTGAATATCGATGGCAATTTAACAGAGTGAATGAATTGCGATGTTTGTACACTCGATGAATACCGGGTAATTATATTTGATCTTTAAGCATCTGAAAGATTTACAGATTGATTGTTTTGATCGTAATAGGTTCTGGATTATTCGTTTGGAATGTTCTGAGAAATTTGCGAGAGGCTTGTTGGATGAGTTGAATTAATTAATTCTAAACTTCCACAGAATTTTCTCTTTATACATTCTAATTTATAAAAGTTATCCTCTTAATGCAATACATTTTTTCTTTCGGATTTGCGAATAGTATTATAGGTGATTGTCGACCGTACCTACTCTGTTAACCGAGTATTTAGGTTGACTTTCTTTCATTCTGGAGGTCTTGGGTTCAAACGCTGTGGTCGATTGGTTTGGCATGAGTTTCCCTCATAGGTTCCCTCATGGCGTTGGTGAATCACAGCTTACAAACTTACAATTGCGAATGCTAGGCTAGTATTCATCCTCTGAATCCCATCTCTTTCCTATCTCTGCATTTTAGTGGTCTGCGATGTGTTAGAGTCACATCACCAATCTGCCAACACTTGGTTTTGGCAAGACATTTCCAATGATGTGCCCCACTTGGTGCTTCTTCCAAGCAGGATATTCCGCAAAGGGTCAATTTTTCTATGTCGCTCCATCTTTTCCCTATCTTGGATGAAATGGACTAGCATAATGACAATTTATTATGGACATTTAGATATCGTTAGATCGAGTATTGTCTCTAAATGGATGCTTGGCCCGCCCTACGAACCTAAAACCTTTTTTTAGGAATATGTTTCAGTATAATGCTGTGAATTTCGTGATGACACAACATACAGACTTAGAAATTATTGACTATATAGATTCCTCATATGCCATACAAATACGCTGTGGGTTATGCCCGGCTAAAGTAGCGTAATATTGGTCAAATAAACCGTTAAAAATTGGTAATTTTGGTCGATTTCTGAGAGGTATTGTAGACTAGAGATGTGGTACAACGGATGAATCATTTCACCAAGAAACTAAGAAAACGGAACTGCACCAAGGGATGTGCAGCTATGTAAAGGGGTGTGAAGCAATGCCAAGGGGTGTGCAGCTATGTCAAGGGGTGGCAGCTATGTCAAGAGGTGTGCAGCAATGTCAAGGGGTGTGCAGCTATGTCAAGGGGTGCAGCTATGTCAAGGGGTGTGCAGCTATGTCAGTTATGGCTTCAAGAGTGTCTATGATTTCGTGATAGAATGTCGAGAACGATGAAACACATCCAAAACACATCCGGATGTCCGTTATAACTATAGCAGTGAGAGTGGTACAAAAATGAAACTGCTAATAAGAGAAAACAAATTTTGACTAAGAAACCTTTATTTCGTATTTGAAATTTTGTATTTAAATATTCCTTTGAAAACTACTAATCTATACGCATAGCTGGATTTTTCCGCATCAGTGTCTGCCTTTTTCATCTTTGTGAGGAATAAGTTACTTAGAGTACAATAACTTAGAGATCATTTGGTGATAGAGAGGTAACTGAAAAAAATATTTTTCTGCTAAGCGCTAAATATTTACGAGATCAGTTACACTGGAGTAATTTTGCATAGAGTAATTTCCTCTTTAGCATTAGAATACCAATGACCGAAGTTTCAATTATTATATGTGTGATTATTTTATGCGTTCTAGAATGAGGATAAGAAAGCATTGGCGTTATTAACAATTTGATCAATCAAATATTTCGCTTAATTAGTCCATTAAATGAACTAATTGAGAAGTCAAGTTACCAAACCATGATCTCATCAACAGAAATGCAATTCTTTTGGAATGGTACGTATGGCGGGCTACACACGGACGTCGATGTCTCAATACATCGACGTGCGACATCCAAAAACGTGCAACCAATAACGTACAACCTAATTGCGTACACACGTACGTACATAACCATAGTTTTGTCCAGTCTGCTAAAATGTTTGGCCAGATGTCTGAGCAGGAGGAATATTCAGCTCTGGTGGCAGTGGCGTGTACAAGAAAAAAGGAAAATGGAAATCGTCGCCTAAAACGATAAAATTTTTCACACATTCACCTGTTAGAAAAATGGAGGTTAGAACTAGAGGACTCTCGTAATTACGTAAGGATGGACGAAGAAACCTATTCGTAACTATTGGACCTGGTTATTCCATTAATGAAACGTCAAGACACAATGATAAGATTGGCAATAATTGCAGAAATTACTGCAAGAAATCACCAAGATTTGAAATTCACTACTTTAATATCTCCGAAAGCCTCACCGTACCACTTCTCTTCGAGATAAAAACTTTTTCATTTTATTTCCGAAACCCACCACGAAGACTATTGATTTTAGCGGCAACTGTACTTTTTGTAGCATTTGGTTGAATGATTTGTAGCTTCTCTATTAATATCTTGTATGCTTATTTTTTTCCTTTCTGTCTAAATATTGCTTTGATTTTGTCTGCCACAAGCAGGGTAGGGCCTAGGCCGCACAGAAAGACAGGCCAGCATGCGGTGCGTGTGACGTCACAAGACCGGTCCAATTTTTACGTTGGTTTATATGGCGCGCATGGGGTTTTTGTACATTTTTAGGTTGTTTAAAACATAATTTGATATCTTCTGTGGCATAATATATTGGTAAGATGAAAAATGCATGTAATGTAACTTTTAATTTTCCATTCATTAAAAACAAAACATATATTTATCCCAAGTTAAATTGATGAATATAAAAATAAAGTTACCAAGTTTGGCGACTTATAATGTAAACTAAAATAAATTCTATACTAAAACAAAAAACACAGGTATATTTTCCAATATGCATAATACATATAAAAAGCGTTTTGACTAGAAAACGAAAACTAAACATTATATTTAACGAAATAAATACATAAATTCTATCTATATTACAACAAAAAAAACATAAAATTTTCAAAAAATATATCAAGAACTGAGCAAAAATTGAAGATTACAAGCAAAAAACATAGTAAAAATAATAAAACATAAATATTAAAAACAAAACATATTTTTCCCTAGTTGATGAATATAAAAATAAAGTTACCAAGTTTGTTGACTTATAATGTAAATAAAAATAAATTTTATACTAAAACAAAAAAAACATAAAATTTTTAAAAATATATCAAGAACTGAGTAAAAATTGCAAGCAAAAACACAGTAAAAATTTTAAAACATACATATTAGAATAAAAAAAAATATATTAATATTAATTGCTTAAAAGCTTATCAATTTTCCTTTTTTTTGGGATTTTGCACTAGATGAAATTTCATTTTTTTTTGAAAACATCACTTTTTACTTTGGAATAATTATTTAAAAGTATATTCGCAAAAGTGTTTGCGATCTTTTTGCTTAACGAGTCCCAATGACCAACTTTATCACAAGGAATAATTATCTGCTCTATTGACGATAGGCTCAGTTCAATAAGAAAAGCTTCATGAGACTCCAAACGTAAAAACTGTTCTTCAAATCTTTCCCTCAAAAGGACTTGAAATATTGTGTGCATAAGTACGATAATATTAATAATTAGTTCGTTGGGCCATTTAAGACCACCACGATCAGAAATTTTTAAATACTGCCATGAATGTTCTTGATCAATGTTGAGGTCTAGAATTTTTTCGCGTTGAAGATTTTCTTTACAAGCAGAGCATTGAACGGATTTAAGAATTTTATGTACAATGTATCCGTAATATATATTAAAATAGATGTATCATTTTCGTTTAAATTCACAGTCTTTGCTATTTCAGGAACATCATAAAAATATGGATCAATTTGTTTGTTTTGTCATAATTATTTTTGCATTTCGGAACACAACATTTGGACGGCATTTTTACATAATATGATAATATATTAGTGTCAAAAACAATCTTGTTGACATGAAACAGAAAACAACTTATTTTTCTGCTGATTTTTCCCGCTGCAATTTTATTTTTATTACTACAACAGCATCGTTCGCTCGTAAGCGACGATATGTGAATTCAAACCGTTGAGACCGGCTGTGTGACGTAGTTAGCGAGAGAGATGCTGGCCTGTCTTTCTGTGCGGCCTAGGTAGGGCCCTGTACAACACCACAAATTCCCGTAGAAATTCCCGGGACATTGTTCTGCTGTCAGACATAATTATGAAACTATCTGCAAACATTTTTAGTAAATATTATACAAATTCATGAAATATTTAACTTATTATTTCAAATACCTACTGCAGTAACACATTATTTCATCAACTTAACCACCGCTACTGCTTTAAAAACTCACACTCCTCGGTAATTTGCATCCACACGTAGAGACTTGAACGCATTCGTTCGCAACATCAACGCGGCGTTCATCCGTGTTGTGCATTCAAAAACGTGCGTTTTCTGCATCCACATTAACGTTATTGGTTGCACGTTCTTGGATGCACGTTGATGTATTAAGACATCGACGCCTTAAGTGTTTTTGCACTGGTCATATGTTTCGATTGTTTATTACTGTTCAGCGTGACGCAATTGATGAAAATACATATATTCATAATAACTTGAGTAGTTAACAATATATATATATGAGTATTGTGAAGTTAAATTCAACGGTTACATTGCCGGTAATTGAAAACTATGAAACTGAATATTATATGTCGTTTAACCGGTCATTTTGAAGGTAAACTAGATCGTTGTATATAAGTTTCATAATATTCATTGAAGAAAATTATTCACGACTCTCAAACGTGATGTCGAATGCATGCAAATATTGTTAGGTTTCCCTTCGTTTTCTGATTTAATAAACGATTATTTTTCGCAGGAATATAATGAAGATTACATCGTCAAAAAAACATTTATCATTCTTGTCGTTTATTTTTATAATAATATGCTATACTGTTGAAAAAATTGTACTAGGAAAAATAAGACTCTTTACTTTGTTCCAGAGTTTGGTTTTTTAATGTTTTGTCGGGAAAAAAATCAAACGAAAACTGGACTATAGGTCATTCGGTATTTCAAAAAATGTTGGAAGATTTTATTTTTTTTATTATTTCACATAGTTTTAACTCTGATTTTATTCTTTGATTGGTGAGATAGAGATTCATTATTATTTGAAATGTCTTGTTAACTTGTATTAAAAAAAGTTTTTATTTTTCAAATTAAAACTTATAGAGGAACGAAAAGATTATAAAAATTTTTTATTTAATTTGTTATCTCTATGTGCATAAATATAGTATAGTATATCTAGAGACTTATGATTATCACCTTTAATAAATGAATTGATTATTCAGGTGAGTATTTAAAACGTTTAGTTTTAGCTTCTATTGTCCTTTTTTCGAAACACACTTTTATTAGCTTGGTATGTATGTATGTATCTATGTAACGAAATCTTTGAACGTGATTTTCACCTCCTTCAAAACATCAGAATGATTTGAAATTTTGCGAGGACCGATGACGATGCAATAATTTAAATAGTTTGTCCCATTGTCCTGATCAGGACCTTCAGGATTAGCGATTTTCCCTATCCGATACCCGGTAGTGTCTTAGCCTTGTTTTTGTTCCAAGTACACGTTTAAAAACGGTTTGAAACTATAAAAGCGAAGATAAATAATATTTAAAAAATTGAAAACACTTTTGTAGTTAGCAGAAAAAATTTGAAAATAAATAATAGTTTGAAAAAACTGAATAACAAGCTTCTGTAGATAATTAATTAATTGTTTAAAAAACACAATCTTCAATAAATTCAAATTAAGGATAGTATGATTAAAAAAAAATTATTTTATAGTAGAAAAGCGTGGTTTGCTTTTTAGGAAATATCCATAATGACTACTTTTTCCGATATCTGTCATTAAAATATTATAACAATTGACTGCAAGCACCCCACACGTTTCTAAAATAAAAGAAATTTTTCTGTTAATAACACTATTCTTAATTTAAACTTATTGAAAATTATTTTCATTTTTTCTATTAAATCGTATTTTTTAGTTTTTTTTTAAACTATAATTTTTATCACTTTCATTAGTATACTGACCGTGTCCGGTTTTTTCTCTAACACATCTGGCAACCCTGACCACTGGCATAAGAATCATTGAATAGATAATTAACTAGTTATGAATTCTCAAAGCTAATAGGAAGTGCTTGCAATATCTTTATTTGTTCAGCAATCTTGGAGCCACAGAGGTCAGTCCGCCCATTCATAATAGTAAAATCTTCAGTATAATAGACTCAAAACACTTCCAGTTTTTTTGATAGATGTATAATTTCAATTTATCTTTTGGAAAGAAATAATGATTCTCTTCTGATCAAGTCTAGCGAAGGTGAAATACTTTTTTTTGTTATAAGAGGACAATGTGCTCTTACGTAATAGTATATTGAATAATTGAACTTCATGACCTTTATACACTCTATGAACTTTTGGTTTTTATAGCTACAATTCTTGAAGTATAAATGGAGAACATTGTTAAATTATCTTGGAATGTATAGGAAACTGAATATATTGGATTTATGATGGTAGTTTTGTAGAATTTTATATTTCTAGAAATTATTTAATTGAATTCCCAATCGTATATTTAGGTGCGTTTCCAACAAAATATTTGGCAAATTTCGTGTTTGCAACTCTCCAGAAAATCACCAACTTTTGTTTCCATTGTGTCCACACCGAATTGCCAACCATCGGGAATGTCTCCGACCGATGATGATCTCATGCAAGCAGCCGCAGTATTTATTATTTTGTGCAAAAAAAAACGCAAGCATAAAAATATTGGGTACGACCAAACCTCAAAGGAAAAAAATCACATGGGGGAATTGAACTATTAAATACTTTGAGAAGAGATGACCAGACTTATTTTCATTTTGTTTTCCTCTCGGAAATACTGTGCCGTCAAATTTTTTATTTTCCTTTGTATGTCAAGTTCGTGTAGCCCCATCACATCACATTTTTATAATTTTCGTCAGTTGAATCCCGTAGTATATTTTGTAAGTGATAAAATCAATTAACGTATCGGTTAATTCATTCGTCCACATGAGAGACATGTTTCTGTTTCCAACAAATGTTTCCAACAGAAAGCTTACCCAGTGAGCGAAAAAAAACTGCAACAAAAGTATTCTTTTGATGTACCAAAAACGCCAAAAACGGAAACGGTTTCAAACATTTGTTTAGAACTTTTGTTGCTAACACGAGGTAGTTACAGAAACTTTTGTCACCAACACGTGTTGACGACACAAAAGTTGGCAACTTTTCTTTATTGGATAGCCACAATTTGACAATGAATAAAAATCGTTATATTCAACTTACACTTCAGATAATAAGAATAATCGAATTAGGAGCTAACTTTCCCTCAAATGCAATAAAAATTAAACACCTAATATCCAAAGTGTTCAAGATTTTTATTGTCCAATTTAAATAAGATCAATTTCTAAGAATTCACAGTTAATCAATGTGAGGAAAATGCATCCGAATTATTCCTTGGCAGTCTATATGAATTAACGCATTTACTCGATTATGAATTAAATTTGCCTGTCTCTTACTTTATGTATCCTGTTATTGTACTTAAGATAGATAATTACTTGACCTACTTTCTTCGATTAGTGTTTCCGATTTTCATAAAAGATTGTCGTCTGTAGTGAACGGTTCCTCTAACTATCAAAAATATATTTATATTCAAGAAAGAATCAAGTTACTAGCATCCTATACTCAAGACAACTTGCGAATTCTAACGAGCTGAACAATACTGACCTCGTGCTCGACGCGCGTCGTACGAATTCGTATTCTGTTATTGTTACTCTTTTATAGTTCTCTATGAAATAATATCTATGTATATCAATACTCATTGTGATCGGTGAAATGGCGTGGAAGTTGATGCTCTGCAGCGCCATCTAGAGGCGATTTTCAGTTTAAAAAAAATAATACAAATCTTCTCAATTAAATAACAATTTGATGTGCCAAATTTTGCGATGATCGGTCAAACGGCTTTGGCGTTTAACGTTTTCCTATATATATATATATATATATATATATATATATATATATATATATATATATATATATATATATATATATATATATGCAGACATACGTTTGTATATATAAAATTTATGATTTTATATTTATCAATTAAATTTATATTGGTATTCGGAGAAACACCACCCGCTATACCTCATAGTACATAGTGCTTCATTTGTGAATACATTTCGATAAAGGAATATGAATGTATGCACTTAAGCTACTGTAATACCCACTCACTATATCTTATCATCCACCTCCTTCCTACCTGTTCTAATTATAGTTCCCAATCTGGAATTTGGTTAGGTAGATTACATTTTTCAATATTGTAATCTTATTGTTATCCAGCACTTCTGGAAGTTATCACACTATTATATTATAACTCACTTATATCATGAATAAATAAAATAAAATATATTCAGTAAATATTTCTTAAGTATTCTTCAACGAATATTAAATTTGTTGTTCTATATAATCATATCAAAAATTTGTAGGCTCTTGCACCGTATATTTTAAACTAAGTTTAATGATAAACCGAGTTTAATTTGACATTTTCGCTTGTCAAATGTCAAATTAAACTCGGTTTATCATTAAACTTAGTTTGATAATATATGGCGCAAGATCCTATTTATCATCTAGAATGATTGAAAAATGAAAATCGAAAATACCTAATACCTAAATGTTAATACCTAAAAAAAAGAACGCCTGAAGAACTCGGTGGATAGACGGGACACTACTGATGAGCTCGTTGAGGAGCGAAACATACTGTCTAGTGTTTTTCATGTGAGGCACAGATATCGAATTTTCTAACAGTCTCTCTTGAAGGACGAATGGGAATTCCCTGTCATCGAATCTCATGAAAATAGCTCCGTTGAAGGGTTGATTTGATTAATCAACAATTTTTCAAATGGATTAATATATTTATATCAAAAAAATTATTATATATTATTATATTAATATTAATATATTTGTATCAAAAAAACTTAAGAAATTATGGTCCAGAAGGTCTAAAACGGATTCAAAAACCACTCTCGTATATTAATGTTGACCTTCGATGTAGTGCAAGTAGTCTTATTATTTTCGGGAGTAATACGACTAACAACCAGTCTGTATATGGAACCTTCAAATATTCCAAAGAAATCCATCATCTCAGGAGTTTTCTTTTTAACCCCCTTCATACTAGAGAAATAGTTATTAACGTAACAAGGCCGATATGTAGCAAATAACGGATGAGGTCGGATATTGTAATCCGAGGCGCAGCCGAGGATTATAACTAACCGAATCCGTTATTTGCGTATCGGCCGTGTGTCGTTAAAAATTTTTCGTAATCCCGTTGAAAGATTATATTTTGATTCCGAAGAAAGAAAAAACCCCGTACCTCGCAATTCTAAAGAAAAATCCCAACGTCGTGCACTCTGTTGTCATGGAACAGTTTGACAGTTTTATAAACAACGTCAGTTTTTTGTGTTCTCAAGTTCGCTTTAACGACGACCATGGATGAAATTGATGAAATTGAGGAACAAAATCAAATTCCTTTAGAAATATTGGGAGAATCATGTGCAGTGCAGCGAGTGTTGATTAACTGCCGAAAATAACTCAAGAGCGATATCAAAAAGAATATGAAAATTTTGAAATGTGGCGTAAAAGCAAGAATGTAAAGGTGGTTAATGAAGATGTATCATTAGCCTATGCGAAATGAAAATCAGAGGTTTATTCTCCCAACTCGCTGTGGACCAACATTTCAATGTTGTTATTGTAAACAGAATGATGTTTTGAAATAAATATTTGAACTAGTGATTTCTTAACGGCCGGCGGCCGTTAACACTGACTTTTCAATTGTCATCTGAATACCGTTAAATCAAAATAACAGTATGGGTTTACGAAAAAACCTTTTCCTAAGGGGCATAGATTTTAGTTTAAACTTTTAACTGAGTATAATGTGCTGATTCCTGACTAGGCAAGTTCTTCAACGCCTCATGTTAACAATAATTAGAGACAACAATAGATGAGATAAAAGGAAATATTGAATAAAATTGAGCAAATGGAGATTTATTGTCTTTTAATCAAAATAACTGCAGCGACAATAATTTTTCATCATTTCTAAAGCTGGAACTATAGCTTTAGAAATGATGAAAAATTATTGTCGCTGCAGTTATTTTGATTAAAAGACAATAAATCTCCATTTGCTCAATTTTATTCAATAGGAGGAACAACGAGGAACATTGTGGAACATTTTTTTTGCTGTTGCGTGTTTCCGAAAATGTTCCTACATATTCTTCAAAATTTCTTTATGTTTCGGCAACAAATGTTGACTGTTTCTTCTTGTCACCCTTCAAGCTACGATTCCACCGGAGGAACATTTTCGTTGTTGTTCCGTGTTTCCGTAAATGTTCCAAAATGTTCCTTAAATTTCTGCATTTTTCGGCAACAAATATTGACTGTTCGTACATGTCGCCGGTTTCCATTTTGAGCGGTAACCTCCAAAAGAAAATAGGAAACATTTGTGAAAAAATCCGTGTTGCTATCGCAGTGGAAACGTATCGAGAACGCAACTAGTAAATATTCGTGTCGCAGATTTTCAGTGTGCAGTAAAATACGAAACGAATAAATATATAGAACCTTATATCAAAAATCTAATACCCTGCTGGGGAAACGCACCAAATTATGTAATCAATAAGTTACAAAGAACTCAAAACAAAGCAATTAAAAATATCTTTAATATTGAACACAGAACATCAACAGAAAATATATATAAAATAACTAAGATTCTTAATATACAGAACTTTTTTAAAATTAGAACAAGTAAAATTAACATATGGCATAAAGAATTGTTAAATAAAAACTCAAACAAAATTAAAACAACAAATAGAATATCATAATTATTTGACAACACAGCGAGACATATTCAGAAACGAATTTAGAAGAACAAATAAGACTCAGAATTCTCCTATTTACAGAAGCATCCAAGTATTTAGTTCCATCCCCCTAAATATAATTAACGTTGAAAACTATAAAAGATTGTGCCATCTCCTGAAGGAATTCTTGAATTTGGAATAGACTTTCCGTTTTATTATTTTCGTTTTTTTATTATTATTGTTATTAGATTGAATATACTCTGTGTTTTCTAGTTTTTCTGAATGTATTAGTAGGCCCTGGTGCCAGTAATGTAATTTACTGTTTAAGGGTCAGCAAATAAAGAAATACTTTATTATTATAACAAATAGTACGAGCAAATGGTAAGAATTCAATAAATCTACCAATAGACAGTGGGGTACCTCAGGGCTCGGTTTTAGGACCAATTCTCTTTCTTCTTTTCATCAACGATATTGTGGACTTGAAAATAAGTGGTAGAATTACTTTGTTTGCTGATGACACCAGTGTAACTTGGAGTAACTCTGATATACAAGCCTTACAGTCAATCATAAGTAATGATTTGATGGCTATTAAGGCCTGGTCTGATTCAAATGGACTTTGTTGCAACACAGATAAAACTGTAGTAATGTCTTACAGAGGAACCCTACAACCTGTTACCCTAAACAATGAAACAATTCAAACAGTGAACTCAGCGAAGTTTTTAGGTCTTTATATTGATGAGTCGCTCAAATGGTCTACTCATATAGACATATTAACAAAAAAATTATCTTCTGCATGTTTCGCCATTAAAACGGTTTCTAGAGAGCTTTCAATTTCTGCTGCGTTGTCGACATACTTTTCTTTATTCGAATCACACCTTCGTTATGGTTTGCCATATTGGGGTTCATGCAGCCTCTTCCACTTTGAGTCTGTTTTCAGATTGCAAAAGAGAGCAGTTCGTTATATGTTTGATCTGAGCAGAAGGACACATTGCGAATTCTACTTTAAAAAATTCAAAATTCTAACTCTTCCTTCACTATTCATATTCGAATCCGTCTGTTTGGTTCGCAAACACATTCATAACTTTTCAGAAAGAACAAATCATAGATATCCCACAAGAAATTCAGATACCGATATTTATTTAATAACGCCCACCTCCGTCTTAACAAAAAACTCCTTTACCTACAATGCCGGAAAATTATACAATCATCTACCATCGGAGCTAAAATCCTTGAGTACGTACAAAAAGTTCCGAAGTTCAACTAAGGCTTTTCTTTTGGAGAGACCATTTTACTCAGTGGCAGAATTTTATTCTGTAACTGAATTTCGCAATGTAACATAGACCCTTGAGATCCACATTTAGTAGCAACATATATTAATGTTTTGTTTTTTTTTGTAATATACAAAATTTTATATCTGTATAATAAGTTTAGTTGACAAATATGTTGATTCTTAACATATGTTTATACATAATTGACGGATAAATGTTTTTCTATTTTGTTCTTCTATTTAATAGATTCTTGTTTTGTTCAACGATTGAAAGTGTGTTTTGTTTAATTAGTTATCATTGTTAAATTTTATTTTCAATTTTTTATAGGTATGTGCTTTGTCGACAAAATTTTGTAATTTTATAGGACAATAAAGCTGTTTCTCTCTCTCTCTCTCTCTCTTATTTATATAGCTACGTTTCCACCGGAGGAACATAGAGGAACATTTTTGTTGCTTTTGCTTGTTTCCGTAAATGTACCAAAATGTTCCTCAATATTCCTTAAAATTTCCTTATGTTTCGACAACGAATGTTGATTATTACTACTAAATAATATGCAACTATTGACAATTCTAGTTGCTTCAGTGGAAACAAGAAATGTACGTAAGATGAAATACGTTTCTACTTTTGGCAACAAGGAGAAACATTAAGCAACAAAATGTTCCTCAAGGTTCCTCCAGTGGAACTGTAGCTTAATCGCAACAAGAGTTGTGTTTATTAAGATATCATCACCAAATCGCTGACCGACCTTCGTTGTAACTTGAGTGGAAACAATTAACAATTCAACTGAAATGTTGTTTCGTCGTTGTAATCATTTTTTCAGCAGTTCAAGTTCATTGTTAACGGTATATAATTTATAGTAATTGTAGTTGATAATGGTTTCACTCAAAAGATTTGTATTCGATTTCTGGAAGCTTTAATAAATTATTTTTTGGTGCGTTCTTTCATAATTCTAGAGCAGAGATTCCCAACTTTTCCTGGACCATCGCCCCCTTTAGTAGGGAGCACAAATCCAACGGGATATCTACAGTTTTAAAATACTTTGAAAAAATTGATAATTTTTTTTCACCAACCCAATTGTATCAAATTATGATGAAATATTGTTAATAAATATAAATTAAAACTAAGTATGGGTCTTGTCAATTAAAAATATCAAATCAAGTCTAAATGGACTAGAAGTGACAACTGAACGCATGAAATTTCTAAGATAAACTAGCAGCGGTAGGATGAAAGATTTGAAACCACCAAATAGCAGTATAGACCAGGGTCGATAATTTTTGGAACCAAAAAAAATAATAGTAGGTTGAAACCTATTGATAAAGGAAGAGAATATAATGAAAATGAAAGAAAAAATAATTTACGGCCGATCTGAGGTCGGGAAGGGGAAGGGGGTGAGTTTTTAAGGGTAAAAAACGATTTATCTCGATTTCCGGCAAAACTACAAGTTCCATGGAAAAAAGTCAAATAGCAAAGTTGTAGGTAATAAAAATATCTACAACTTTTGTATTCACATTTTTTTCACATAACTTCAAAATTTATGTTAAAAATTCAAAAATCCAGGTTTTTGGTTTTTTATTTTTATCTTTTACAGAAAAAAAATTTTTTTGACGAAATTTGGTGAAAACTTACATTTTTATGTCTCAAATACAATGTAATTTATTTGATTCGAAATATTTATTTTTCCACATTTTTGGCTCAACATCGAAAAAGCACCCTAATTTTCAATAGAAAATTCTCCTGTCAAAATACCAGCTTTGTTCAAAGAATTGGTATGCTTTATATTCGTTGAAATCTCTACTTTCCGATGGTGTATACATTACTATAGTAAATATTCTCAGAAAATGCAAAAAATCGAAAAAAACTCTTAATTCGAAATTTCAATTTGGCAGAAAAATGAAACGGTGGAAGAGATCATGAATAAATATTTGCGCTATGTAGGAAAACATTACGCAGCAAGCAGCCATATTATTTGTGATGGTTACCTCGAAATTGAAAAATCAGTTACTGTCACAACAGTACCAGCAGTTAAGCCATCTAAAAGAGGAGAAAGTAGTTGTAGAAAAACCTCAATATTCCAGAGTTCGATTATCAAAACCATACAAAAATACCATTTTTGCAAGAAAAATTTTTATCTAACTAGAAAAACAGGGACAAAATAACAAAAACGATAATGGAAAGATTACAGTCACAAGGATTTTCCTGTAAACAAGTAGAAGAAGATGGTGATGCTTACATAATTTTGATAATCGAACTCTGGAATATTGTCTGAAGTTTTTCTACCTCTTTCAGATGGCTTAACTGCTGGTACTGTTGTGACAGTAACTGATTTTTCAATTTCGAGGTAACCATCACGAATAATATAGCTGCTTGCTGCGTAATGTTTTCCTACATAGCGCAAATATTTATTCATGATCTCTTCCACCGTTTAATTTTTCTGCCAAATTGAAATTTCGAATTCGAGTTTTTTTCGATTTTTTGCATTTTCTGAGAATATTTACTATAGTAATGTATACACCATCGGAAAGTAGAGATTTCAACGTATATAAAGCACACCAACTTTTTGAACAAAGCTGGTATTTTGACAGGAGAATTTTCTATTGAAAATTAGGATGCTTTTTCGATGTTGAGCCAAAATAAGGTGGAAAAATAAATATTTCAAATCAAATAAATTACATTGTATTTGAGACATAAAAATGTAAGTTTTCACCAAATTTCGTCAAAAAAAATTTTTTTCTGTAAAAGATAAAAATAAAAAACCAAAAACCTGAATTTTTGAATTTTTAACATAAGTTTTGAAGTTATGTGAAAAAAATGTGAATACAAAAGTTGTAGATATTTTTATTACCTACAACTTTGCTATTTGACTTTTTTCCATGGAACTTGTACTTTTGACGAAAATCGAGATAAATCGTTTTTTACCATTAAAAAGTCACCCCCTTTTCCCTTCCCGACCTCAGATCGGCCGTAAATTATTTTTCCTTTCATTTTTATTATATTCTCCTCCTTTTCCAATGAGTCTCGTTCTACTATTATTTTTTTTCACTTTTTATCATTTTTAAAGGCTTCTACCCTGGTCTAGTAACCGAATTCACTCAGAAATTTGAAGCGTTCTAACTGAATTTGCAATCGCTGCAGAGACGCGCGATACCCGAAAGTCCTCGGAAATTATTGAAATTTACACATATAAATTGCGGCAATGAACGAAATAAATTAAACTTCGTACGAACTTCCAACCCCCTAACCCCCCAGCAGAAGCTGTGTAGTTGAGCAAAACCACCAAAAAAAAGCACATCCCAAACATCATGAACGTACGAAATTTCAACCCTTTAATTGGCGGCGGTTAGGAAAAAAGTATATACTGCTAAAAGGAACTAACCGTACCAATAAATTAAATAAAACACGTCGCCTTCTGAGACTACTTAAATGAGAGATTAATAAATAAACACATGGAAATCTCTCAACACATAAACCGTAACAGATTATAATCATCAAAACCGAAAACACTGTAATTGAATTTCGCTCGAATTATTGCTCGAATACCTAGCACATACTGAGTTGAAACTACCTATACCTATTCTATTCCAATTTGAAAATAACATGATAAAAGCTAGATATAGGGGAATTGTGCTCAAGATGACATACTTTTTGTTTTGAGGCAAGTATTTAAAAATTGAGAGGTGATATACAATAAATTCAATGCAACACATTAAAAACGTTTATGAACGAAGCACAAAAATAAATCCTGACTCTACAAAAAATAAAATAATTGAAATATATTAAAAAAATACTTATGATGTCCATGTGGGTAAGATGATACACAGACAGTCTAAGTTGACATATCCAATTAGCGGTGCGCAATTCACATTTGAACAGCTTAGTTCTTGGTGCAATGCCAGCACATAGAGTATGGCACCACATCTTACATAATTGGTAACATACCCAGTGCTCTCCTCACTTCGATTAACTTTACAAATCGTTGCAATAGAGACATGCAGCATTGGACTCATCATCTTCATCATCAGCGACCTGCATAAAATCTTCTTCGGCATCAGAATCATCCTGAAGGATCACTCGCATCACCTGCTTTCGAGCTCTAAGGCTTTATTCCATTCGACTCTATTAGACAATCCTGCCATTTTTTCAAATTCATATGCCAATTTTCTGACAGCAGTGGTGCTAAAATCTAAAGAATCTCTATTCAAAATGAAGTAGGTATATGGCCCACTAACTGTTGTTCTATTTCTGCTCCAAAAGAAGGCTTCAAATGACTAAGATTTACAGAAATATTTGCATAGCGTGACATGAGGTACGTTGAATGTTTCCGAGGCCTTGAGCCAACCCATCTTGTTTTCTTTGGCGCTTTCAATGACCTTCGCCATATCTTCTTTTGACAAATGAATGAAGCGTGGATTTGTGTTGATAATTGCCAGGCATCTAGAGAAAATTTATTTCGAAATATTCTTACTCAACGTACTTTAGGGTAAGATGACATACTATGTCATCTTGAGCCGGTAGTTGCTATGCCATCTTTCCCTACGAGGTACAAAATATTTGACACCTTTTGTACCTTCCAATTTTCATGTTCCTTTCATTATTCTTTAGTATTCATAACGCATATTAACCACAGCTCATATGAAAATACTTAAACGCAACCAAAACTCACCTGAAATAATTTTATCGGGACAAGCAGTTTCAGAAAAATAATATTTTCGAGCATCGAAATTGTAACAATGCATACAACCGACAAATAACGCGAGCGTATCAGTCACGTGAGTTTTGAGTGGTAACGCCACCTTTAAGCAAATGTGTAAACGACGTATAGGAAGGAGCTTGTGGCGCGTATATTTAAACAGATATCAGCACTATGTCATCTTACCTGAGTATGTCGTCTTAAGCACAATTCCCCTACCTATATTCAATTTTCTGATAAGATTGTTATATTCCTACTCATTTCATCCTGTTATGATAAATAATACGTATATTTAAGGGTTCATTGACGCTTTCCATGATTTCTTTCATTTATAGACTAATTTGAATAAAATTTAGTTTTTTCAGAATAAATATTTAACTGTCTTATAAAAAACCTATAAAACCAAGAAATTCGATCTGAAGTTTGTACAGCAACTTATGACTCACCTGTATACTATACATAAATACATTTCAATTACCCTCCATAATATATATATATATATATATATATATATATATATATATATATATATATATATATATATATATATATATATATATCTATATATTTATCCTTGTATTCATTTTGCGTCCATCAACATGCTAAAACGTATTTATTTTGCGTCCAGTGGTATAATGCGTCAGTATACGGACGTGAAATACCATTTCGCTCATAACTTTCATCGGGAAAAATATTTCAACGTGAGTTCCCACAGTTTGAAGCATCGAATTTAACAATCTCGCAGATCTTGCAGATTCAAGATGAAACTATGAATATTCTTATACAGTCAGTCACCCGACCGCATCCACCTGCTTCCTAGGTTTTGTTCCTGAATTCGTGATCTCTGAATCTATTACGCAAAAACAATAAAGTAACGGTAAGAAATGTAGAGGATATAAATAGTGCCGATCATAATAGAGAATACTTAGCATGAATCTTTATTCTTATGTTTACATAAATTCTGGAAAGTATTTGATAGGTTCTGGGGCTTATTTTCCCCGAAAATATCTAACTATTGCACTATATAGAAAGTCAACAGCAGGGCCGGAGTTAACCTGAGTGCCGCCCTGCCTCATGGTTAAAGATCGGGAGTATATTTTCCAAATGACTATAATAATTAATTTGTAGTTGAAAATTGTTTTATTATAATTGTGATAGTTATACAAAAAATATTCTTTTTGGGGTTCCGTACCCAGAGAGTAAAAACGGAACCCTATTACTAAGACTTCGCTGTCTGTCCGTCCGTCCGTAAGTCCGTCCGTCCGTCCGTCCGTCCGTCCGTCCGTCCGTCCGTCCGTCCGTCCGTCCGTCCGTCCGTCCGTCTGTCCGTCTGTCTGTCATCAGGCTGTATATCAAGAACCGCGATAGCTAGACAATTGAAATTTTCACTTCTTATGTATTTCTGTTGCCGCTATAACAACAACTACTAAAACCGAAATAAAATAAATATTTAAGGGCGGCGCCCATACAACAACTGTGATTTTGCCCTTTTTTTGCTCGATATCAATAATGGCAACAGGTAGGCACTTGAAATATTCACAAAGTACTCATTTGTATTTTTACTCCAATAATAAATAATAAAATAAAAATAAAATTTATATTTAAGGGGGCATAGCTAATGGTACGGAACCCTTCGTGCGCGAGTCCGACTCGCACTTGGCCAATTTTTTTTATACTACACATCATAAATTATAACGTCTACTGAATTGTGAACGCACCTGACTTTTTGATTTGCGAATTGGCCAATTAAACCTTCACAATCTGAATGTTATAAGAAATCTGTATGATTTGAATCAAAATTATAATAATATCAAAAAAGTTGTAATCGAGCCATAAACTTTCAGGAATATATAACAGAATGATCATTCTTTTTACAAAAATGTCTATAAAATTATAGAAACTGAAGCTTTTTTCATTATTTTATGAATAAAACTGCAGTGCTTTTAATATTGAAAAAACAAATTAAAATATTATTGTACCTTTTATTTATAAATATTCCCAATGGGATCCCACTTTTTAAAGCATTTTTAAGTAAGTAAGTAAGTAAGTAAGTAAGTAAGTAAGTAAGTAAGTAAGTAAGTAAGTAAGTAAGTAAGTAAGTAAGTAAGTAAGTAAGTAAGTAAGTAAGTAAGTAAGTAAGTAAGTAAGTAAGTAAGTAAGTAAGTAAGTAAGTAAGTAAGTAAGTAAGTAAGTAAGTAAGTAAGTAAGTAAGTAAGTAAGTAAGTAAGTAAGTAAGTAAGTAAGTAAGTAAGTAAGTAAGTAAATAAGTAAGTAAGTAAGTAAGTAAGTAAGTAAGCTTTATTTAGCAATTTGCTAGTAATTATATTAAGTATATACACTTAATTCTAAGATTTAATAAGTAAGTAATTGAATAATTTCTTAGAAAAAACATTGAGATTTGACACGCTCTTAATACTATCTGGTAATGCATTATAATTTCTAACTCCATCATAAAAAAGAGTCTTTTGTAACAAAGCTGATTTTACCATTTGGATATGAAAATGATGCCCCGATCTAACATCGTGATCATGAAAATCCGACCGTCTTTCCAAATAAGCACTTAAATATTTTGGAAGGAGACCATGTTCGATCTTGTAAATTATCATTATATTGGCCTTCTTTATACACTGCTCAACATTTAGCCAATTCAACGTATGCAACATATTCTCAATAGGAGTGTATCTATCACAGCCTAAGATAATCCTCATCACTTTGTTTTGTTGTAATTGCAATCTATATATATCTTCTTTAGTACATGATATCAACAAAGAACAACAATAATTGAAATGGGGCATAATAATGGTTTTATAAATCAACATTTTTGTCCAATGTGAAATATGATATATCCTAGAGAAAAATCCAATCTTTTTACCTATTTTTTTACATAAATAATCAATATGAGAAGAAAAACTCAGTTTCTGATCCAGAATAACACCCAAATACTTGATTTCTGCTACAAATCCAACAGGGGAATTGTTAACCTTCACAGATAAATTTAAGTCCAAATATTTCTTGCAGTTTACTTTTGATCCGATAACCATACACTGTGTTTTTTGTATTATTTAGTTTCAATCGATTTTGACATAACCAATCATACAGAACATCAAGCTCACTGTTCAAAATATCCGTAATCTTATAATGGTTTTTCCCTGAAACGAATATAAGTGTGTCGTCCGCGAATAAATTTACAGAACACCTTTTTAAATTTTTGTATATATCATTTATGTAAACAATAAACAATAGCGGGCCAAGCACACTTCCCTGTGGGACACCTAACAAAGTAAGTTTACTTTCTGATGTATCAGTATTTACCTTAGTTTTTTGATATCTTTCCGTTAAATAATCTTCAATCCACATTAGAGCAATTCCTCCCATTCCACAAGAAGCTAACTTTTTTAATAAAACCCTACGGTCTATAGTTTCAAATGCACGTTTTAAGTCGACAAATACACACAGCACGATTTCGTCATTGTTTACTCTTTTTCTACACTCTGCACAGACGTACTGAACTGCCGATTCGCATGAATGCCCACTTCTAAATCCAGACTGTCCAGTGAAAAGTATACCTTCCTGTTCAAAATATTGCCTCAGTTGTCCACATGCAATTGTTTCAATGATTTTATCTACTGTTGGTAGCATATTAACAGGTCTAAAGTCCAGGGGATTTTCGGTCTTATTTATTTTCGGAATAGGAACAATCAGGCTAGTCTTTAATTGTTTGGGAAACCTTCCACTCATTAAAGTTGTATTTACCAAATATAGAAGAGGGTATCCAATCACACAGAATAATTCCTTTATCAATTTCACATTCAAAATGTCATCACTTGTGCTTTTGTTTTTCAAACCCATCACCAATTAGCAACAAATTTAGAATCAGTTATTTCCACTGTCTGTGCCAAAAATTGATGTGACAATGCCAACTTAATCATAAGCTGGCATTGTCTCATTTTTCTCCCGAACGGCTGGAGCAACAAAATCAATTTTGCTGTAACTAATTAGCAACTAATTAGGAACAAATTTAGAATCAGTTATTTCTACTGTATGTGCCAAAAATTTATGTGACAATGCCAGCTTACCCAAAAACTGGCATTGTCTCATTTTTTTCCCAAACGGCTGGAGCAACAAAATCAATTTTGCTGTAAATAATTAGCAACAAAATAGCAACAAATTCTCAACTATACTAAATTTGATTCCGCTATGTTGACAATGCCAGCTCAATGGACGTGTATAATCGATTATTTTCGATTGCTCGAGTGGTATTCGTTACGATTATATAACTTATAAAAAATATTAATTTTTTTTTGACAAACGTCAAAACACCGTGAATATGAAAATATATATACATTTTGACACGAGGCGAAACACCAAAACGATTATATCACGTCGTCAAGGGTATATTCACTTATCTATACTACGTCGTTATGCAAAATTCACGGATTCTATTGGCTTATTCATACATGAGTTATATAATCATTCTAAGTTTATGACAACTTCACAAGTGTTGATCTAAAACTTAATATTTTTGTCAAAAATTAAATTTTCAAGTGAACGCGGCTAGTTCTCAAATCTGAAATATATCTTGAATTTAGAGAAATCGATATTATTGTTTGCTATTAGTGTGGAAACTTTGATTCATAACATATTGCAATAAACGAGATAAAAGTTTTTCATTTCGGACTAATTTTCTTGCAGGCAAGAATATAAATAGATTAGTTTGCTTACATAAACGCCTCCAATCATCATAACTGTAGAAATGTTGCTCTGAGGTATATGAAGTAAATTAATATTCCCAAGCATATTTATCCGCTTACGGTATAGTGCCCATTGTTTCTTTTGCCTTTGCTTAGATTAATTTATTAATTTACAGGTCAATAAGTTATAGTTAATCTAAAGCTGTAATATAATTATAACTACAGTAATCGTTTTTTGGTGTTTAAATCATAACAGCGAAATATTGACGAGTATAGTATGTATACCCTCCTTGAATTTTTGTTATATCTTCGCCAATTGCGAACACAAAAGATTGAATTGAAGTTTTCTTCGAATTCAAAAAGTATATCCATTCTTCAATTTCTTGTGGTGTTTTTGCAAGATATAAAATGAGTGCTGTAAGTGAAAAATTTTTGTTATGCATTTTTCCAGTAATATCTTTCTTTACAACTTTGTTGGTGGCTGCCTCATCTCGCCTATCTAGAAATAAAATATATTATGGTCGAAGGTGAATTCCAGAGTTTAGAAAACTGATTTTCTTTTTCATTGGGACTCTACTTTTCAATGAAATAAGTATGTTATGAACTTTAAATATGATGTTCACGAAATATGTATCAAATTATTCTGATGCTGTCAATTGATTTCATAACAAATGAAAAAAGTGTTCTCTTTCAACCCTGTGACTAAAACAACCATCTGACATAAAATAATAATATCAAGCTCTTTTTGAACAACTAACATTAGCATCACGGGGTGAACACCATTCACTGAAATACACCAATCTACACAAGCAGATACTTACTTTCCTCGATATTTTCGATTTCCAATGGGCCTAGTGAAAACTCAATCGCCTTGTCTTTGACATTGCCATTGAACAGAAATGCAATGATTTTGGCACTTCTTTTTTACAGTTTTTGAGAAAAAAATTATCATTTTTGTTCTTCATGGTTGAGTCCATATCAATCTAGAAGTAAAATTATAATAGTTGGTTGCAACTATAGCTATATTATATTGAATGTTATAGGTAATACATGAAATTATACAAGATTGAATTGAAAATCATGAAAAATATACTAGTTGACCATGGACAATTTAATATATTACATAAAGAGAACAAGGAAAATTCTTCAATAATTTTTAAAAAAACATACCTACGCCACAGTTGCAAAGTAGACATCTTATGTCAGAAAGTTTGTATTCTAGCGACGGGTTTCTGCATTTTCGATCTCTGCGGTGAATTGTTGGTTTCCATTTTGGTGGAGGGCGCTCTGGGTTGTCATACAGATAGTTGTCCGACCATGATTTGTATTGGGGAAAAGTAAATACTGAATATATATGAAGGTGCTTGGAATATTTTGGTTTCTACTTCAGATCCAGATCACACTTACAAGTATGGTCACAACCTGCAATAAATGATTATTTTTCAAGATGATGTTGAAATAGTGTAGACCGTCAAATTTTAGTAAATAGTAGATTTTTTGTAAATACAATTTTCTTTTCAGTGATTTACTGAATTTACAGGGGTATTTAGCAAAACAATGTATGAGCAAGTTCCATTATTGAGCATATCTATTTCTTATAGCAAAATTCATAGTAGTTCGCGAAAGAATATAAAAATTGTTCAAAATGCAATATATTTATATATTTTTACTATAAGTGCTCGAAACACGCCATGTTTTCATTATTTCGTCTCTTTCAACACTGTTCAGTGTAACTACTTATTTTTTTGAGATTGTATTCTTTTATTCAAATGTTATAAAAAACTAACAAGATTCAAAAAATACAGTTACTGTACTTACCACCTTCTAAAGAAACTGCTTCCACAAAAATTTACTTATACCTACACAAATAACACTTCACCGTTTGGCTATTAGCGTTAGATAGATACTCGTATAGCGAATTAGGCGGAAATTTGGCATATTTACGTTGAGACGGTGGGGGTGCAGCCAGAAATTCATCAATCCATGATTCTTTAAGCATTGTCCCAATGCTCTCGGACATTGACCGAATGACTTAATACATTAGGTGATAAACGCAGTGCATTGCTATGATGAACTATACATAGGTTAATGTTTTCAATCATTAATGTTATGCCTATTGAACATAGCTTTATCAAAAGAGGGATTATGACAATAAGTCGTGATGATTAAAGGTACATAGTATTGATCACTATGTAGACATTATCTTGATGTATTTTTCATCGTACTGTGATGTAAATAACATTATAAAGATGACTTTTTTCATTAGATTCATGATTCAATTACATTATCCTAATGACATAGATTTCATTATAACAATAAAATCGTTGATTGATCAATCACAGAAATTCATTATTATCAATAAATTTTGGACATTGTCCTAATGAAAAATACGTTATGATAATGAATATGCGGTCAATCATTGGCAGTGATTGATATCAGGCTCATTATTATTTTCTGTCTACTGCTTTTTCATTCTTGACAATGAATTCTTCAAAAATAAGACAAGAGATGAACTTGTTTTTTTTTCAGGGTTCCGTACCTTGAAAAGAAAAAACGGAACCCTTATAGGATCACTTTGTTGTCCGTCCGTCCGTCCGTTCTTCTGTATGTCTGTCTGTCAAGACCCTGATTCTCAGGAACGCGTGGAGGTACTAAGCTGGAATTTACATCAAGTAGTCAGGTCTACTGTCCCTTGGAGCTGTGAAAAAAATCAAACTTCTGAGCCAACGCAATCAAAAGATACAGCCGTTTATGCCGCAAATCTCAGCAAATTTTCGACACTCGTAAGGGAATCAAAACCTACAGGCTACTTCCCGTGAACTCAGAATCTTGAAATTTGGTACGAAGCAACATCTTATAGCACAGATACGAAAACCGTAAATTTTAAGTTACATCATATAATAAAATTTTTTTTGTACGGAACCTCGGTGCGCGAGTCCGACTTGCACTTGGCCGGTTTTTTTTTATACATATTTCCTTTAATTTACAAGGTTTAAAACCGGTTCCAAAAGGCCAATGGGCTTGAATCTATGACATTACCCAGCATATCCGAATTTCCAAAACCAATAAATCTCATGGGACATATAAAACGTAACACCCAAGAGCATTGGAGGACTCGAACCCACGATTCTCAGTATTCAAATGATAAATTTTACCGTTGCGCTACCGAGGCCACTGAATATTTCTCAATGATATAAGATGA
This sequence comes from Cynegetis impunctata, assembly GCA_030704885.1. Taxonomy (NCBI): domain Eukaryota; kingdom Metazoa; phylum Arthropoda; class Insecta; order Coleoptera; family Coccinellidae; genus Cynegetis; species Cynegetis impunctata. The sequence goes on along the minus strand of JARQZK010002169.1, from coordinate 652,268 downwards.
TTTCAAACAACTCATTCATCAGAAGTATGTTGAATATACTTTTCTATCGAAAATATTTAACCTATGTTCACAGTCACTCCGTTAGTGTGTCAGAAATATTCAATGTCATCAGAATATATTAATGTTTGTTCCGAATTCCATGCTATTTATCGCTTATGTATTTCAGTGGTATTGAAGTATATAATATATATATATATATATATATATATATATATATATATATATATATTTATATATATATATATATATATATATATATATATATATATATATATATATATATATATATATATATATATATATATTTCATTGATATTAATTCAATATTTTTATTTTGAAATAATTAATTTTATCCACAAATAATTTCCCAAAAGTTCTGACTTTTTAATGAATACCAAATATCTATTCAAGATATGCAAATCTATTTTATTTTCGTTTCACACTGAAAACAAATTGAGAATTTATTTAGATTTACTCATTTCAAAACGTTTTATACACGTAAGATTAATCTCACTAAAGAAACATTACTAGATAAAGATCATAATTGATCTATTAAAAAATTAATATATTACCTACAGATTGAGAAGTAAATTAAAAAATTGAATTATATTATATTCTATAAAAAAATTTTCATAAAGACTAATCTGGACTAATTTTTAAAATGAATTTTTTTCGCCTCTAAAATTTTGGCAGTTCAAAAATTTTGCCGCCCCACAAATTATGGCGCCCTAGGCCCGGACCTCACGGTCCAAGGCGTAGTAAATCCATCGCTATATATATATATATATATATATATATATATATATATATATATATATATATATATATATATATATATATATATATATATATTGTACTGTACATTTTGTAAATATCGATTTCATTCATTTTTTCATTATATATTTAGTATACCTGTCACTGTGATCCTTCAAAATAGATTACTCTTATATTAGATATATTCCAAACATAATTTTAATCCGCCGAGAAAGATGTCACATTTCCCACTCTTTCAATTCGTGGATGAACATTCCTTTCAGATACGTATCAGCTTATCAAAATGGAGTTATGATAAAAAAAACCATGTTCAAGTTTTAACAACGGTTCAATTCTTACGGCCTCTGACAAATATTTCACCTTGTGAATCCTCACGATCGCTTTACGAAAAGTATGCTCCACGTATACTTCATCAAAATTCATGTCCAAATGCATTATTTATATTAAGTTGTTTACAACTGCTTATTTGTTTTGTTTTTTGTGAGTCACTTACTTTTTACGCAAGCTTACTGGACTAATTGAATTTAGATATAACCAAAGTAATTTTTTCATAAACAGTATATTAATAATTTTTTGAATAAATTCAGATGTAAAATTCATCTGCATTAGTTATATGTTTCGATTCTAGCTGTAAGAATTTTGGTAAAAGCTTGTTCCGTGTGACAATGAAAGACAATATTTGACGTATGGAGTTATTAAGTCCTTGAATTAACTTGATATATATTTCAGTGTATATTCCAGTGAATGCTTTGAATTATTTCTTCGATCATGTATGTGGGTGATGCCTCTGTAATTAAGTAATAAATTACTAGGAAAACGCTTTCATATGTTCGCCATAATTTAATAAGAGAGTTCATGTATAGATCATAAACTTATATATTGCTCTAGTTATTTCACTACTCACTTACAAATCTTCACATTTTGGTCCGATATGCCTGCGGACATGTGAAATCCATACTTTTCATATTTGCTATGCTCAACCAACGCAGAAAAACTCAATTAAGAGATGGATTTTTACGTGACGACAGCTTGATTGGTTTGCTTCGCGTGCAAGTCTGCCGATTTTGATATATTAAAAAAGAAAATCGGACGTGTAAATCAATATTTTCCCTTTCCTTCTTCTAGTTCACTCTTTTTCACCTAGATTTCGTGCAGTTTTAATTACGAAGTCGCCTAGTTAGGAAATCCTGACTTAGTTGAACTCAACGGAGGACAAACAAACAAAATATTATCCAGCTCTTGAAATTCTTGACGACAATGAGTTTGTAGGAATGATCTCAATCGTTTCGATATGATGATAGAATATTATACAATTATTTTGTACTTTTAATTTAATATTAGGATGTAAAGAATTAATGTAAGTTGGAAAGAAATTAGTTAGCTTGTAAAATACAATACAATATTCTTCATTTGCTTACTTATCATTTGGAATGATTTAGCATCGTCAAGGTTCACAAACAGTTTGAAAAATAATTTAACAAAGTAATGAAACTTTAAACTAAATACAGTAACAACATAAAAATTGGTAAAAGCAATATGATTACTTAAAATATTTTAACATTACATAAAAAACTAGATGTCACATTTACAAATACAAAGACACTATATTGACAATTTAAAAATCCCTCAAAAGTGTAAGGGGATAGTTCCAACAACAGTGATTTAATTTTGTACTTTTTTATTGGTAAATCTCTTAGATACGGTTATAGATGGTTGAAAAGTCTCAAAGACAGAGTAATGTAGCTTTTATGCGTGAGGGTTAGCCGATGTTGAGGAATAAGAAGATCATCCCCATTCGTGTAGAGAGGGTATCTTGTTTAGACTTGACGTATACTAGACATTGATACACATAAAGTGCGGCCAGATGCAAATTGTTAAATTTTTTAAACAGTGGCCTGCAACTATGTTTGCTTTATTTGACCCAAAATACGTATGACTGTCTTTTGCAGTGTAAATATCTGCACCCAATCTGTGGAATGTCCCCAGAAAAGCAGTCCGTAGGAGATCTTAGACTGAAACAGCCCTAGACACATGAAAAGGAACATACTCTGAGATTCTACGTAGTAAATAAAGAATACTGGAAAGCTTATTTAGAAACAAAATAGATAAGTTCAATCTTGTGTCAAGGGTGACCCCTAAGAATGGTAAGGGTTTCTGACCATCCTCCAACTCTCTCAATGCGAACATAAGTACAATAAGAATGGGGAAAACTTAAACGTAATCACTTAGCAGGTACAAACTGTTAATGACTTGGGAAAAACACAACAGCCACAAATATTCAATATTACATCTAGAAAAGATTTAACAAGGGTAAATTATTCATATCTAATTGGTCATTTAACAAATTATTGGATTGTTTCATACTATTTATTTCAAGAGCTTCTAATAAATTGAGTTTATAAGTTTTAAAAGTTAGTATGTAATATACATCTGAAGAAGCCACTGTGTTTGGTGAAACAATTGTCATGTTAACAAAATATAGTGAAAATCGAAAACGGTGAAGTTTTATTTACAATATTATAATGGATTTTCATCAAGTATCGGCCCAAAGCCAAATCAATCAGTTAACAAATAATAGTTGCGTGTCCAATACATTGTAGAATATGTACGAACTGTCTGTCGTCTAATGGCAAAAGTGGTATTAAGCTACTATTTTTTTCACGCAAATTTCTCTATTGGTTGGTCAATTAAGCCGGCCACTCACTGTAAGGTACACCTGACAGGTACGCTTGAACAGTTACGCCTGTCAGATACCTACACACACTCTTCATGTATACCTGCCAAGTTTGTCAGTTCACCATGGATTCTCCAGGAGATGATCTTCTCTTTGTCTAGTTATTTTTTGTAATTTTTGCGAAACGTCAAAACAGACGGAAGAAACGCAAACATTGGTGTAAGGAATGGTTGCAGAGAAGAAATTAATTTACCCATATCATTCAATTAAGACATGCATAAGGATCTATTTCCTTCAATTTATCCAATAATTTCCTGTATACAGCATCTCTACTGTCTATATTTCAATAGTCATCATATCTCACTTTCCACAAGCTCTCTTATAGACATATTTCAATGAAATCACCAAGAACCTCATTATTTCTTTGCGACATTTTTCAGTGTATTTAACCTTATTGGTTTATTTGGTAAAAAAATAAAAGGAACACAACAATAAAATAAATCGGAATTACAAAGATAAGCCAACAATTTGAACTGTCCGCAATAAAGATTGTTGAAAACTCAGGTACACCTTCATGAAACTGCTACACACACAAGTCTACTCGCCTGTAAAGCAGAACTGATCGAATTTTCATCAGTTGTCTGAGCCTGACAGGCTACTCATTCCTGCCACACACCATCAGGCTTACCTGTCAGGTGTACCTGATAGTGAGTGGTCGGTATTAGGAGAAAAAAGCTTCAATTGGCAAATCCAACCATATAGTTGGCTAAAATAGCCATTTTTCTGGATTAGAACATCTGCTATATTGACAAAACTGTCATTACTCGTTCAGAATATGAAAACACTCGTTATAATTCTCCCAACTCTGTTTATCACTTACGTGGATATGGACAAGTTCACATGGCAAAATAACAAGAACACTTACATCACTGATTGGAGCAGAGATTGTGCAAATGATACCAACTTAGAAATAATCGTTCCATATGGTTCTGGAACATCGTCAACAGCAGTTGGTATAATAATTTCAGATTTTGATATAGTCGAAGAAAGATCAGTAATAAGATGTAAACTAAGTTTTCAAATATCAAAATCAATGGAATCCCAACAGCAAATTTTGGTGATTGAGTATGTCGTCAATAATGCAACTTACGAAGATATAATGCAAGAATGTCTGTCCAATAATAAAGATAGTTACTTGGTTGTCACAGAGAATATTGAAGACAGCCAACCTATTTATGTTTGCGACAAATTCAAACCATCTGCATATACTACACCTGTGTTCACCTATGTAAGTAACGCAGAATTACTCACACTCCAAGTGCATCCCGAGGGCACTTTTTTTCCCATGAAAGTCACTTTAACTGCTGCCAGAATGGTGGACAGACATGACCACTGCTTGGAAACGAGCGAAATCTCATGTTTCATCGGAAGGAAATTGATGTGTTTATTCAGTACTGTAGCTTGCGATGGGAATATTAATTGCGGCGTTTTCAATGAGATGGATGAAGATTATCGCGTTTGTTTGGTGCAGGAGTATCCGGGTTATTGGGCTGCGGTTCTTGCAGGTCTTCTGGTTTTGGTTGGACTGTACGTCGTTATTGTTTACCTTGTGAAATCGTATATTCCAAAAATAAACGATAATTTTTTCATTTTCGATGAGGATAAAGAGAATAAGTTGATTTTGAAAAGTCAGCTCGGCATCTTTGAATGGCGTAAGCCTGTAAGACGTCATAAGAAGGGAAATCTGTGCATTTGCCAAGAAACCTCTGATACCAGTATTTCAATAATGAGTGATTGAGTGTCAGCTACAAAGGGAATTTGCCGATCATGGCGAAAGACTATGAATTATGTGGGGTTCATGTCATTAAAAGTTTATGCCTGAAATTAGCTTTCTCGTTATTTTTAAACAGATGATCCAATTTCAATTTGAATTTGTTATGTTTGTTGTAGGCACATATTGTATTAATTCCAAATTACAGCCTGTTGAAAAACTCAGGTCCAAACTTTCAAATTATTGAACACTGTATATTACAAATGTGTATGTTATCACTACCGGTGATTATGTTTTATGCGCTATTGCATTTTCCTCTAAATAATGTTTTGAATATTATAAAATTATAGTAATTTGTGCTATCCAGGTTGTTGTTTAATAATTTGAGTCAGCACCTGAGTTTTTCAACTGCCTGTGACAAATTGAAGACACATACACGCATACCAACTTGAATTGCAACAACAATAATTGTTTCAGATAAATAAATTTCATGACCCTCTAGACCAAAAATGAAGCTTGTGTTTGTATATGTTATCACCATCTTAAATATGGACATCAAAATTAATAGCACCTTTTACACACACACACACACACACACACACACACACACACACACACACACACACACACGCACACACACACACACACACACACACACACACACACACACACACACACACACACACACACACACACACACACACACACACACACACACACACACACACACACACATATATATATATATATATATATATATATATATATATATATATATATATATATATATATGTGTGTGTGTGTGTGTGTATATATATATATATATATATATATATATATATATATATACAATAAGGCTTAAGCGGGGAATAATCAAGATATTAGGCAATTCAAAGGTCATAAACCCGCATACGGAAGCAGCTGTTTACACGTGTTTCGGACTTTTTGGTCCTCATCAGAACACCGTAGCCAAGTTATGGTTGGGCAAACTTGGAAATGGAGAAACTAAACAATCTAAATCCTTCGTTGTAAAAGATCATCGCACATTTGCAGCTAACAGCTTGAACGCTCCTGTTTGGGAGCAAGATCTTCACATAAGCCACAGAGGCAATTTATGTCTTCTACCGGACCTCGGACCAAGTAAATCTTAAGATACAATAAGGCTTAAGCGGGGAATAATCAAGATATTAGGCAATTTTATGGTCATAAACCCTTATTGTATCTTAAGATTTACTTGGTCCGAGGTCCGGTAGAAGACATAAATTGCCTCCGTGGCTTATGTGAAGATCTTGCTCCCAAACAGGAGTGTTCAAGCTGTTAGCTGCAAATGTGCGATGATCTTTTACAACGAAGGATTTCGATTGTTTAGTTTCTCCATCTCCAAGTTTGCCCAACCATAACTTGGCTACGCTGTTCTGATGAGCACAAAAAGTCCGAAACACGTGTAAACAGCTGCTTACGTATGCGGGTTTATGACCTTAAAAATTGCCTAATATGTATATATATATATATATATATATATATATATATATATATATATATATATATATATATATATATATATATACGGGTGTCCCACCGGGAAAGAACGCGATCTGTATATGGAAAACTACACATAGGAAAATTTTGAAAATTTGACAGTATACTAATGTCGATAGGGGCAACTCGACTAAAATATTTTCAAGATGGTGGCACTTCCGGTTATACCGGAAGTAGATACCTACTTGCTTATTTTAAATTGGATACCCTATATATTAATACATTTTTGGATTCTGCGCAAGATTTTAGGCAGATTTTATGTATTTGTCCTATACCTAAATCTAAGCGTTTTTGACATATTTAGGTTTTTATGTCAAAAATGACGATTGCAAGCCCTAATATAATTATCAATTGTTCCTATAAGGATTCCCGTATTGCTTACTTTGGGATAGATTCCTTGTTGAAAAAGACTTGCTTTAATAGATTTTGTATAGTATTTGGATAACTAATCATACAGGGTGTTCAAAAAATAAGATCTAAAATGAGATTGAGAAAACTGACAAAAATCAATTTTTTCAAATGGAAACCCCCCATTTTTCTTATTTTGTAGTATTTAGCATTTAAAAAGAAGGTAACTTTGTATAAAGTTAACTATACCTAAAATTTTAAGTTTTCGAAATATTGCCAATTTAATATTTTTATATGGCGATTTTGCATTTAATCGTTAAACAATTAGATCTAGGATAGCCACGATCGTATTTGACATTTCAAATCATCGTAATGGCACCCCGGTTAAATTATACAAACGAAAATTATTTTGAAGGCTCATCAAAATCATTTTCATTTAAATGCTGCACTAATGAAAGTATGGATAGCATAGGGATGATATTTGTGTTTCCGTAAAATTCTTAGAACTGACGATTTAGATAAGCCTGATTCTAATGCTATCTGCCTTGACGATTTTGTTGGATATGCTTCAAAATATCCCAAAATTGCTATTTCAATATTTTCATTGTTAACAACTGGTTTCTTTTTGTACACTTATACCTTTACGGATCCAAAATTCTTGAAGTTTTCTATAATTCGTTTAACAGTATTTGGTGATGGTTTTTGTTTATGAGGATATCGGGTCGCACATGTATCACATGTTCTTGAAATAATTTATCACATTGTCCATAAATAAAAGATAAGTTTGAATAATCTTCGTTTGTATAATTTAACCGGGGTGCCATTACGATGATTTGAAATGTCAAATGCGATGGTGGCTATCCTAGATCTAATTGTTTAACGATTAAATGCAAAATCGCCATATAAAAATATTAAATTGGCAATATTTCGAAAACTTCAAATTTTAGGTATAGATAACTTTATACAAAGTTGCCTTCTTTTTAAATGCTAAATACTACAAAATAAGAAAAATGGGGGGTTTTCATTTGAAAAAATTGATTTTTGTCAGTTTTCTCAATCTCATTTTAGATCTTATTTTTCGAACACCCTGTATGATTAGTTATCCAAATACTATACAAAATCTATTAAAGCAAGTCTTATTCAACAAGGAATCTATCCCAAAGTAAGTAATACGGGAATCATTATAGGAACAATTGATAATTATATTAGGGCTTACAATCGTCATTTTTGACATAAAAATCTAAATATGTCAAAAACGCTTAGACTTAGGTATAGGACAAATACATAAAATCTGCCTAAAATCTTGCGTAGAATCCAAAAATGTATTAATATATAGGGTATCCAATTTAAAATAAGCCAGTTGGTATCTACTTCCAGTATGACCGGAAGTGTCATACTGGAAGTAGACACAACAACAAGTTGAAAATATTTTAGTCGAGTTGCCCCTATCGACATTAGTATATTGTCAAATGTTCAAAATTTTCTTATGTGTAAGTTTTCCATATACAGATCGCGTTCTTTCCCGGTGGGACACCCTGTATATATATATATATATAGAAACGCTTTGTATTATCGGGAATGTGGTCTGTAGACTCAATAAACTCTTTGTCTTTTTTTTTCAACTCAATATTTCGCCATTTATTTTACAGCTTCATCAGGAGTACTGCGAAAAATTTTAAAAAATTAAAAACTTTAAAACCTTTACATTTTCACTATCTCTTATATAACTCTACACAATTAAAATGACATATACAATTTTAAAGCACATAACATTTGACACTTACAAGAATAGAGTTGGTCCTTAGTTGTAATATATCGGATGCATATATCTACCATCTCAACACAAATCTAAACCAACAATGAATTCCCTCTCACTGAAGACAACAAGACGAACACATGGCAACAATGCTACATTGATAAACGATTAGATTTAATTCAAAATATTTATATAGATTTCACTCAGTTGGTCTGTGTCTGATTTAAAATTCACTGTATTCACATCTTGACTTATGTGTACCATTTCCAAAAACAACCTGCTCTTATAATTATATTCTGTTTCTAGTATTTTGACATTGTCGAAATTAAAATGATGTCCCATTTTTTGATAGTGGTTAACTAATGCACACGAATTCTTTCCTATTTTACAGTCACTCTTATGTTGCGTCAGCCTTTGTTCAATCCACTGGTTGCTTTGTCCAAATTTAACTACTGTCACATTCCATACATGGTATTCTATAGATGACATTATTTTTATTTGTAATGGTGTTTTATCCTTTCATTCAGTAAATAGTTTCGAGCTGTTATGGGTATTATACTTTGCCCTATTTTTATTTCTGGAAAATTTTTAAATATGTTCATAATTGACTGTGTCACTGTATCCAACATACGGCAATCTCTTGTATTTAAATATTATATTTGCTTCTTCCGTGGGACCGTCATAGAAGTGAGTACTGTAAATAAGTTTATTTAATAGACCTCTAGGGTACCCATTATTAGCAAAGATGTCAATTAGTTTTTTTAAGTTGTTTTTTTTGAATTTTTCCTCAGAAATATGTATAACTCGATTTTTCATTGCTATAACAGTGTTGTACTTCTGATTATTTGGATGACTAGAATGAAAGTTTAAAAATCTACCAGAACAAGTTGGTTTCTGATACCAATCCAATTCAATTTCATTATTATTATTTCTTATTACTCTGGTATCTAAAAATGGAATGCTTCTTTGGTTTTCTGTTTCCAGGGTAAACTGTTGGTGTTCATTGAATGAGTTGAATACATTCAGGGTTGTTTCTATTTGATTTTCTGGTACACTACAGATTATATCATCTACAAACTTGTATATGAAAGGAAATTTAAATGGCAATCTTGGAATGATATCATCAAACAAGTGATCCAACACTTCTATGACGGTCCCACGGAAGAAGCAAATATAATATTTAAATACAAGAGATTGCCGTATGTTGGTACAGTGACACAGTCAATTATGAACATATTTAAAAATTTTCCAGAAATAAAAATAGCAAAGTATAATACCCATAACAGCTCGAAACTATTTACTGGAATGAAGGATAAAACACCATTACAATATAAAAATAATGTCATCTATAGAATACCATGTATGGAATGTGACAGTAGTTACATTGGACAAACGCAACAGTGGTTGAAACAAAGGCTGACGCAACATAAGAGTGACTGTAAAATAGGAAAGAATTCGTGTGCATTAGTTAACCACTATCAAAAAATGGGACATCATTTTAATTTCGACAATGCCAAAATACTAGAAACAGAATATAATTATCAGAGTAGGTTGTTTTTGGAAATGGTACACATAAGTCAAGATGTGAATACAGTGAATTTTAAATCAGACACAGACCAACTGAGTGAAATCTATATAAATATTTTGAATTAAATCTAATCGTTTATCAATGTAGCATTGTTGCCATGTGTTCGTCTTGTGTCTTCAGTGAGAGGGAATTCATTGTTGGTTTTAAGATTTGTGTTGAGATGGGTAGAATATATGCATCCGATATATTACAAACTAAGGACCAACTCTATTCTTGTAAGTGTCAAATGTTATGTGCTTTAAAATTGTATATGTCATTTTAATTGTGTAGAGTTATATAAGAGATAGTGAAAATGTAAAGGTTTTAAAGTTTTTAATTTTTTTAAATTTTTTGCAGTACTCCTGATGAAGCTGTAAAATAAATGGCGAAATATTGAGTTTAACAAAAAAAAGACAAAGAGTTTATTGTCTACAGACCACATTCCCGATAATACAAAGCGTTTCTATATTATACAGATTGGTCGAAATTATTAAGTATTATATATATATATATATATATATATATATATATATATATATATATATATATATATATATATATATATATATTAGACTGGGCCAAAAATAACAGTAATAGTTTTTAACGATACTGCGAAAATATTATTCGTGATGACAAAGAAAAGTTATCATGAAAGTTTGAGCCCTTAATACCAATATTAAGGAGTGTATAGTTACGACTATTGGTCCTTTAACCTAAAGCTCTCAAATCGTCAATCTAAAATATTTGATCGATATAAATTCTTGAAGGAAATTAAATTTCCTACAAAAAAGCTCCTAGTAAGTTGACGTAAAACGAGCCCTTTCATTGTACACTCCTTTCAAAGTTATTCGACGTTGAAGTTAAATTCAAAAGTAACATATCTTTTTTTGCGTTGAATAACTAAAAAGAGTGCATTTAATGAAAAATGTTGAGAAACCTTTTTGTAGATCATTAAATTTCCTTCAAGAATGAGTATTTTTGATCCATAAAAATATTTATATTTCTTGTAGTTACAAAATGAATGATATTTTCACAGTATCGTTAAAAATTACCATTTTTATGTCTATGTATATGTTAAAGTATATTTATCCATTTTGTTCAAAAATTAGTTGCTTAATTGCTGATCCATAATAATCTTATACTTAGTTATGTTCAGTTGGACTGCTGATTCTATGATATAATTACCTCTTTCATTTGTATACAAAATGTAACTATTGAAGTTATATGAATATCATCGAAATATTGTTAAGAGAATATGTCACAGCATCCAAAAGTTTTTTATTATGTCGAATCATACACCGAGAGATACTGGAAGGATTTTTGAAGTCATTACTTACAGTATGGCGCTTTTAGGGGTGATCATATACGTAATAAATTGAAGGAAAATGATGTTCTTACCGGTGGTTGCGCGGGTCGCAATTGCAGAATAATTAATTGAAGTTCCTCGAAAATCCGGAGGTGTCAAACAATTTCTTTCTCAAAGTTTCTTCAATTTATCGGTATTTCAACAGCAAAAAATCCGACGCTCGCTATATGCCATACTTCTCCGGTGGGTGTTTGTGCCCAACATAGGTACTTTTTTGAAAATGTTTTTATTTTATTTTTTCTAAATTTATTTCTTACAGGCTGATTTTTTTAAAAACAATTGTTCTTTATCAATCTTGTACGAAAATCACCACTCCATACCATTCCGACGGTACTAAATACCCGCCATACCCCCTCAAACATGTAATTTTTCAAAATTCGAAAAACTATTTCTTCCACCTTAAAATTTAGTCTAGTAGTTTATTTATGATTAGAAACATAATTGTTATAATGCAATATCTGTAGAGTGGGAAATACGTACAATGTAATTAAATAAATTGTAAAATTTCATGCAACATTTGAACAATTTCTTACAGTATGGCACCACTTTTAGACTTCACCATAAGTATGGGATAAATTTTCCTGAATCATACTTTTCATGAACTTTCCGAAAATTTAAATGCCATACTGTAAAAATCGTTTTATTTATTCATTTTTTTTACATCGCGGCGTGCGTATCACGGTCTTTCGTGCCAAGGTCACACTATGGCGTATTTTTTTTAACTTATAATCGTATTGGGACATCTGATTTCATGTATGCCATACTGTAAAAAATAATTTTACTGCATCTATAAGCGTGTTTCAAAAACGGTTGAAAAATACGATTTTTCAAGTATGGCACCACTTTCGTAGTGCACTAGAAGTATTGCGACTATAATTTTGTCTCACTGTATCATAAACTGAACAAGATTTAACTGCCATACTGAAAGAAATAGTTTTTCGAATTTTGAAAAATTACTTGTTTGAGGCGGTTTGGCGGGTATTTTTGTCGGAATGGTATGGCGAGGTGATTTTCGTACAAGATTAATAAAAAAAACAATTGTTTTTAAAGAAAACAGCCTGTAAAAAATAAATTAAAAAAAAATTTTAAAAAACATTTTCATAAAAGTATAGCGGGCCTAAACACCCACCGGAGAAGTATGGCATATAGCGAGAGTCGGATTTTTGTTTGTTAAAATACCGATAAATTGAAGAAATTTTGTGAAATTGTAACGTGTAAATTTTCCACGTAACTGTAGCCACTGCATTTTGCACTGAAATAGGTACCATGATTTCACGCTATCAACCGGCACGTCACTTTCCTCTATGAATGACCTGCGTATTAAGAAGGAGAGTATCTAGTTAGTGTCGGATGAACAATCGTTCTTTCTTTTAGCAGATGGTTCTCGTAGATATAACATCGTTAACTAATAGAATTATATTCAATATAAATTGAAAGTTTGTTAAATTTTATTAAAATTTATTAAGTATCTGTGGCGTCTGATAGACGGTAAGTTATGAGAAGAATTATATCTATTTCGTATTGATGCATTATCTTGAAAATCTGAATTGATTCCGTATTTCATCTTTCCGCCATTTCATTTCATTTTTTTTTCATTTACCTATATTAAATTATTTATCTTTCTATATTGAAATAATCATCTCACATTTCTTAATTTAAAATATTTCTAATTCATTTGCTTGTTTAATTCTCTCAATTTAACACAAGATTTTTGTAGGTTAGCGATGGCAAATTTCGCGTGGTCCTATCTTATGTTCAGTTTAATGTTGGAACAAATGCTGTCTTTCTTAGCATTTTTGCTTGAGACAAATCTAAATGTTAATTTGAATTGGCCATCGATACCCTACAGATATTCTTGGAGCCTATTTAGTTTGAGATTGTATGTTGATTTGCCCCGAATTATTTTAGCCACTTGGTCTGAGTTTGAAGTTCACCTTGGTTAGAGCTGAAAGGCACGTTATCCGGAGCTAAGAATTTACCTTGTCTGGAGTTTAAAAACCTTACCTGGAGCTACCAAGAACTGGGAACAACGATAGGGCAGAAGCCACACAAGAAGAATACAATCCACCTAGGAAAACATCTAAAAAGTCGACAGAACATTGAATAAAGAAATAACAAAAAGATAAGTCTCATTTGATGTAGTAAGAAAGCATTAAATACCTTCATTTTACTTAATAGTTATTATTATTGAGAACAAATCAGAACCCTAATATGTTTAACCAATCTCCCTGCTAGTTCGGACATAAATAACTGTTAAAAAGAGAGTTGGTTACAAAATAAATTGTACAACACCTCCGGATTTTCGAGCAATTTCAATTAACTATTCTGCAATTGCGACCCGCGCACCCCCGGTAAGAATATCATTTTCCTTCCATTTATTACGTATATGAACTTCCCTAAAAGCGCCATGCTGTAAGAAATGACTTCAAAAATCATTCCAGTATCTCTCGGTCTATCAATCTAAATACTAGATTTCAAACATCTCCCTGTTTCAAATGCATTAGAACGCTTGAAAGTAAATGTACACAAGTGAATATTATTTTCGTTACAGGCTAGTACATTCCTGATGACTCTCTCTCTAAAAAGTACTTCATTCTAACTTCAATTCAGTTTCATATTAATTAACTGAAATTACAAAACACAAGGTCGTCTCGGTCTTAGTCACTTCTGGCAATTCTCGATTGAAGGCTTAATGTGGAGTTTTTTGATCCGAAAATTTAATCATCTTTGCAAAGACAATGACGACAAAATAATGATGTGAGTTATTTTTTTTTTTCAGCTGTTTTCTACCCTTTGGGTATAAGCCTCCCTCTTATTTTGCCAGTTGTTATAGAATTTCTGGATAATATAATCCTTTTTATTCAAAAACTATCGGTCCGTTAATCAGAAACTCACTAGATGAAAACGAAAGAATTAGATTTTCCTAAATTGATCGAAAAAAAAAAAAAAAAAAATATATATATATATATATATATATATATATATATATATATATATATATATATATATATATACTGGCCAGCACAATTAACGCACCACTAAAATTTGGGTCAATTTCAAAGTTAATTTTATCGCGAACTGCTGAATCGATTTAGATTAAAAAAAATTTCAATCTAGCTTAAATCTTCAGAAATGACGTTATGCAAAAAGAGAAAATTTAAATTCGGGTTTTAGGCATATACTGTGGGAATTCTTATCAACAGTATTAGGTGTCTCTCTAGGTCAAAATATAGCCCCATCTTTTACAAGCATTTTGTTTTTTTATTCACGTTTTTATCTCACATATTAAATGAAATACGGAATTTAATGTCGAAAAAAGACTTAAAAACTTCAATTTGCTAGGAAACATGTGAACTGGACTGCTGAAGATTGGGAACGAGTTTTGTTCACTGATGAGACGAGGTTTTATCTCTACAGCAAGGATCGAAGCTCAGAAATTATTCGACAGCCAAACGAACGTTATTCACAAAATAATATTCGCTAAACCGAGTTATTTAATGGAGGCTCTGTGATGTTTTGGGGCGGAATTTCTTTGGCAACTCGTACAGACATCATGTCCTTGCATGGAGCACCTTTAAATAGCGAAAAGTACATTGAAGAAATTTTGTCAGAGCATGTGGTCCCTATGGCTGGTTATATTGGAGATAATTTTATACTAATGCAAGATAAAGCCAGACCACATACTGCGAAAATAGAACTAAATTAACCAGAACATTTATGGGATCTAATGAAAGGCAGCTTAGAGATCATCAACCCCCACCTGCCTCCTTGGATGATGTAGAAAACATTATGAGGGAAATATGGACAAATATAGATCAAGCAAAAATTAGACGTCTGGTTCAAAATATGGGTCGTCGATTTCAATCAGTTATAAGAAATAGGGGAGAAAACAATGTTGACTTTTTATTTTAATGTTTAAGATTTTATTTCAAATTTTTTTTAAATAAATTTTAGTTGTTACGTTTTACATTAAATTCCGTATTTCATTTAATAAGCAAGATAAAAAAGTGAATAAAAAAACAAAATGCTTGTAAAAGATGAGGCTATATTTTGACTTAGAGAGACACCTAATACTGTTGATGGGAATTCCCACAGAATATGACAAAAGTTGTGCATTTTACTAGTTTTTCTTCAAACACCCAGTATATGCCTACAACTCGAATTTAAATTTTCTCTTTTTGCATAATGTCATTTCTGATTTTATCTAAATCGATTCAGTAGTTCGCGAGAAAATTAACTTTGAAATTGACCCAAATTTTAGTGGTGCGTTAATTTTGCTGGCCAGTGTATATATATATATATATATATATATATATATATATATATATATATATATATATATATATATATATATATATATATATATTTATACCTATATGTATCCAAAGAATGCGAGGAAAATTATTTGGTAATCTTAAATTATAATAATCACCTACGTGGAGATGTTATGTAAGATCCCTTATCAGGATATAATCACCATAAACGAAAGCGATAGGCAGAATTACCAGTGTTTTCTATAAATCGAGTAACGGAGTATGTAAAATATCTTCTTTGGCCTTACTATTCAACTAGAAAAGTTGATAAAATGTAATTGTAAGCAAAAAACTATAGCATCTATCTTATTCATCAGGTCAATATACTGTCAGTTAAAATAAAAATGCTTCTATAAATATAAATTCATGCGTTCGTCACTAGGTGGCAAGCTCTAAATACATAATAGTATATTATTCAACGAGCACAAAATGATTGCTATTTTTCACGAGGTTTGAAGTGAAGTTTGCGACACGAGCTGCAAGCGAGTGTCGCAATTCACCCGAGTGAAAAATTGTAATTTTGTGCGAGTAGAATACTATACTTTGTCCACGACTTCCTCGAAAAAATTAGTAATAATCTGCATTTTCAACAATAAAAATAGTTATCAAAAACGTTGACATAACATTTTCTGTGTTCAATGAAAACTGCATACTCACGTAAACCAGGCGCGGATCCAGAGGGGGGGAACTGGGGGAATGTTCCTCCCCAAATGGCCCGGGCCCCACCTAATTGTTTTGATTGGGAGCTACTCGATTTACCATTGCCCAAAATACCAGTACCTTTTGGCTTTTGAATATATAAAAGTTCCCCCCCCCAAAGTCGGGCCTGGATCCGCGCCTGACGTAAACGTCAGCTATTTCACTTGACATCGATTCCATTCCTTTCTTTCACTCTGATAAAAATGAAATAGATAATTTATTAGAGTAAATATTCAATAAGTTGGGCATTATATTAAATATTAGTTTAATAATTTGCCTAAAAGTTATCTTAGTTACATTAAACCTAAAAATCTAATAACAATACTATCCTAACAATGTGAATGATAGTCTCAAGTTTGGACATACGTTTTGAGTGTGACGTCATGCAGTGTATAATAAACCATTATTCAATAGTAGTGAATAATAGGTATAATTATACTTCAGGAATCATGAATGATTTATAGTACAGTCGTGGACAAATAAAATTAACCCTAATATTTTCTCTTGAAATGTAACTGAAAGGAAAATTCGTGTTATTCGATTTATATGTGGAAATAGTACCACAAAAATACAAGGAGACCTTTTAAAGATGAATGAATATTTTTTTATAAAGCAAATATATACAGGTGTCCTAAAATCGAATTACACAAGCTAGGGGATGGTAAGGCAGGTCATTTACTTTGAATAGCTAGAAACTACAAACAATTGAAGAATAATAATCTGTTAATTTTCTACTGATTGCATTGAGCGATTTTTCGGAGAGATGAAAAATTATATATGTGGTTATTTTAAATGGAAATTATCTTCTCTATCACCCCGTTTCGTGTATATATATATATATATATATATATATATATATATATATATATATATATATATATATATATATATATATATATACCGGGTATCGAGAAAGTCTGACAACAAGGTATTTTCTTTGAAACGATTGAACGTATAATTATCAAATTTTAGGGATATGCACAGGATTGTATTTTTCGTTTTTTAGAGGTCCTGTCAAACTTGAGTGACGTCAATATTCAGTGTACCGCAGCCATCTTGAATTTTTTTAAATAGCACCGTAGGTCGAGTGATATATCGTTGAAAAGCTGATTTCGTCCTCTTTTTAAAAATACAGAATACGTACCACATTACTGAAAAAATAAGAGGAACAATTTTCCAAGAAATGCAATATGCAATTTGTTAATTCATACTAACTTATCAAAATATCAATAACTTCCTTATAACAGGAGCTCAAAATGTTGGCCACCTCTGTCATAATACAATCTGTATTCGAAGCTTCGAATAAAATTGTTTATACTTTATGGAGAAATTGTTTGTATCTCAAGACATTTGAGAGTTTTTGAATAAGTTATGTCTGATATAAAGTGGAGTCAAGTCGGGAGATCTTGCCGGTCACTTAATTACACCTCTTCAAACAATCCATCTCTGAGGGAAATTTGATGATTATACGTTTAATCGTCTTTAAAAAAAATACCTTGTTGCCGGACTTTCTCGCTACCTGTATATATAGCACGATGAAAGGAATCAACAAATGATAGCTATTAAATGGAAAAACAAAGGTAACTATGTAAAACAATGATCTTTTCAGGAAATGAAGGTTTGTTCAGAATTTAGTAGAAAAAAAGAACAATAATTCACTTAGAGTCATGTTTAATGTAACATCTCTTCTAAAAAATGTTTACATGAAAAATATTATGAGAACCATGAATAACTATGCTACTTCAACTATCTAATATATAATATGTATAAATCATGAAGGATTTTAGTGGATCTGTAGATAAATTTATTCTTTTTATATATATATATATATATATATATATATATATATATATATATATATATATATATATATATATATATATATATATATATATATATATATATATATATATATATATATATATATATATATAAGGTGAAGTGGGGTAAGTGTGTTTTCGGGATAAGTGTGTAAGCGCCAAATAATTCTCATTCCGATAACATACTGGTGTGGCTATCTATAAAACAGTATCTGAAGGTTCATAATAGGCCATTGTAAGCTACAGCCGAAGTTCAGATAATTGCTATATTGGCGGGAAAAGCTAATATTTCATAACCTCTCACCATACACAGTGCATGTAGTTGGTAGACGTTTACACATCGTGTGACATCATAGTTTCAAGTGAGTTTTTGAAGTTTTTTTTACTACAAATATGGTAAGAAACAGTTCAATTAAAGTCGTTATTTTTATTTTAGATTAAGCGTTTATTATTATTTTGTACTAGTACACACTTGTCCCACTAAAATTCTACTCTGTGGAAGTGTTTATTAATTCAGCTGGACAAGTGTGTACTAATAGTGAACATGAAAGTCTAATTTAGAGACTAGGAAAAATTGATCACATTATGGATGAACTGAACAAAGAAAATTCAGATGTAGATATTAGTGATTGGATATTGGTAGTATTCATGTGACTGTCAACAAAAAAAGAAGACGAAGAAGTAGAATTAAAATTTTTAAGAAAAGTTCATTCGTTAGATCCAACTGCTACAAATTCTTTCATCTGGGCTGACCCTGAGGAATGTGCTTTCATTGGATCTCAATATATTATTATGGTTCTTCCAAAGCCAGTTGTTAGTTCATTAGTAATATAACTCGATTTATTCAAATATGTTACTTTACCTTTAGGATATATTCATGTATTTTCTTCACTTTTAGTTATTCAGTTAATGACCATTTCTTGTTGAAAAGTTTGTTACTTGAAGAGTTTGTAAGATAAAAAAATTTTTTTGCACCAGTCGAAAAATTAAATATCGCAGTTGTACACACTTGCCCCAGACTTCTACATTTCTTGATATGTGCATTGTATTTGGCTTGCATACACACTTTCCCCGTTTCACAGGAGAAGTGAGTACTATGGGCATAGAAATATATATAATATAGAAATAAATGCGAAAATGTGTCTATATCAAAGTTTTATAATGATGATTTGTAGGCAATACCCATAACTATATTATGCCAAAATCTGCAACTCTAGTGCTTTGTTCAAAAATATGGTACATATACGAACTTTTACAGTATTAAGTAAAGATGTGTGCAAATCAGTGTAACAAAGAAAAACAAAACAAAAAATAAAATAAACGGTAGCAATACCAACAACAACAAAAGAGACAGTATATATATATATATATATATATATATATATATATATATATATATATATATATATAATCTCTTGATAATTATTAGCAATAACAGGCTGGTTGAATCTTAAAAAACTCGATTTTATTAAAAAGTTGACGTTTCACTACGATATTCGAAAAAATTGAATTTTCTTTGACATTTATTGATTTGAAAAAATTTTTAATAGAACAGACGACTTGTCTTGTTAAAATTTTTTTCGGATGTGGTTGTTCTTTGTTATTTATTATGTGCTATTCAGTCTAATATTAACATTCAAAATTGTTATCATTAGAAGGTAAGGGAAACTACAGAAACCTTTACCCACTTAATGTTCGTAAGGTTTCTGTAGTTTCCCTTACCTTCTAATGATAACAATTTTGAATGTTAATATTAGACTGAATAGCACATAATAAATAACAAAGAACAACCACATCCGAAAAAAATTTTAACAAGACAAGTCGTCTGTTCTATTAAAAATTTTTTCAAATCAATAAATGTCAAAGAAAATTCAATTTTTTCGAATATCGTAGTGAAACGTCAACTTTTTAATAAAATCGAGTTTTTCAAGATTCAACCAGCCTGTTATTGCTAATAATTATCAAGAGATTAAAAATAGATCACAGGCAACAACAATTCAAATAAATATATATATATATATATATATATATATATATATATATATACATATATATATATATATATATATATATATATATATATATATATATATATATATATATATATATATATATATATATATATATATATATATATATATATATATATATATATATATATATATATATATATATATATATATATACCTAGTATATGTTTATTACAGTTTAATTACATATAAACTAATTTCAAATTAGCTAATTATTTTCACATTTTCAAAGTACATTTCACAAGCTTGCCTCTAGGTGATTTAACACTTGTTACACTGATCTGCACACATCTTTACTTAATACTGCATGTTTATTCCATATATATTCTGTGTGCAAATACAAAATAAATCATCGTCTGAAAATTAATAAACATGCAGTATTAAGTAAAGATGTGTGCAGGTTAGTGTAACAAAGAAAAACAAAACAAAAAATAAAACAAACGGTAGCAATACCAACAACAACAAAAGAGACAGCGACTACAATAATAAATACACTAGCATGGTAGGTAGTATAAAAATAATGAGGTGAATTTCTCAAAGCATCTCATGTATATGATAATTCTTTATGGGAATAAAGTATCTGTTAAATGAACTGTTTGTATTAAGTTGTCACTCTAGTTTTATTTGGTAGGATTTTGTAACCAACCCCCTTTTTAACAGCTATTTATGCCCTGGCTAGCAGGGAGATTGGTTAACATATAAAGGTTCTGGTTTGTTTTCAGTAATAATAACACAGTGGGTAAAATGTAGGTATTTACTATCCTCTTAATACATAATTTTAATGAGACTTATCTTTTCTTATTGTTTTTCTTCTTTAATTTTCCATTGCCTTGTGTTCTTCTTGAGGCGGATTGTACTTCGGATTTCTTGGTAGCTCCAGATAAGGTGAATTCTCTAAGCTCCAGGTAACGTGAATTCTCTAAGCTCTAGATAACGTGAATTCTCTAAGCCAAGTAGTTCTTAGCTCCTGACCAAGTGGCTAAAATAATTCGGGGCAAATCAACATACAATCGCTAACTAAATATGTTCCAAGATATCTGTAGGGTATCGATGGCCAATTCAAATTAACATTTAGATTTGTCTCAAGCAAAAATGCTAAGAAAGACAGCATATGTTCCAACATTAAACTGAACATAAGGTATGAACACGTGAAATTTACCATCGCTAACCTACAAAAATCTTGTGTTAAATTGAGAGAGTTGAACAAGTAAATGAATTAGAAATATTTTAAATTAGAAAATGTGAGATGATTATTTCAATATTGAAGGATAAACAATTCAACATAGACAAATGAAAAAAAATGAAATGAAATGGCGGAAAGATGAAATAAGCAATCAATTCAGATTTTCAAGATAATGCATTAATACGAAATAGATATAATTCTTTCCATAACTTACCGTTTATAGACGCCACAGATACTCAATAAATTTTACTAAAATTTAACAAACTTTCAATTTATATTGAATCTGATTCTAATAATTAACGATGTTATTCATTCGAGGGCCAAATGGCTAAAAGAAAGAATGATTGTTCATCCGACACTACTTAGATACTCTCGTTCCACGCAACTCATTAATCATAGAGCAAAGGAAAGTGAAGCATGAAACCACGGTACCTAAATGAACAATTCAGTACCAAATGCAGTGGCTAGTCACTCGGTGAATTGACCCGTTACAATTTTGTAAGTTCATATTATCATATCCATAGCGATGATTCATTGAATGTTTGTTTGTAGATCCAAAGCAGAAGATGCAGTTACTAAAATATTATAGGCAACGGATATTCAGAATGGACTCGTTATAGAGTTGATTTGTGGAATATAACTTTCCAAATATTGCGACACACTTACCCCACCTTACCTTATATATTTATTTTCCCGGTACATATTGACATCTCCAGCGGCTCTCATCTGGTCGAATGAGCTGAAATTTGGTACCTGGGATTGTTTTCGTTGCGGAACGAAACTTTTAAAATTTGGTTGAATTTTTCCAACCGCCGCCAGTTTTACGTAGATATTTCTTGTTTTTTCATGGTTCTTGAAAAATTTCCGAACTCCACAGCTTCTGCAGATTCAGTTAGAGCAGTGGTTCTTAACATTTTCATAATGAGGGACCATTTAACAAAATTCTGTCTTTTCACGGACCACCAACTTTTTGAAAGTAATATTACCCTCAACGATTAGATAAAATAAACGATTGTTTTTTTCTATTATTATTATTATTATTATATTTCAAAAAGAGCCAAGGCCAAAGCCTGTTATGGCTCAGAAATAAAAGTAAAAATTAACAGTACATTCGTGAAAAAAAAAACACAACTTAAGTATTTAAAAAAATACATAGTATCCCTAATTCAATAAAAATAGAATAACAAAATCAATGGTAAAGAACAGAGAGCAGCAATCTCAAAAATACCAAAAAAGCAAACAATAGTTCAATTCACTAGGCCTCCATTCCAAGCAACCAGCCTGTTTTTGAACGCATTTATACTCGGTGCAGTGACAACTTCATTCGGGAGCTTGTTCCATTTTTCAAAAACTATTCGATAGGAAGAACTGGCGGGGGGTTGTTTTGAAATGTTCTTTCTGCAGTTTTAGTTGGTGCCCCCGCAGGTGGTTTTTATTAAGCTTGAACATGTTGCAAATATTTGGGGGCAACAGGTGGTGTAACGCAGAATACGATGTGATAAGATCACCTCTCTCACGTCTATCCCCAAATGAGGAAAGTCTGAAGAGTCTTAGGCGGGTGTCATAATCGGGTCGAACATAACCGAAGGGGATTCTTGTTGCCCATCTTTGCACATTCTCCAAAGAATCGACGTCGCGCTTGAGTGAAGGGTGCCACGCTTGGCCGGCAAACTCAAGAATAGGACGGACACAGGAGGTATATAACCTACTACCTACTCCTGTATCACACCCCGGAAAGGCTTTTGAGATCAGGTATGTAACGGCTTTGGCTTTACGAGTTACACTTTGAACATGATTACTCCAGCTCAAGTCATGGCTTACCGTTACGCCCAGGTCGTTGTGACTGTTAGTGACATTTAATTGCACATTAATAAATGAATCACTGATAATATTTTATTTCAATTTTTTTTCAGAGAGGTGAATGTTTTATTACCCCGAGGCGAAGCTAAAGGGGTTATAGTCTCACGACAAAAAGTTGGGATCTGGTGAGATTTTAAAAATTCCAACGGTTATCGATAAAACACATATGATTTCATAGGGATATTTTTTTTCCCCATTTTTCCCCACGAAGAATAAAAAAATATAGCGTTCTTTGGATAGGCATTACGACATGCACATGCGCCTAGGGGTTTTATCGTCCCTAGTGCTACGCAGTAGGATGTCCGGATTTTTTCAATAATATTTTTGTGACTGCATAGTCTTAACTAACTTTTGAATCCTTGGTTCAGTGCTACTGGAAGCCAAACACATGTCGGCAAGATTTCGGTGCTTGTTTTTCATTACCGTGAACCCTTGCTCACATAAATATGCCGATGAAAATAAAGTTAAATAACATTTATCTTGAATCTTTGTATCCAAAAATCTTCAAGATTCATTCCTGCCTCGAATATATATTTCAATTTATTGTCGTGTTGTATTTCGATCAATTTTTCTTCAATTTCATAACGAACCTAAAAATCTCTGACTGACAAATGATTGCGAACCAGTTTCTGAATAACTTTTTTCCTCGCAGACCGGAAAATAACGACTGAATTCACTTTTCAAATTTGTTAAATGGAGTATCATGTTTGTTTTGTAACTCTTCTTTTTCCTTGGCATTGCGTTCCCCAATTATTTCATACAAATTATCAAACGCAGCAAGATCAGAGCGGGAAACAATCATAGCAGGAGCCCCATCCGTACAAATACCCGCAAGCTTTTGTCACTGAAGACGATATTCCTCAAAATATAGATTTATTTCATCAATAACATCAACACCTTGCTTCGTTTCCATTCATTTGGAAAACAGTATTTCTTCTGATGATTTATTGTCATGAGAAATCGAGCAAATACAAGTAATTGACAGCATTGTGAAACGCAGTGCCGGATTAGCCACGTAGCAAGAGTAGCAAATGCTACGGGCCCCGCGAATTAGGGGGCCCCGCGCTCCAACGCCTGTCAGACCCACAGAAAAATGAGTTCAGATAAGCGTAAAATATCGCGAAGCGCTTATGCTATGCTTCACTCCGACCTGAAAATCTAAAACTCGATTTCGTCAGGTTATATCGTAGGTATAGGTTGTATAATACCTACCACGAGAAACGTTGGTGCAAAATCTACAACAATAATTTAAAGTTGTACCACAATGCAAATCTAACAGGGGAATTCCCTGATATTGTCATCGATCCAGCTAGTCGTAAAACCCCAACAAATAAAATAGGATTCTATTGACTATTAAACTATTAGAAATTGATATACCTACATTCGTATTTGGCACAACGTAAAAAACTGTTAAAAGCTCTCTAGATGTAAGCAATCCTTAAAAAAATTATTTTGAGTTGTTCGAGTCTTTCCAGTCGTTCGAGTCTTTGAATGAGCTTCGATTAGGTACTGTTTTTTGCTGACGTAGCGCTTGCTATAGGCAACTCATTCAACATCTTTTTTGAAATACAATAGAAGAGTTAATTGCATCAAGCATACTGGATCAAATTATTAGCGAAAATAAGAGGTGTAAATACTACTAATTTTCATTGTATTCTACTCCAGATATATCGCATGTAGACCAACTGACTCTGATAGTGCTATGTTCTGCCATCTGGACCATTGGAGCGATTTGTTAAGTCTTGGTCCAGGAAGGTCATACTGCTGAACAGCTGGCTCAAAGTTTAATAGATTTCTTGAGTGAGAGTGGCATTAATATCAAATTTTGTCGTGGGCAAAGCTACGATAATTCCGGAAATACACCGGCTCACAAGCCTGAATTAAGGAAATGAATAACTACGTAGAATACATTCCCTGTTTTGCACATTCATTAAATTTGGTTACTAAGTGCGCTGCAGACTGCTGTATAGAAACACTACTTTAATTCGATTTCGTTAAAAACCTCTATACATTTTTTTCGCTTCTATCTATCGATTGGATCGTCTTACGAAGGCATTCAAAGATTCTACTTCAAAAATTCCGATTTTAAAGAGGTTATCAGACACTAGGTGGTCAACCCAAGCTGATGCTACGAAGGCACTTTTATGCGATTTTATTACTATTAAGCAAGTTTTGGAAGATATTTTCTCCACGATCATCACAGAATTCGTCAATTCTGATATCAAATTTGATTACAGAATGATGGAATTCTCTCTCTTGAGATTGAAGAAATATTCTGCAACACCTCTGCCCCCATGCAATTCAAATGTATTTGCTTTCTCTCCCTTGTGATAGAATAATATTCTCACACTGGCTAGCAATAATGACATTAGCCTTGACGTAGTTGATTGTCATCGTAGTGACAAATTTGAGTAAGTGTCAAAATTATTGCTGTCACGTTTTCATTCGAAAATATAATAAGTATTATAAATTTATGCAGGGGTTCAGAATCAGAGTGTGAAAATACACCACTACACTGGTCATTGTTATTGGAGGATGTCGGCTACTGTGTTAGTGGACACAGGAGCAGATATGGAAACACTAAAAAGGCATGGGAGATGCCAAGTGCCAGAAGGATACATAAAAAATTCGGTGCAAAATCGAATAAATAAAGCAAATAAGTTAGTCTCATCAATTACTGGATCCAATACACCACTAATCATGCCTTCCACTTCAAATTATGTGACTGTTAGTTTATCTTCTACAAACCACGCAATTGTTGAAAATTCTTCCAATAATGCACCAGTTTTAATTTCGAGAACTATACAAATATAACAATTAATACAAAGTAGAATGTTTCTTGAATTATTGTGTGTTTACCTAATATAATTGTGATTGAGTTTTGTAATATAAATTATATTTTGTTCGTTTTCATATAAAAATATATATTTAAAATTTTCGATCGTGGAGAAAGTATAGTCTGCTACTCGGTTAGAATGAAAATTCGTGATGCTCGTGGTTTTTTTTTCCACTCGCATCGAATTTTCATTCTAACCTTGTTACAGAATATACTATTCAATAACGTGGATCAAGAAGAAGAGTGTCGTAATAAAGCTTATGGACTAGTTTCAACGATGAATAAGTCAGAAACAGGAATAATGAACATAATTTGATTTGTAAAAGTAATAAAAATATATAGGGAGTTTATTTCAAATACTGGTATCATCACACACACACACGCACCACACACACACACACACAGATATACGTGTTCCTACATAGCCGCTCCGGATTGTCGGTTTTATTCTCTAATCTGAGTTTAGTACCATAAACTTGAGAACTTAAAGGAAACCAAGGGCCTCTTGGACGAATTTTCTACGGGCCCCGCGCTGGCTTAATCCGGCACTGGTGAAACGTCTTCAGATTCATCACATTGCAGTGCAAAATAAAGACTGCATAATTATATTTAAAAGATGAGCAGAGTGAAGGAGACTGAGATGACAGAACGCGACTTATTCAATTATACGACTTATTCAATATTTTTAGGATGGCCTCGCGGACCACCTTGGGGGTTCCAGGGACCACCAGTGGTCCGCGGACCACTGGTTAAGAACCACTGAGTTAGAGGGTTGAAGTTTGATACGTACATTGAGTTTATGTTGACTTAAGATCCTCTTTTGGTTACAACTCTTTTTCTCAACCGCGCTGCATTTCGTGGTGAATATTATGTTCGAATTTCATTTCGATCTATTTCGATAACAGCACTCTATCCACTTTACGATTTTTCACGATATAAGGCCGGTTTTCATTAGTAGAGTTAGCGGTAGAGTAAGCTGGGCAAGTCCTAACTATCCTTTCAGCTCTACTAATGAAAACGTAATCGGTCGAGTAGAGTACTAGATCTTGGTAGAGTAGAGTAAGATTGCACGGTGGAAAAGTAACTCGCCCACTCGCCTTCTCCTACCACCGCGTTCTATTCTACTCTACCGCTACTTTACCAGTGAAAACAGGTTTGGTCTAGTCAAGCGTGTTTACTGTACGATATCACGTCAGCGTATGTACTCACTGAGACTTTCATAAATGGCATCACATACTTCAGGAACAAAATTGGAAATTGCCGTTTTGGACACTCTGAACAAATGCATCAGACTTCTATAATTATTTCCTGTGGCTAACAAAGTCAAGGTAACTTCCTGTTTTACTCGCGGTGTTATTGCATCTCTCATTTGCGTGTCACATTTTTGAATTTTTGGAGTGACCATCTCAAGTACAGCCTCAAACTTTTCCGGACTCATTCTAAAACACAATTTATACTCTTGTGTGTCCTCTTCAGCTAGTTCTCTCAAAAGAAGTGCAGACGCTCCATGGGTATGCCTTCTTCTGATCCAATTTCTCGTCCATATTTTCTTTATTCTATATTCTTCCTACTCAATAGCGACAGTCACTTCCCTCAGTGAAATGTCAGAAATATTTATCAAACACTTCCACACAGCACGACGACGACGGCTGATGTTCATTGTTGCGTTTTCAATTTTAAACTGTACTCTACCATTATTTTCACTTTGCGTGTGAACGGCTACTCGCTCTAAATCCTGTCAAGTAGAGTAGGCATGCTGACAAGCATGCTAGTTACTCTACCGCTAACTCTACTAATGAAAACGAGCCTATAGAGTTGAAATTTGGTATGTAGATCGAGTTGATGTTGAGGTTTTTTTCAATTTTTTTTTCCTAAACCACGATGCACTTCTCGAATGTTTTGTTTTTTTCAGTAAAATAATAGTATATTCCGTAACAAGGTTAGAATGAAAATTCGATGCGAGTGGAAAAGTTCCGAGCGCGAGCCGAAGGCGAGCGTGAGGAACCACGAGCATCACGAATTTTCATTCTAACCGAGTAGCAGACTATACTTTCTCCACGATCGAAAACTTTAAATATATATTTTTATATGAAAACGAACAAAATTTATATTACAGAACTCAATCACAATTATATTAGGTAAACAATCAATAATTCAAGAAACATTCTACTTTGTATTAATTGTTATATTTGTACAGTTCTCGAAATGAAAACTGGTGCATTATTGGAGGAATTTTCAACAATTGCGTGGTTTGTAGAAGATGAACTAACAGTCACATAATTTGAAGTGGAAGGCATGATTAGCGGTGTATTAGATCCAGTAATTGATGAGACTAACTTATTTGCTTTATTTATTCGATTTTGCACCGAATTTTCTATGTATCCTTCTGGCACTTGAGAAGACTTCCACCTCCCATGCCTTTTTAGTGTTTCCATATCTGATCCTGTGTCCACTAACACAGTAGCCGACGTTTTCCGATAACAATGACCAGTGTGGTGGTGTATTTTCACACTCTGATTCTGAACCACTGCATAAATTCATAATACTTATTATATTTTCGAATGAAAACGTGACAGCAATAATTTTGACACTCACTCAAATTTGTCACTACGATGACAATCAACTGCGTCAAGGCTAATGTCATTATTGCTAGCCAGTGTGGGAATATTATTCTATCACAAGGGAGAGAAAGCAAATACATTTAAATTGCATGGGGTCAGAGGTGTTGCAGAATATTTCTTCAATCTCAAGAGAGAGAATTCCAGCATTCTGTAATCAAATTTGATATCAGAATTGACGAATTCTGTGATGATCGTGGAGAAATTATTTTCTGCTTTGCAATTCGGTTTGCTATAAGCGTGATTTTTCAAAATATAAATCAATTCGTTGGAATCGCATCTCGACGCGATGTGTTTCGCGCGAAAAATACGACTCTAGTGCTCTGCTGCTCACGAATGTTTTTTTTGTATTTTTGATATATGTATCTCATCTCAATCTAGATCTAAAGTTCTAGACCAGCGGTTGCCAAAGTGGTGGTCCGCGAGAAAATTTCGCTGGTCCGCAGAAAAATGTGGAATATACTTACTCATCATGTTAAGTTATGTTTTAAGATGCATTAACACATGATTCAATTCCCCAAAAATTTGGGGATTGTAACTGTCACTCAAAGAGGGTTAATAATCCGAAATTGCAAAAATGCTTGTTTGACAATGAATGGTTAGCAAAGCTTGCATACCTGGCAGATATTTTTTCCCTGTTAAATGAACTAAACATATCTTTGCAAGGACAACTTAAGGACGTGTTCACTCTACGAAGTAAAATGGATGCGTTTCAAAAGAAAATATTACTGTGGCAAACGCGGTTGGTTGAAGACGATCTGCAAATGTTTTCTAATTTTGATGAATACATGTTAGTGATGTTAACCAGCAAGTGGTAACCCTAGTTAAAAAGCACTTGGAATCACTTACAGAATCTTTTGCTCGTTATTACCCAAAGAATGAAGATCCCAGACATGGTAATATGTGGATAATAGATCCGTTTGCAGCGAACATTTAGGATAGTAAGTTAAGCATGCATCTTAAAGAAAGCCTCATCGACCTATCGTCCGACGAAACTCTCAAATTTAAATTTCATTCATCCTTATCAAGACTTCAGTTTTGGCTTTCCATAAAAAGTGAATACCGTTTGCTTAGTGAACAGGCGATGAAAATTCTGATTCAATTCTCCACAACTTATTTATGTGAAATGGCCTTTTCATCTGTCACAGTCATCAAAACACGGTACCGATCTCGGCTTGAAATAAATGCAGTTCTCCGTCTTGCAGTAACAACATTGGATCCAAATATCCATAATCTTATTTCAAGTAAGCAGGAACATCCATCACACTAGGAATGTATAACGCTAAAAGTTTGGTATATTTAAACCATCTTTTAATTGTTTTGTTTGTACATTTTTTGTTTATTTTATTATGGTTTGTTAATAAAACTTTCATAACTTGGTTACTATCAATAGTTTCATTTTATTAACTGGGTACATTTTATGTGTTCTTTGATCACAATTTTTTTTTATAAATATTTTTAACACTTAAAAAATCCTATTAGTGGTCCGCGGGATTTAAATTATGAATTAACTGGTCCGTGAGGTCAAAAAGTTTAGCGACCGCTGTTCTAGACTATCTAAAGGTACGCACCTTTCCTTCATCCGAGACGTACAGTCAGCTAGGTATATTAATTAATTTGCGACGTCATATTCATAGTTATTATGATAACAGAACAGTATAATATACCTTCACTTCCAGCTCTAATTATTCACCTTTGCTCGAGTACCTCTAGACTGGCGGGTTAAAGTCTCTACCTATCTACTCGCTTCACTTGCACGGTGCCTGTTGGTTCGGTACCTCGCCATATAGCTGGCGAGTGTTGTCTTCGAATATCATGAGAATTCGGATTCAGTTTCATTCTGGTTTTACCGGCTAACATCGTGAAATACAGTTGAAATTGATTGCATTTTTTATCGTTTCGCGTAGTTCCATATTTCCTGCCAGTTTTCAATATCGGGTTTTGATGAGGATGGCACAACTACTTTGTGTGCCGTGTTATGGAACTTAATTTGTGCGTTCTGTCAGACAGTAACATGGCTTTCGACATGTGATTCTTTCGCATAGGTAGCGGTTTTTTTTCTCACTATGTGCGATGATGATCCTCCAAGCTCCCTTAGTCTAGAATGTTGGGATTACTCGGTGGAATTGGAATATCTTCAGGGCAGTCAAGGTAATTCAATTTCAATTTCAATTTATTCAAAAACAATTTTTAAATTACATTGAAACAGGTTTACAATTTTTTTTTAAAAGATACCCAAGTAGCAATAAAACACCTGCATAATAATCAAATTGTTGTAAATCATAGTACTTATTTAATGTAATTGTGACAATTAAGTATTCACAGCCTTGCAGTCTAATAAATTGATTTTTTTCTGTTTTCTTTTCTTCTTTTTTTTTCGTTTTCCTAGTCTAGATGAAAATTAATTTTGTTCGTAACTTTGGTCAGTTCATGAAATTATAGAGATTTTATAAGCACCACTAGGAAATGTTGAATTATTCAAACAATTACAGCAATTTATTAGACGAAATGCGCACTTTTCAGTGAAACTTCACCTTTTTCAGATTCTGAGTGCAAAAAAAATTTGAAGAAGGTGAAGTTTCAACGAAACCTGTGTCATGTGTACTTTGTCGTATCTTCAATTATTTTCTACGTTTCCCTTTCAATTTTTTCAGTTCTTACAGTTTAAAATCATTTTAATAATTTCATCACAGTTTTCTATGTTTTCAGTTTTAATTAATTATTATGTAATTATTGAATGTTGATGGCCAACTTAGTTTATGTGAAGGATATGCAGGCACTCTTTTTTAAGTGCTTTACATTAGTTTATCAGGGCTAACAAAGTTCGAAACAGAAATATAGCTAGTTTATTAGAAATCATAATTCCAACAAAATATTTCGCAACGAACAATTCTTCATCTAAATTAATTAAAAATAATAAATTTGAAATCTGCTAAATCAGTGGACTATAAGATTGAAATATGGTAGTCATCGCAGAATTCATACTGATTAAACTTACCGTCATTTCAACACAGAATTAATGAACATAAAATTATTTCTCACAATCATAAAAATAATTCAGATTTTGTCAACCATTTCTCAGAAGAAAATCATTCTAATTCTGAATTATTTCAATCTGGAATTTGAAATACTGTATTCATTGAATAAAGCTTTGAAAATAATTCTCTGGGAAACAGCAGAGATCACCAATAGTGCAGTCATTGAAGCTTTTTAGTTCAGAAATTTTTTACTATGAACCGATTTACATGAATCCTTTTTCGAAATAACCTCGGATATCGATAGAAAACCTAATTTTAAGCAAAAAATATTTCATAAAGTTTTTTCAGAAACCCAATACTTTTCAAGTCATTGGCAATTGAAAATTCGGAATTTTTCCACGATTTTCAACGGTTTTTTGCAAATATCTCCAAAAATATGCATTTCAATGATGATATTATAATGAACAAAATTATAGCAAGTAAAAAAATTATCAAATGAGTGTTCTAAGTGCAATATTAAGAGAGATATTGAAGATCAAAGCCGTTTTTTATTTTGTCTGAAATTTAAATGATGTATTCAATGCCATCTAGCGGAGAGCGAATAAATTTTATGCATTCTAATGAAAAAGGAAATAAGCTTTAAAATGAGCACTGTTAAAAGTCTTTTGCACGTAAAATGAGTGAGCTGTAATGAAAAAAAGAGGAACATCTAATTTTTTTTTGTTTAAATCAATGGGTTTCATAAGTGCCATTTCCACCAAAATTAAAATTAATCGTATTCCGTCTAGAATTAACTTTAATATGAAGAGTTTGATCGATTCTAGCAGTTTGGCTGCTTTACAACACATTTTTTTCGAAAAAATTACGATTTTTAAAAAAAAAAAATTTCGAATTTTCAAAAAAAAATCACTTTCTTTTCATAATATCTCAAAAATAATGAAAGATACGTAAAACAGTATAATAATGAAAAATGTAGGTTTTTTTCTGACAAAAATTTTGGTTTTTTTCCCGTCACACGAAAATTGAGGGAGATATGATTGTTTGAAGAGCGCGCGGTAGCGCAATCACAGTCTCTTTCGAGCCCTTTAACCCTGCACCGTTTCAAAATAAAAGGTTTTTCACTACATATTGTAATGAAAAAGGTTGTAGCTCTTTTAATTACATTTAAAATGGTTCTTTATAAGTTGTGATAGCTTCAAAATTGAAGGAGTTATAGCCAAAAAACTAATCGTATTTTTTTCTACTTAGTAAACAACATTAGTAAACTGAAAATTCCGAATTTTCAATTGCCAATAACTTGAAACTATTGGGTTTCTGAAAAAACTTTATAGAACATTTTTTGCTTAAAATAAGGTCTTCTATCGATATCCGTTATTTTGAAAAAAAAAATGAGATAATCCTAATTCCAAAATTTCATGTAAATCAGTTCATAGTAAAAAATTTCGGAGGTAAAAACCTATTTTACGCTTCAATGATTGCACTACAAGTATAAATATTCTGGAAATTTGCTTAATTATCAAGTATACCTTTATAACTCACCTATTTTGAATTGGAATACCATTTGATGTAGTATCTGGTGTTTCCAAGAATACCTATGCTTAAGTCCTTCATCTGTATCTGCTTAGTTTATTATACTTTGTTGAGAAATTTAACTATCAAGTATCGAAGAAAAATATGCGTTATAATGTTCTAAAATCCTCAAAACCGCTTTAAATTTCAATATAAAATTTGCGGCAGTTGAAGAAACTCACAATGAGCACTTCGTCAACATTAACTCAATCCACATACCAAATTTCAACACTCTAACTCAATCAACAGAACCTGTGGAGGTGCAAAAAACCTCAAAACCAACTAAAAAACATATAAAAATAAAGCTGTTGATGCAAAAATCCTCGCGTTTTTAGCTCAAAAAGCCCTTTTCAAAAAGCTGTATATCGCATATGTTATTCATAATTAAGTTCCACATATTTTGTTTGACAATTTGAAAAACTGTTAATTGATGCACCTTCCCGCCACTCCGTTGTCCAAAATTTTAAGCTTCTAAAAGTGACTGAAGTTTTTCAAGTTTTGTTCAGCCTCAAGAACAACCTTAGATACAAAATTTCAGCTCATTTGGTACAATGATCGCCAAAATACACCGAATATATATATATATATATATATATATATATATATATATATATATATATATATATATATATATATTATATCTTTATTTGAACTGTTGTTGCCTGTGAACTATTTTTAACTTTTTGATAATTATTAGCAATAACAGGCTTGGTGAATCTCAAAAAACTTGATTTTATTAAAAAGTTGACGTTTCGCCACGACATTCGTGGCTTTATCAAAACTAATAATTATCAAGAGATTAGAAATAGTTCACAGGCAACAACAATTCGAATATATATATATATATATATATATATATCTATATATATATATCTATCTATATTATTTATATATATATATATATATATATATATATATATATATATATATATATATATATATATAAGGCGATTGGGGATCAATTATTAATAATGGGTGATTCCTTTGCGGAGTTACAGGGCGCTGGAATGTCAATTAATTGACTAATTTAAGAGGAAAGAGCTAATATTTATTTGAAAATTATTCATATTTTCATTTGGAAAATATTCAGTTCCCATCAGATATATCAGTGAAACGCTTATTTTGAACAATTTGATAATTATGGACCCCATCTAACCTACACAATCTTCAAAGCAATCCAGTGAAAATAGCTGTAGAAAAAACTTTCCATTTTGCTTTGTATGCTCATTATTCTACTAATTTTGGAGAGAATATTATTATATCTCTTCGAATATTTCTTTAATTAAGACGGTGAACCATGAAAAATTTCGCCGGATGTCGAAGTATTTATGAATTATTCTTGGTATTCTTTTCCTAAAATGAAATCATTTGGTATGTTGAATTACAATGAAAGTTATACAATATGATTTTTTCTTTAATTCTACGATATTTCAGTCTCCAAAGTTTATAGATTTAGTTAAGTTGCGTTCAAAGTAATTCGGAAGTATAAATATTTCGTATGAGAAGCGCACAATGAGTATAAAAAAATAATAAGTATAAATAAAAAGTCTCAGTTTAAGCATAAATATATCAAGAACATGATATATGACAGAATAATTACAGTATGCACAGTCTAGTACGAAATATATATAATCCGGAAGTACCTACTGAAATTATATCCGAAGTACTAGAAATATGATCTATATAGAGTACAAACAAATGAAACGCAGTATATTCGAGCGTCAGTTCGAAATTTCAGTCTTCCTTCACATTGGATGAGCTGAGAATACACTCTTACAATTCCGTCTATATTACCTTTTATATGGATCATCAACTTATAATCTGTTTCATGGTAAATATTGTGCCATATTTTTACGAACGATTTTACGCTATGATTTAAGTAGGTACTAAAGAGTACTTCAGTTTGCTCTATGATTGGCCCGTCTGTAGTACTAGAGAGTAATTCAGTTCGCGATATGATTTGTACCTCTGAGTTACTGAGTGTATCGCAGTTTGCTGTATGATTGGTTATTTCGAAGTGATAGAGAGTACATCAGTTTGCGCTATGATTAATCCTTCAGAAGTACTAGTGAGTACTTCAGTTTGCGCTATGATCAATTCTTCCGAAGTATTAGAGAGTACTGCAGTTTCTCCTATGATTGATTCTTCCGAATTACTAGAGTATCTCAATTTGCGCTATGATTGGTTTTTTCGAAGTACTAGAGAGTGTATTATTGGGCGGTGTGATTGGTTATTCCGACGTACTAGAGAGTGTTTCAGTCAGTTTGCGCTATGATTGGTTCTTCCTAATTATTAGATAGTACTTCAGTTCACGTTCTGATTGGTATTTCCGAAGTATTAGAGAGTACTTCATTTTACGCTATGATCAATTCACCCAAAGTATTAGAGAGTACTGCAGTTTGCGCTATGACTGCTACTTCCGAAGTACTAGAGAGTGATTAGCATAATGTGAGTATATTTTCATTCATCAAAACTACGTTTGTATTCTGAAATTCCGATTTTAAAGCTTCTAAAATTCATACCAATATAAATTTCATCAGCTATAGCTTTTTTTAATTTTTAAGTTTTTCACGATAAGTTCTGGTGCTCTACGCAGCGTTGATATTCTCCTAGGAAAAAAGTAATTTATTCTTCATGCTGGGGCTATTAATATAAGCTAATACAGTTAGAAGCTTAGAGATTTATGAAATAGTATTACATATATTCAAGAAAGTTGGTGAACAATCATCAATAACTTCATTATTAATTCCCATTTATGTAGGCGTATGGTGTCGAATCAATTTATCGCGGTTAAATAAGCAAAATTATGTAATGATAATTATTGTATGGTAACAACAACTATAATGTATCACTGATAACTCAAACTTCTACAAATGATATTCTTACAACAGTCCAGATTTGGATTTTTGCTAACTGAAAAGCCCTTAAAAATTCCCGAATAAATTTTGGTTCGTCAAATTAGTAGGTACCTACGTTTTCATCGTTATAGTCATGTAGGTACTTGTTGCTTTCAACAAGTTCGATGGACGACCTGAGCTTTTCTTCGAGAAAATAAAAATAAAATTTTGCTTGAAGGTGTTGGAAAATGTGTATTCAATTTCTGGAATTCAGTTGTCTATAAAATATAGGTGTAAATTTCACTCCGAAAAGTATGTAAATTTGAGTAAGAAAACGAATAACATGAAAATAGGAATATGCACACACGTGACAAGTTGAAAACAATAAAATTAAGTACTAAAATTTTATTCTATAAGAAGATTCAAATATACTCTAAACGTGGTTTATATCGAATTTTATTATTTTATTAATTTTAACTTGTCTATTTATTGATCTCATTTTATTTATTCTTTCGGTGCCTTTAATTTTTATTTAAATTTATTATTTTTACCAAACTTGAAATTAAGTTTTTCTGCTCTTGTTGTTGAACTTGTCATTTATTCACTGGTTTTTTTAAACACGTCTCTTTATCGTCTTATACATTCGCTCATCAAATTTTTTCAGAGACAACTGAAGATTCGCTTAAATATTTTATAGAAAATCAGGAAATATACAAATTTCTTACAACTTCCTCAATAATAACGAAATCACTTGTAGTTTCGCTGTTCACTGGCAGACTCAGGGTGCCTACATCCTTGAAAAACCTGGAAGACCTAGAAATCTCAGGGTATTTTTTTCTCCTGAAATATCCTGGAATCTCAGGGAATTTTGGGTTCACTCAGGGAATTTTTTCAAGTGTCAGTTTTTTCCAAATTTGCTTTCTGCAAATGTAAAACCAGTATAAAATTGCAAAAGAAAAAAATCGTCAAGTATATTTCCAGAAATTATAATAAATACTGATGAATTCTTATGTAGAGGCAAATTGTCTGACCGCATTCGCACATGACGCAAGCTCTTTCAGAAACTCCCTTGGTGAAAAGATGTAATAAACTCATGCGTCTAAAGCTACAGTTCCACCGGAGGGACAATGAGGAACATTTTTGTTAATGTTGCGTGTTTCCGAAAATTTTCCCAAAAGTTCCTAAATGTTCCTTAAAATTTCTTTCTGTTTTGGCAACAAATGTTGACTGTTTCTACTTGTCACCCTTCAAGCTACGATTCCACCGGAGGAACATTTTTGTTGCTGTTCCGTTTTTCCTTGAATGTTCCAAAATGTTCCTTAAATTTCTTCATTTTTCGACAACAAATGTTGACTGTTCCTACTTGTCGCCGAGTTCCATTTTGAGCGGTAAACTTCAAAAGAAAATAGGAAACATTTGTAAAAAAATCCGTGTTGCTATCACAGTGGAAA
This sequence comes from Cynegetis impunctata, assembly GCA_030704885.1. Taxonomy (NCBI): domain Eukaryota; kingdom Metazoa; phylum Arthropoda; class Insecta; order Coleoptera; family Coccinellidae; genus Cynegetis; species Cynegetis impunctata. The sequence continues at coordinate 614,279 of JARQZK010002169.1, read as the reverse complement.
CGTAACGAGAACGCAACTATGGCGGCAACCTGGGCTTTAGGGAACAACTTAAGAACTTCAAAAAAAATTACAGGGATCCTGTTCGCAGGGCCAAAATAGATTTCAATTACAACCTAATACAATCCTCAAATAACCCCACCGAGGCCATGTGGCAGATTATAAACAAAAATAGTAACAAAACCAAAACTACAACCTTAATGTCAGATGGCTCTCTAACACCAGATGCTTTTAATACTTACTTGTATTGCACTTGTGTTGCACATAATCTTATTGGAAATATGGCTGCCTCTGACCGTGACCCGATGGTGTACCTGTCAGGCCTTGTAGGCACACCTCCAGCTACTGGAGATTTTGTGTTTGTCGAGGTCACCTTCAACGAGGTTAGGGATATAATTTGTGGACTAAAAAATAAGACCAGTTCTGATAAGTTTGGCTTCAGTGTCAAACTGATTAAAACTTTAACCAATCTCATACTGAGTCCATTAACAAGGCTCATCAACTTGTGTCTTGCAGAGGGTATTTTTCCAAACATACTCAAGAAGGCTGTTGTTGTCCCAATTTTTAAGAAATGGGATCCTGGATCGCCTGAAAACTACCGCCCAATTTCACTGCTTCCGATTGTCTCGAAGATCCTGGAGAAGTGTATCGCCAAGCAACTTGTGTCCCACTTTGAGCTTAATAACTATTTTAGCTCCTCTCAGTTTGGCTTCAGAAGGGGGAAGAGTACTCTACAGGCCATCGAGACGTTGGTTGCTGATATACTGAATAGCTTTCATTCTCGGGAGTATAATACGGTAGTGTCATGCGACCTTAGTAAAGCTTTCGATTGTGTTGGCCATGGCGTCCTCCTTAAAAAACTCTCCAAATATCATTTTTCTCAAGAGAGTATTAAATTAATAAAATCATATCTCGATGGCAGACTGCAGACTGTTAGGGTCGAAGGTGTGGAATCGTCTAGGGGTGTGGAATCGTCTGGGGCCTATATTGTTTCTAATCTATATAAATGATTTACCATCTATTGGAGTCAACTCTAAATTTGCGCTCTTTGCCGATGACACATCATTTGCCTTTTCTGCGGACTCCCTGGCGCTTTCTCAGGAGGGCTCCGCGGCCACGCGATCGGAGGTTGAGGGATGGTTTAATAGTAATCGACTACTCCTCAATAAGGATAAAACTAACAAAACTGTCTTCACTCTAAGAGATCTTGGAGAACTTGATGATGAGGATGCATGCGGATCCTCGCTGAAATTCCTCGGAGTTCATCTTGATCGGGAACTACGGTGGGATGGCCACATGGATTCCCTGGCACGAAGGCTCTGCAGTGCGCTGTACCTCATACGCAGTCTAGACAACTGTGTCTCGAAGCAGGCTTTGAGAGTGGCATACTTTGCCAATTTCCATTCTCATTTGTCTTATGGCATCCTCATCTGGGGTCATGCCCCTGGTGCTCAACGAGTGTTTGGGATTCAGAGGAAGGCTGTTCGTGTGCTGGCTGGTCTGCGCTTTGGGGAGGACTGTAGGGGTGCGTTCGGGGAGTTAAAGTTGCTCTCACTGCCATCCTTGTTTGTACTGGAATGCCTCCTATTTATTAAGAGAAATCTGGGCAACTTTGATGCCCAAAATGATATTCACCAACACAATACAAGAAATAATAATAATCTCGTTCCAGCCTACTGGCGTTTGAAAAGGTGTCAGAGTGGTCCAGGTTATTGGGGAATAAAATTTTTTTATGTTTCACCAATAGGCATTAAGGAGCTGCCATTTGATATTTTTAAAAATAAAATAAAAGCGATGCTACTAGAAAAAGTATTGTATAGCTTTGACGAATTTTTTGAACGCACTTTTTAAATCTGAATCTTGAATCTTGTATATATTCTATGTTGTATAACGTCTGATAAATTTATTTTAATAACTTTTAGTGTGTTGACTGCACTAGGTGAATTTTAATTGTTACCACTTCATTTTAACTATATTCTAGGTAAATTTGAATTTTTTTGTTTTTAATGAACCTACTATTCTCTAATGCAGTTTACTGCTCATACTTTGACCTGTGTAAATCATATATATGATGTTAACATTAATAAATTGATTGATTGATTGATTGACTAGTAAACATTCTTTCAGTGTGCAGTGAAGTACGAAAACGAATAAATACATAGCTACGTTTCCACCGGAGCAACCTTGAGGAATATTTTTGTTGCTGTTGCTTGTTTCCGTAAATGTTCCTTAAAATTTCTTTATGTTTCGGCAACAAATATTGATTGTTTCTACTAAATAAAAATTTTATAATTCTTTACCAGAAAATCTAAGATTGATAAGAAACTACAATGTATTCCTTGAAAACCTAAGAATTTTTCTGGAAATAAAATAAAGTAAAATGTGATATTTTTGAAATTAGTTGTCAAGTATACCTTAGTCATCTTTTAATTAATACTAGTGTTCTTTCGAACTGAACGAAGTGATTTATGCAAGTAAAATCAGATAGATCAGTTTAAGCGGTCATTCTTCCGTTTTCAATCAGTTCCCCCCTCCACAACTTAAAAGTGATTATTCTGAATGCAGAATATCTTCTATCAGTTCTATCAGTTCGATTACATTGGAAAAGTTAACCTCAAAATTTGAAGTTTATATATATTTTAAATTTTTACACAGATATGATGAAAATGAGCGCATTCTTTCGGGCATTCAGTGAATGAATGTAATCTGATTGCAAAATCACTTTCACTTCAATCAGATAACTTCAATCAGTTGTATCCGTACGAAAGAACACTAGTAATATTAAGAAAAAACAAATGGAAGAATAGTATATTGTTGAATCCTTATAATATTTTATCTCGAGGCCAGAGCTTCTGGCACTGATTTGAGATTGTTATAATACATTGTTGTAAAATTTTATTGATAAAATAAAGGTTATTCAAAAAAAAATAATATGCAACTATTATATGCAGAATATACTCAAGAGTACTGAGAAACCAAATCGAAGAGGAGATCAAAGAAAAACAGCCAGAAGAACAGGCAGGTTTTCGAGCCGGACGATCGACTGTGGATAATGCTTTTACCCTGAAAATAACCCTGAAAAAGAGAGTACAACGGAACAAAGAAACCCACGTAGCCTTGATAGATCTGGAAAAGGCATATGACAGCATACCTGTATCAAAACTATGGAAGGGGATGGAAAACTTGGAGATCAATCCAATTCTAATTCGAGCTACACAGAACTATTATAAGAATAACTCTGCAAGCATTAAGATAGGAAAGGAGGTTACCTCCTCTTTTAATACCTCAAAGGGGTTGAGACAGGGGTGCTGCTTATCTCCTACACTTTTCAAAATCTATTTGGACAGAGCCCTTGAAAAATGGGTACGAAAATGCAGAAATATGGGGCTAAGAATAGGAGATGACATTCTATTTACATTGTTCTTCGCAGACGACCAAATAGTTATTGCTGAAGACGAAGAAGATCTTGATTACATGATCAGAAAATTCAAAGAAGAATACGAGGCGGCAGGTCTTCAAATGAATATTTCAAAATGCGAATACCTCATAGTAGGCAATGATGAAGTAAATGATCTAGTCCTAGACACTGGCACGATAAAAGGAGTAAGATGTAGTAAATATCTTGGAATCATATTTAATAAGAAGGGCAACAGCGAAAATGAAATCCAAGAAAGAATCAATAAGGGTAGAACAGTAACCAGAACACTAAACTCTCTTCTATGGAATAAAAAAATTAAAAGAGACACAAAGAAGCGCATCTATAACAGCTTAGTCCAAAGTGTAACCCTCTATGGTTCGGAACTGTGGGATGTTACAAAAGCCAACAAAAGTAAACTTATGGCAACTGAAATGGATTTCCTAAGAAGAAGTTGCGGACGATCGAAACTCGAAAGAGTCAGGAATGACGACATCCGAATGCAGATGCAAACGGAAAGAAATATACACGAAGACATAGAAAAGAGACAGCTAACTTGGTTCGGGCATGTAAAGCGAATGAACGCTGACAGGTGGCCCAGAAAGGTACTAGAATGGACGCCACCGAAAAGGAGAAAGAGGGGACGGCCAAGAAGGAGCTGGCGGGATGACATAAATCAAGCTATGACCACCAGAAACTTAGAGGAAGATGAGGTTTTTGGCAGAAAAGGATGGAAATTGGGGACGGAGAAGCGGCAACAGCTGTAGAAATCTGTTATATTATATATATATAATATATATATATATATATATATATATATATATATATATATATATATATATATATATATATATATATATATATATATATATATATATATATAATATGCTATTGACAATTTTAGTTGTTTCAGTGGAAACAAGAAATTGGAACTCATTCGTGATTTCATTAACTTCGAAAAAATTAAGGCTTACCGACCTGAATTGCGTCAATATCATTTATATTCTGCTATCGGAATTTCCATCGGATTGTAGGCATAAAATGGCAACACTAGTGGTTAAATAATTATTGGCATCGATCGGCATTATTATTCATCACCTAGATATCTATTCGTGAATTGATTCGTTACATTCATTCACTTATAACTCTAGTTATAACTCATTGGACCTGATTGAGAAAACTGTTCCGTAACATCTGTTATGTCTCATACCGCAGCATTGACGGTTGAGCATTACTCTGAATATGACTCGAAGAAATGTCCATGCCGGATATTGCAATTATCTCATTAAACTCTGTACAAAGCTCGACTTATTGCGGAATTGACATCGATATCGACTTTTCGAGGTTTTATTCCACAGTGCTATGAAATGTGTGATAACATTTTTGAGTTACAAAGAACATAAATCATTTTTTATGTTTTAAAAAGACATATAAAAGGAAAGAACTAAAATAGTGTATTGCGTATCAAGCGCGTTAAGTAGACTTCTTACACATTCGTGGAGTAAAAAAAAAAAGCCTTCACGCAAGTATTGCACACTATACTTTTTCTACGACCGTAAGGGTACGTTCATATTGGAGACACGCTTGTGCAAGTAGTTTGGAGGCACGCTTGTGCAAGTAGTTTGGAGGCACACGCGTGCGCAAGCTGGCGTGAACAGCAATGTGCTCACACTAAATGCAGGCATGTGCAAGTTAATTATTATGAAAAGGTCAGTCGAAATGGAGATGTCAGACGATGAAGACATTGTTTTGAAGTTTTTATTATCGGATGACCAGGAAATCAGGGAAGAGTGGGCGAACGAGTCCCTATTGCTGAGGAGATGCGTCCCAAATTGGTCTTCTGATTCTCACGGCATCGATCTCCCTCATGAACACAACAGGAGCTCCACAATACTACACAGTCACTGCCTCAATGTCAGAAATCAACTGAGATCACACACGACACTGACTACACACGCTTTCAACTGCAAGTTGAGTCGGAATATGCTTGCGCAAGCGTGCACTTGCTGGTAGCAAGCAGTATAAGCAGCGACGGACAAGTCGCCACTTGTTTCTGTCGCTCTCCTGGAATTTTGATGAATTTAGTTTATGTTCCATAGGTCGAAATAAATAAATTATTTTCGTTATATACCGCTATAACAACAAGAGCTAATCTCATATCAATCCACTTGTTTTGGTTAGTTCATTCAATCATTTTCTAAGATCTATTAAACACCTAAGAATTATGAAAAATGGCTGCTTGTTTATGTTTGAAGCTCTAAGTTATCCTTTATTAATAATAGTTATTGTCAGCTCTTTAATAAAGTTAATTTCCAATATAAAATGCCCCAATAAAAATTAAAAGGCATTTGTTTTTGAATATTGGCCTATCTATTTATTGAAATTATTTTGATCTTTATAATTTGTAATTTTCAACTTTAAATTCATGAAATATCAAGAAGAATTGTGTTATGTTTCAGTCCAATAAAGAAAGCAATGAAATGAATGACTGTAGCCTTCTGCAAAGTAACTATAATTCAATTTACTCTAATGAACTTAGGTTTTTACTGAAAGTTTTCTGGAATCGATATGATTCTTGTAAATGTTTTCAGCATTCTTATAATTGTCGAATTATATCCTTACAGTCGTTTGTATGTACCACATAAAGAGAATGAGGAAAATTCTTCAATAATTTGAAAATTATCAAGCAATCTTCCAAGGGAGCTGGCTATATTTTCGCGATGCGAAATCTACATTCGCAACACAACAGAGAATTATAGAAATATTTATGTTTTAAAAAATATTTCTAAAGCCGACAGAGGCTGAAGGAAATTTTACTCCCATTTTATTTTCAAAAGCATTACCTTTAAGAACTCCTCAAATTGGAAAATTAGTAATTTCCTTGTAAAAATAAATCAAATTGCAATTCGTTGAAAATGCGATCAAAAGAGGATTTACCAATCCTCAATAGTGCATTTGTAGCGTTCCAAAAAACTCCTTGATGTCATATATATATATATATATATATATATATATATATATATATATATATATATATATATATATATATATATATATATATATATATATATATATATATATATATATATATATATATATATATATATATATATATATTTATATATATATATATATATATATATATATATATATATATATATATATATAATTATTTATTCGAATATCAAGAGATTATATATATATATATATATTCGAATTGTTGTTGCCTGTGAACTATTTATAATCTCTTGATAATTATTAGCAATAACAGGCTTGTTGAATCTTAAAAAACTCGATTTTATTAAAAAGTTGACGTTTCGCCACGACATTCGTGGCTTTATCAAAACTTTTTAATAAAATCGAGTTTTTTAAGATTCAACAAGCCTGTTATTGCTAATAATTATCAAGAGATTATATATATATATATATATACATATATATATATATATTTTTTTTTTTTTTTTCTTGAGGCAGAAAGATAAATCAAATTTGGGTTAACTCAATCGAAATTTTGACATCTTCAAACTTTGGATAAGTGGGAGGTGCAAGGTGCAAGAGCGGAAAATTATGAAACAGGTTATAAGTTAATTATGAATAACATATCTTGAATTCAGCCATCTCTAGGATTTTTTGAAGTTTGCACCCCCAAACCCATTCCAGATTGAGGTAGAATATTGAAAATATGTACTAGGATTAGGTTGATGATAGAGGAGTGCCTCTTGATGGCGGTTTCAATTTTTCTCTGACCGCCCTGATTTTTATGTAGAGATGTTTTTTGGAGATTTTTCAGGTTTCACTTCTCCATATTCAGTTTTGAGTTTACATTTGCTACGTGGATCCTTTGGGGTTTCAGCTATTTTAGTCAAAAGATTTACTGAGATTTCATAATTTTTCGTCTGTTTGGAGTTTTTACTAGCCTCCAAGTTGAAATACGACCTTGATGGAGCTTTGCTGCTCACACGTTTCATCAATATTGAAGTTAATAGATTGTGTTTTTAAGTAATGTTGATGGTAATGGGTTCCTTGGCAAGGACACTCATTACTCTTGCGAATGTACCTATTTTCATATGTCATATTGATTGGCAAATAAATTACGTTGTTAAATAACAGTAATTTGTCTATAATAAAATGTGTTCGTTGTACAATCACCTCGTCCAATAATGTTAGCTTCTGATATTCAATAATTTGATTGTAATGTTTCACGCATTTCATAACCCGACTTCACTTCATGGCACCTTCTCACTACGTCGCATCCAAACAATTGTTAATAACTCAATCCACAGCGATTTCTCATTTCACCTCTTCACCGTCAAATTTTTATATTTATCCTGACAAGTGCATATATTATGTTAATTTTCATAGAATTGCATCTCTAGTGTCAAGAGTAGTGCTGAACAAGACCCAATATCTTCCTTTCACTGTTAACTTATCTGCGGCGTTAAATTTCTCGAAGGATATGTATTTGAAAACGAGTGGCACCACCGTAATTGGTGTTTGCACGATTTCATTCTATGGATATACTCGCAGAGAATTATTGTTTGGTCAATTGGATTGACTGCTTGGAAAGCATGGAATGTGCATGTTTGGCGGATATTTTATTAATTTTTCACGGCGGACGTAAAAGAATTTTTTTTTATACAATAATATTCCATCGTACCATTGATATCCTGATCGGCTAGCTCTTACTTTTACTGGAAAGTATGATCGAATTAACGATTGAATGGTATTCAGCAGGATGTCTGGTAATTTTTTTATCTCGTGTTATTAGTAAGCTAGAAATCAAACAATAACTTTTTTGGTTGACCAGAAGTCGAAGCTATAATTATAATCGGTGGTTAGATTACCCACCCATCGGGATTCCGATGAAAGATAAATATGATAATGATCGGAAAGCTACATTCCACATTCAATAAATTCATTCCTTTTCAATCTTGTCTACAATCAGTGACGATAGGAAGAGTAACTTTGCATAGGAAGTTTTTTCTAGTATATACTTATCTTGAAAAATATTCGGTAATTTATGTATCTCCCTTCCGGTGTTCAATCATTTCATCGATGTTATCTAAGTAACTGATTGTGCACACTCTAGTAATTTATCCCTGAATGAATTATTCCAGAAATATCCTGTAGAAATAATTGATGATTAATGGAAGTTAAAAATTCTATCAATCTCATTATCATTGGAAGAAAATTAATATGATTCATTTAGAGAATGAATATGATACGTTTATTCTCAACAATCACCAAGGTCATATTTTTTTTTAAATTTTTTTTCCCACTACAAAGTTTTTTTTTTAACTCGAGGGACCTACAGTTTAACGCCGGTTCCGAACGGCCAATGGGCTTGTAAACTATGTACATTACCCAACAATTTTCAATCATATATAACCACCAAATTCCGGACATACACAACACCCAAGAGCAAGGTGGGACTCGAACCCACAATCCTCGGTTTACAAACGGTACTAGGCGATACACCTTACCCTGGTCTACCGAGGCCTCTATACAAAGTTCTTTACCGCCTAAGTCAATTCGAAGGAACTGTGAAAGTGAGCAAATCTTAAAAATGCACGAAAAAAAGATGACATCACTATATTGAAATGAAGAAAAAAGAAACGCTCAAACGATACTTCCCTAACATCAATTCAATCTACGTTCAACCCTATAACTAAAATTTTAACCGTATAACTCAATATTGCAGAAACTGTGTATTGCACAAAACATCAATCATGAAAATCAAGGAAAATGTTCATAAAAATGGCGGCAGTTAGTGCGAAAAGACATTTCAACTGTATTCACGTACTGATTTTCAACCCTCTAGCACAATTTTTAAGGCGTTTGTGTGCAAAAATACTTCAAAAACAGTGTTGTTTTTAGCTCCGTACCCCCTCCAAAAGGTCCTAGAAGACGGAATTTCGGATATGTTGTTCATGCTTAATTTTCACACAGGTTTGAAAATTTTTCGCGCATGCTGCCCCCTGCCGCCCCTTTTCCCAAAATTTTACAGAAATTACCGAATTTCTTCTGACTCAAGAACAACCCCAGATACCAAATTTTGTCTGATGAAAGCTACAAAAGATGCCAAAATGTATCGAAAAAAAAAAATTATATATATATATATAAAATATATTTAGATTCCATAATACAATTATATATAGTCGATTATACATATACCTATATATATATATATATATATATATATATATATATATATATATATATATATATATATATATATATATATATATATATATATATATTTATCAGACATCGAGAAAAACCTCAAAAATTGTGGTCCAGAAAGACGCGTGTCGTCGTAGATGATGGACGTACTAAAATATAAGTTTAATAATTTTTAAAAAAAGAAAATACAAATAAAATAAATAATACAAAAAAGTTAATCACCACAACTCTGTCAAAGAATAACGTATCAAGACCTCTAATCTAGATATAGAAGCCTTAACATCTAATATGCAGCGGTAAAATAACATTGCGAGACAAATATTTATGTCATTTTTTAAAACATTTCAATTGCCTTTTATAAATTGAAACAAATTATATCATGTTAATAAAATTATTTGATAGATATTCTTCATTTATTGTTTCTGAATTATAATAATTTTTCTGAAAGAAGAAATATAAAATATACACACAAAAAAGAGAAAAATACAAGAGCGGTAGACTTAGATAATTTCATAAAGGATACTACATACTATTATAATTTATAGTACGCACTTCCTCCATAAATCAAATGATGAACGGGGCTTTGTTGATTCATGGGCTCAAATTTGCTTTTTAAAATACCTAAGAAAGAGTGAAAGCCTATAATTTTCCCCAACTATCCAATATAATTGCCGTTCTTTTTTTGCTTGGGAACAATAAGACAAGTTGGGTGTGTCGGAATCTCTGTCCAATTCAGATAACGAGATCACCTATCGCATTGATAAAATCTGAGGTTTTTGCACTGTGAATAACATTTCTTTTTTGCAAATAGAAAGTAAAGAAGTGAGTTTGAGTGAGTGATGTAAATATTTTTTACGGTCATCATAACCAATGTTGGTAACTTGGTAATCTCAATGTAATATGAGTCAAAACCACGCACGTTTATTGTTTATAATTTTTTTTTTAATTTTTTTTTGCACAGCCAAATTTCGATTGAATATAATTCAGGTTCAGAATATAATTTGAACTTCAATTCAATTTCTCGTGAATCAATTTGGAATATAAGTGAATAATTTTTTTTGTAGGTGAAAGTATATGATCAATTGTATCGTGTATGATTTTTCTACATATAGAATGAAACCAGAATTCAAGTTTTTCAACATATATTCAATTTAGTTTTGTTATCTTTCATAATACTCATTTTAATTAACCTCAATCATTATATCCAATACAACGGGAAAATTTGATTAAACCATCTAATACAGCCAAATAAACTTATTTGAAAATTATAAATTGGTATTTACTTGTAGTGCTTACACTTGCAACACAAACTGTTCATTATTTAAAGATGTATATATATATATATATATATATATATATACATTATGTATATATATATATATATATATAGATATATATATATATATTTATATATTTATATATATATATATATATATATATATATATACATTATGTATGTATATATATATATATATATATATATATATATAAATATATATAATGTATGTATGTCTTTCATTTCGTTTCAAGATTTATAACACTGTCAAAATAATCTTTCGACTTTTGAATTTTTCCAGAATTGGAGTTTAGCTTAGTGCAAACCACAAAAAATTATGTGTGTATGTGTTCGCAGTTTAAAAAGATTCAATTAAAATAGAATCAAACACTTCTTTTTCATTGATCTTTTTTTTATTAATTCCACTTTCCAGAAAACTTCCGATCTCTTTGAAAATAACAGTTTTTAAAACTCGTTTTCAACTTTTTGAAGTGACATGTTCATTTGTCCCTTTGTTAATAATTATCTCAATCAGCATTAAAAATACATCTTTATTTTGGTAGAATATGAAAAAATTAAATGCAATGAGACACGACAAACTTTAATTATTTAATTATCTTAATCAATTTATAGAAAAATAACACTGAAAAATATTCAGCAAATTTCCATGTTTTTCTCTTCTATTTTTCCCTAAGAATTCTTTGATGGTACATCTAAACTGTTAACAATTAATTCTCGTGAAAAATGTTCACATTCTACATAAACATATCACAAGCACTGGTAGAATGAATGTAGATGGAAATTTTTTATATAATTATCAAAAATACTAAAGAAGAGTTACCTTAAACTGTCTCTTATCAGATCTCCTCCAAAAAATGGGAAAATTAAGCATTGTTCAAATATATCTATTTTTGTTCACTGGGTATAAAATTTTACTACCCAACAATAATTATCATAAAATTTATCTGATAACGAAAAATTTTGAATAGTAAATAATACTAAATCTTATAAACATTAGATATTAAGGAAACTTTAGATCTGAAAAACTCAAAGTTAAATTTTGAAGTTGAGAAAAATATTTTTACTGATTGAATAGCGTCACACATCTAGAATTTACAGATTATAACTGAATTTAATTTTTGAAGATGATTCCATATCATAAACTGATAGAAGTTTTTGTAACTCATTTTCACTATATGATTTCATATGTATGTAAAAAATCAAACTCAATTAAAACATAAAAACCTAAGCTGTAATAATGTTCTTGATGGACAAAACTAAAATTTGATTTTACTATGTTTATTATCACAAAATAGTTCAAAAACATATGCTGCTATTGCAATTTAAGTCAACGGCCATCATCGAGCAGATTGGGTCTAGAACTAAATAAAAATGTTTGTTTCTTACACAGATTTTCTGGAATGGTACTACACGTTTCCATGAAAAACTGGTAAGGTAATTAGAGAAAATGACCTCGAAAAATATACATACATTAAGGGCTATTCATTAAAATAGGATGTTCAACTTTATAATTTAAAAGTCCTCAATGATTTGAATATATCAAATGTAGGGGAATAAATATCTCCATCTGGTCGTTCAGCAAGACGTTACCGTTTGATAATATCACGTAGTAACGAGGGATTCCATCAAATATCGAAGTTTTCTTCAACTAAGATACTTATGAAAAGAATAGATGATAAACTACCATAAATGAAGAATTTGAACGTAACCTACTGTGAAGATAAATATTTTCTATAGCAGCTCCTAGCTGAATAAGTTCCATGAACTGCATGAATTTTCATAAGTTGCTCATTATTGAGAGGCACGGTACTCACTCCACCATAACGTATTCAGTTATACGTGAAATTCCAGACTTTAAACAAACCATATCAAACATTTTTTGATTGTGAAAAATTATTATAATTTTCGAATAAAGTACCAATTAATATATAAGATTTTTCGATTCTTATAACGAATTCAAATCAGTATTTAAAGGAATTATTCACATAATCAGAAAAAAGACAATTATTAGGTAATCGAGAGAGGAACTATTCATTTGATCTAATCAGTGTTGTTTACTCGAATCCATGAAAAATTTCATATGAATCTATCTGGAGATCTGTCATAAATCAAATGTATCATGTTTAATATAATGAAAAATATATTGCAATAATAACTAAGTATAGAAAGTGTAACATGGAATCATTCTTATGATGGATGAAAATATAGAATTTTATATCGATTTTGATTGTTCCCTATTGAAATTCAATACGATATTAATGATAAACAAAAATTCGAGAAGTGCATCCCGTACTAAAAACCCGCGCTTTAATAGCAAACCATAATAGAATTTGAAAAAGTTATTCCTTTTTGTTCAAGAAACAGATTCAAAAAAACTACTCCCGCTCCTGACTTTATAGTTTATTATTTTAGGAGAAAATATGACTAAAAGAGGGGTAGGTTGAGAACCCCTGGTCTAGAGTGGGCGGTTGGAAATTAGTTTACCTATCGACTGGACAATTTCCTGTACTGTAAGATAGTCGGAATAATATTCCTATTCTTGATTCCAGGACTATACGCGAATGAAAGTAAATGGTCATCATACACAATCACTCAATCAGTAGATATTTCATTTGGTAATAAAGCTTTGTTAACTACCTTTATTCTTACTTTTAGAAATTTATCAGATAATCAAACATTTTTCAATCCATTAATTTTATTAAAACAATGGTTAAAAATAACAATTTACACATTTATTATAAGAAATAACGCATGACGCACGTTTCGGTGGAACTTCACCTTCTTCAGATGCTAATGGCAAACTAACTATGATTCTCTGTTATATCGAAAACAAGAAATGACAAATTATGTAGAAGGGGTAAATACAAAGATGGTTACAAATAATTATTAGAAAAGGAAAAACCAATTCTGAACTGCTAGTCAGGTAGTTCGGTAATTTTGAAAAGATTAAGAAGGGGGCTTGAAGTATGATCGATTTGGCTATTCAATAGGAGACCGGAATGCTTGTATTTATTTATCTGTAATGATTCTAAAAAATTAAGTTTAATTCCCTTACTTTTAGTATTTAATATTTTAAAATCGAAATTGAATGTGTGATTTTCTTGGATTAAATGGTTTGCATAATGTGAATCCGACTTCTGATTAACAAAGCTACGTTTGTGTTCTGAAATTCTAGTTTGAAAACTTCTGAAAGTTCTACCAATGTAAAACTTATCACAATCGCCACAATTAATTTTATAAACTCCCGATTTATTATCTTTATGAACTTTGGCTTTATTATTTTTTATATGATTTCCTAAATTATTACCGGTACGATAAGCAATGTTAATGTTGTGCTTAGATAAGAGAGATTTAAGTTTTTTACTTGAATTTCCGATGAAAGTGAGGCTGTTGTATTTGATATTATTTTTAGTAAGGGGGTACACCTGGTTAATCGCATTTTTGAAAAACTTTTTATCTATCATATTGTCTATAATATTGGGATCATAATTATTATTTACGGCAATTTGTGCGCATCCTTTGAATAACAGAAACTCCGCGTCGGGCAAGTTTTAAATTGGATTGAGGTTTTACATCAGATTTCATGAGTCATTAACCACTACTTCTCGTCACGATACAACCGTTTTCCCAATGAATTTTGGAAAGATCCTTGAATCGAGAAAAGTAAAAACTAGCCTAGCATACGTCGTGATCAACGTTCTCCACTCGTCAGCTGGTCATGAATTAAACGTTCTCTCGCTCCAGGTGATTGACTGATGGGTTTTGTCCCATCTCCATGAGGTTTACCAGAGACGGATTCAGATATATTTCGTTGGTAAACAAAGAAACAAAGAGTGAGCATCTAAGCTTAGTTATTAATGTCATAGTTGCCCCTTATTTTTGTTCTTTTCCACATACAACTTCAACCCCTTGAATCATTTTGGAAGGCGTATGGAAAAAAACTCGAATCCCACAAAAAACATGAATTCTTCACATTAAAAAGGAAGCGGTTTAGAAATTTTGCTGAAGCTACCGAATGGCACATCAATTCAATTCACGTACCCACTTTCTAGCTGAAAGAGTTGTAGAAGGGCACAAAACCTCGAAACATTTTGATCTCTACATAAAAATGACGGCGGTTGGGAAAAAAGTTTATAACAACAAAGGACACTTTCTTTGTATCAACATCATCCACTTAAAAATTCTTCAACGCTCTAACCCTTGAAAAAATGGTATTTTTAGGTCCATGTGCTCTTCAAAGAACCCTAGAAAGCTGAATTTTGGATATGTTGTTCATAATTAAATCCCACATATTTTGTCAACAAATGCACTTCCCGCCTCTCCCTTAATAATAAGTAGGACTGCAATGCCTTCTGCTGTTTGCAATAATTCAGTTGAGATTCCGCGCATACTTGCTTACGTTTTCATTGTTGACCGGATTTTAATGTTTTTTGGTAATTATTTTTTTCAATAGATTATTCCCTATGGTCACCTCAATGCAAGTGGTAAATATCAGAAAACTCGAATAATCGTTTCTGTGGAACATTTTTTCCGGTGATTATTCCTCTGTGGCCTGTTAGATTTTCATGTTTTCAGATTTGTACATAGCCACAATGTCCTCTTTGCCCATTCCAAATTTGGTTGAGATCGGTCAAGCGGTTTAGGAGGAGTATTGTAACAAACAATTTTGATCGAGTCGGCTAAGAAAGAGCTTCGTTAAAACTCAGCTCAATAATAATATTTTATTTTCAAAACTATATCTTGGTACACAAGTAAACTGTTCAAATAATATGCTATCAATAAAATTGCATGGCCAGTCAGAAATTAAAATAGAATTGACAAGAAGTACAATAATAATATATATATATATATATATATATATATATATATATATATATATATATATATATATATATATATATATATATTTATTATTATATACACAAAGGTGCAAACATAAATAAACAATTTGTATATGGGACAGAAACTACAGAAAAACGAATTAAAAAGTTAGTATATCACGTAAAAACAAAATGAACTTTCTAAAAAATCACTTAACTTTTAAATAGTTCCATCTAAAAACAAGTTCCTGTTCTGCTGAAAGCAGTTTGATTTAATTGCCCAATTTTGTTTTTTATAAAGCTTCATACAGGTTGGAGTTTTCTTTTTTCGTGATGAAGGGTGCTATGTTATTTTTCTCACGTATGTTATGTTCATGGTGCAGTTTTTAGGGAATTTGTTCTGATTTTTATGAAAGTTACAAAGTTTGCCGAAATGTTTACTGATTTGAGCCTAATTTCGATAGTTTCGTTCAGACATGTAAAAAACTTCAACAGTGTTTATTGGTTTTTTCAATGAACTCTTGTATATCTTAATATTCATCAGGAGAAAGGGTATTTTCAAATTAAACACTGGGAAAGTGTTTAATTTGAAAATACCCTTTCTTCAAGAGATAAGGATGCCTCATACGCCTCTGGTCGTTGCGAAACCTTCACTATTTGGCATGAATTTTACTTTTATTTTCTTCAATCACGCCGACACTAGACACGAAAATGAAATATGAGTTCTTAAGAGATTGCCTTGACGTGTTCATTTCACGCATTTTTTCGTGCAGACATGTATTGTCAATCAATTAAATATGGCAAGTATTCTCACCAGAGCTATGAAACGTGCATTCATTAATTAACACGTTCTAATTACTATGGGCACCGACCAAAGATTTTTGAGAAACATCTTAGTACATAAATATTTTCGTCGAATTCTTATTCAAGAAAAACATTTCTTATCAAAATTATACATTTACAGGGTGTCCCAAAACTGCTGGGACAAAGAGCTACCACGTGTAGTAAAGGTCAAAATAAGTCTATTGGGCCAAATTTATTTATATACCAAAATGTTTCATTTACCCGTGAGAATAGTTGAAAGTTTACATAAACAAAACACATTTTTGTATGCTGTACAGAATTAAATGAAATTTGACAAAATTTGAGAAGGGTGCATTTCAATTTTTTAATTCGAATTGACCTTTGTATGGATGAAAGTGGCCGTCATATAGAACATTTATTATAGAAGAGCGTTTTGCCTTTCTTGTCACTGACAACAAAATTTTGTTACACAAATTTATTAAACTTGTACTAGGAGTATCTGTTAGAATTTTTTTCTTTTGAAACTATACGAAATGCGAAATTTGTACAACAGTAACAAAAAGAAGATAATTAATACTTGTTCACTTTATGTGATATATTATATTGACCATTGTCATCTACTATATTATACATGAATTGATTGATAAATTAATTCAGAAAATAATTTATTTGACATATAAAATTTCACTCTGTATGAAGTTTATTATCAGAATGTACTGCATTTGTTTTTGTTTTTCCATCGTAGTTTTGAAATATTCAATTATTTTATAGTTTATGATTTCTGTTACAGATCTTCAACTTGCTGCAGAACTTGGAAAGACTCTCCTTGAACGTAATAAAGAGTTAGAAAATGCCCTCAAACATACTCAAACCATTGTTGAAGATCAGCTGCTCGAGATCGAGGTATGCCAACCTAAAATAATAATATGTCTTGTTCTTCTCTTTCGAAAATCGTGGCTACGTTTACACTTTTCTTCACTAAAATAGTATTTTTAGCATAGATTACATTCTCCATAGGATAGAGGATTTAACAATTTCTATATCAAATAAGCCAAAATTTCGACCTCTGTAATATTCTTGCATTTTTTTATATTCGTCCTTTTCGTGGACAAATTATACAGGTTTTCGTACCTAAACTTCGGTTTCTCAGGTAATAATTATACTGTAGCAGCAGCTGCATTGAAAATTTCAACAGGCACATTTTAAAACTTGCTTCAACTGCTGCTTTCCATTATTTATTGAAATAATCGCGACCTTTCAAAAAGCAAAATGTCAACTAAGTATTCTAATTTAATGTCAATTTGGTAAGCCGGTATTCCGTTGTGACAGTTATCGTCAATTTCAATTTTTAAAGAAAGCATTAGTACAGTAAAAATGTATATTTTACTAAAAAAAAATACTTAATGGCTGAAATTTTGAGGGGGTGTTCGGGGCATGTCCTGGGTCTAAAACTGAGTTTTCGTATTCGAGGGGGTGGGGGAAGATACAACTCCCGGTCTATATGAGGGTGAGTTCGTTTTAATTCTATATCTCCGTTGCTGTTGCCCGTACAGTCAAGTCCAAGAAATCATATTAGTAGGAAATTAAATTATCTATCCAATGATAATAAAATCGAGGTCATAGGTCAATTAGGTCAATTACAATTGCCGGTCAAATGTCCAAAGTGATGGGTAGTTTTTCATTTTTCGTGAATACCGTGAAACCGGTAAGTTTTTTCGCATACTGCATCGATACTATTTCAAAGTACTTGAAGTTACCTACAAAATGAGCTCTCGAACGCCCTTCTACGATGAAGAGTTTTCCATCACTCCAACGATCAAGTTGACCGCGCGCGCCAATGTTGACCGCGCGAGCCGCGTGTCGTACTCTCATTGCTCGTACATTGCACTCTCTACGTGCAGTTAATAATTATCGTTGAAATTTTTCCTAATTAGAATTAATAATATGGTTGAAGGTGGACTTGTTTTTTTTTTCACGGGAAAACGGGAAATCCATCATTGACAAACGACAAGGTCTGCCTTTGCCGAATAATGTGAGACACCTACTCACTAAAACCCCAACTTTTGAATGTTCAGTGCTCTGTAATGTATGTGTGTGTATTGCCGTGTACTGTTTGATGATTTGAAGTGTCTCGATCATTAATTTACATCAAACAGTACACGGCAATACACACACATACATGACAGAGCACTGAACATTCAAAAGTTGGGGTTTTTATAGGGTTTTAGTGAGTAGGAGTCTCACACTATTCGGCAAGGGCAGACCTTGTCGTTTGTCCATGATGGATTTCCCGTTTTCCCTTGAAAAAAAAAACAAGTCCACCTTCAACCATATTATTAATTCTAATTAGGAAAAAATTCAACGATAATTATTAACTGCACGTAGAGAGTGCAATGTACGAGCAATGAGAGTACGACACGCGGCTCGCGCGGTCAACTTGATCGTTGGAGTGATGGAAAACTCTTCATCGTAGAAGGGTGTTCGAGAGCTCATTTTGTAGGTAACTTCAAGTACTTTGAAATGGTATCGAAGCAGTATGCGAAAAAACTTACCGGTTTCACGGTATTCGCGAAAAATGAAAAACTACCTATCTTTTTTGACTTTTGACTGGCAATTGTAATTGACCTAATTGACCTATGACCTCGATTTTATCATCATTGGATGAATAATTCAATTTCCTACAAATATGATCTCTTGGACTTGACTGTACGGGCAACAGCAACGGAGATATAAAATCAAAACGAAGTCACCCCCATATAGACCGGGGGTTGTATCTTCCCCCACCCCCTCGAATACGAAAACTCAGTTTTAGACTCAGGACATGCCCCTGAACACCCCCTCAAAATTTCAGCCATTAAGTATTTTTTTTTTAGTAAATGCCATTTTTGTGTCTCTATTTACTGTACTACATATCTACCCATATTTTCACACTATTATTTGATTACTCAGTACAATGTAAACGATGTAAGTAATTCTTGCCGACTTAGACCTGGAAATTCGTACTTTCAGGAAAAAAAAACTAGTTTCTCAAAGAAAAGGCGCCTAGAAAATGGTTATTTTCCGGTCGGTTGCCGAAAAAAGTGTTTTAATACCTACCAATGGCGGATTGATGAAGTTCTGTGGGAAAGGGCGATCTTTATAGTTATTAACGTAACAAGGCCGATATGTAGCAAATAACGGATGAGGTTGGATATTGTAATCCGAGGCGCAGCCGAGGATTATAACTAACCGAATCCGTTATTTGCGTATCGGCCGTGTGTCGTTAAAAATTTTTCGTAATCCCGTTGAAAGATTATATTTTGATTCCGAAGAAAGGAAAAACCTCGTACCTCGCAATTCTAAAGACAAATCCCAACGTCGTGCACTCTGTTGTCATGGAACAGTTTGACAGTTTTATAAACAACGTCAGTTTTTTGTGTTCTCAAGTTCGCTTTAACAACGACCATGGATGAAATTGATGAAATTGAGGAACAAAATCAAATTCCTTCAGAAATATTGGGAGAATTTTGTGCAGTGCAGCGAGTGTTGATTAACTGCCGAAAATAACTCAAGAGCGATATCAAAAAGAATATGAAAATTTTGAAATGTAGCGTAAAAGCAAGAATGTAAAGGTGGTTAATGAAGATGTATTATTAGCCTATGCGAAATGAAAATCAGAGGTTTATTCTCCCAACTCGCTGTGGACCAAGATTTCAATGTTGTTATTGTAAGCAGAATGATGTTTAGAAATAAATATTTGAACAAGTGATTTCTTAACGGCCGCCGGCCGTTATGAAATTATAACGGCCGGCGGCCGTTAACACTGACTTTTCAATTGTCATCTGAATACCGTTAAATCAAAATAACAGTATGGGATTACGAAAACTATATTTAATTCACTAATCCATACTATCGTTGCAGTGAATTTGTTTTCGCCCACCCAACTTTTCATTTTTGAACAATAAATATTTGATTTTTTCTATGGTAAACTGCGATGAATACATGTTCTTTCAACAGGAATAAACAGACGCCAAATATCATTACATTGCGTATTAACAATGCAAAATACTCATTATACAAGTATAACGGCCGGCGGCCGTTAACAATGACTTTTCAATGGTCATCTGAATACCGTTAAATCAAAATAACAGTATGGGATTACGAAAAAGATCTAATTGTGAGAGGAAAAAATTTGAAAAAATATTTCTGAAATAGGCTTTTTAACACTCTCTAGAGGCCTCGTTAGCCCAGCGGTAGGTTATATCGCTTGTAAATGATTGTGGGTCCAACCTTGCTCTTGGGTATTGTGTATGTCCAATGAAATTTAGAGGTTCTAAATATGATTAACTGTTGGGTTAATGACTCAGTATCAAGCCCATTAGCCGTTCGCAACCGGAGTAAAACTGTAGGTCCCTTGAGTTGAAAAATCAAAAAAATATATCTCTGGCACTTAAAACTAATAACAGATAAGGGTAAACCTGTCTTATTTTTCCTTGTGTTATCTCCTGCTTCTCACAAAATAAAACAAAACTCAACGTAAACTTACAGGGTGGGCAAATTTCTATGTTTGTACGGGATATCTCGGAACTGTAGGAGATACAAGAAATGGAGGGTGCATTCTCGATCTCTTTTTTCGAGACAATTTCACTGGCCAAAAACAAAATTTGCTATCTTTTGTTGAATATTCCGCAATCAATGAGATTTTCTTTTAATCTCTTGAAAATAGCTTTAATAGGTTGTCTTCTTCGATTGAAATGTATCTCATATGCAATATCACAACTGTTATTTCTTGAATGAAGCTTTCTAACATATATTTCTCTTAATTTTCGTACACCATCCTTACGATTAAATCAGTTAATTGATATTATGACGGAAATAAATAGACAAACTCTGCCATAGATGACACCCGCCTATTTGAAAAAACTCAAAAACTAATGTAGTAAAATATTATTTTCGCTATTAAAATATTATTTTCGCTATTAAAGACGTACACATCAAAGTTTGCCAACTATGATTTTCATTCAAAAAAATACATATATAGACCATAACTCAAACGGCACTTTTTTTTCAATTTTTTTCAACCTCACTGAATTACACAGAAAAAGTGGCCTAAGAATGTGAAAGTAACTCGTAACTTCACAAACAACCCTGATATTCACACTTGTCTAAAAGTCCAAAAAACGAACTTTTTTTTATAACTCGAAAACAAAAGACGATAGCAAAATAATGCGCCCTCTATTTTTTGTATCTTCTACAGTTACAGAGATACCCCATACAAACATCGAAATTTGCCTAGCCTATACATTTAAACCTATTTTTACCCCGAGGCGAAGCTGAAGGGGTTATAGTCTCACGACAAAAAGTTGGTAACTGGCCCGGTTTTAAAAATTCCAACGGATATCGATAAAACACATATGATTTCATTAGGGAGTTTGAATTACCACTTTTTCCCAACGAAGAATAAAAAATATAGCGTTTTTACCCCGAGGTGAAGCTAAATTCTCTCTACAAAAGGTTGGGATCTGGTCCGATTTTAAATATTCCAACGGATATCGATAAAATACATATGATTTCATCAGAGAAGTTTTGTTCGCAATTTTTTCCCAACGAAGAATAAATAAAAAATTATATCGTTTTTTAGATAGGCATTACGACATGCGCATGCGCCAAGGTCGATATGTACGAAGTCCTACAAAACATGCGTCGAAGTGCTCTGTGTGCCACGGTAACCAAGTGACGTTGATAGCTTAAGCTTGATTCTGCGTCTGTGTCTGCTTCCCATCCATAGAGATATCTTATCAATTTGATTCATAATTTGCAGCAAAATGAGCCGGGATAGGATATTCAAATTCGACAGTCAAACAATGAATTTTTTTGTTAAATTTTCACGGATTTTATTCGTAATATCGACTTATTAATACATTTATTGCAATTTTCCTTCATTTTATTCGTAAAATCGACTTTCATTGTTATTTAATTTATATAATAGGTACATTCAAAAAATATTGACGACATGCACATGCGCCGAGGGGTTTTATCATGCCTAGTGCTACGCAGTAGGGTGTCCTTCATTTTTTTGATATAATTTGAGTAGTTCGTTTGAAATGAAGATTTGTAATGTTTACTGTCGGGGGCGAGGGATCGATCAAACCCTCCTGCCCGCCCCCTCTTTACTCCACCACTGTCTAATACAATGTATCAAATGTTCGATATGCAATGAATATAAAGGTTTGAGTACAATATGAAGCAAATTCTGCTAATTGTATTTTGCTGCTTTCCAAATAATAGCATGTTAAAAAAGTTATTTAAAACGATATAAGCTATAGCTTTTTCGTATTCATATCGATGAAAATAGCATTACATTTTCTACGATAATTAAACACACTAGCTCCATTTCATTTTTCGTAAAACAAATTCAATCAATCTCAGGTTTAATTGCTCGAATGATATTTGAATGACTGGCAGCAAATATTTTTGACGTTATTATCTACTGATTGAGACCAACATTTTGCATTAATGCCACGACGTTTTTCACGAATATTTTCTATTTCTTGTCTAGTACCTCTCGAAACAGTCGGTGGCTCTGAAGGAGGTGAACGACTCCCGCATGCGAATATATGAACAACTGGAAAACAGTATTCATGAACTAGAACATGCAAATCACAGGCTGGTACTAGAGAACGTGGCGGAGAAGAAGCATGTCAAGTCTCTTGGTCTAACTATAGAAACTCTCGAGGCTAAAAATGAGGAGTTGCTCAGTACCATCGACGATCTTAAATTGCAGATCGATATTCTGCGGAAGAAAATCAGACGTAGTTCTGAAGCAGTTGTACCATTGGTATCGCCAAATGTGGTCGTGTTGAGGCATGTCGGCGATGATATTCTACGCTCACAGCTAGCCATTCCTGATTCGTCAACACCCCGGAAGAATCATGTAAGTAAAATGAAATTTTCGTTTCGGAAAACTATTGAAGAAAATATCATTAAACTCGCAATGCGTGAGTAGGTACTTCATGTAATAACTCATTTGTTTTTGCTTTTCTTTGGTTTAACATTGTAGCATCTTTTCTTTCTCTGTATAAGTAATAGTACATTTCTAATGGTGCCAGGATAGCCGGCGAAAGTATTAAAAAAAAGTATAGTTGATAGCTCTTAATTGAAACCTTTTAGCTTAAACGGGAGATTCAATCTACCTATATAGGTATATATATATATATATATATATATATATATATATATATATATATATATATATATATATATATATATTTATATATATATATATATATATATATATATATATATATATATATATATATATATATATATTAGGGTCGTAACGGACCTCCGCTTCCGCCGTCGCAACTGCGGAACTTCCGCAAGAAATCGTACCTCCGCTTCCGCATTCGCAAAATTTTGGCGGAGTTGTAACGGAGGTATATTTACAAAATCATCAATTCCAGATTTTGTGACCTTCCAAACAGTACACTGTATTATCTTGCTACATAATTGGACCAAAGGTACAAATTAAAATTTTGAATGAGATAGTTGAAGAACAAGTTCAGTCCAAACCAATACGATTGCAAAACCTACATGACTTGAATGTTGCAAGAAGTGTTGGTGATGACGAAGCTTCTGTTGTCAAAAAACCTAGACAAGAATCAAATCTGATGAAGAATGGACCGAGCACAAGCTTCCGGATTTTACCACCAACACAAGTTTGCATTCCAATCTGGCTGTTATATGTTGAAAAATAGTAGTGGCTACGAAAAAGGAAATAGAAAATGATCATTCATTATGGTGGAGATTTAACACTAAATATGAAGTGTTTCTCCCATTGTTCGTACTTACTTATCAGCACCTGCAATTTCAATTATTTAGTTCAGCTCGTTTGATTTATGGAAAGTGAAAAAGCTGCAAAACTGTTGTTTGTGAAATATAATATGACTTTTATTAATTCGGATTACTATACGGATATGGTATACATTATATACATGCGTTGTATATTATTTGAAATGAAGATTTTTGACTATCTATTACTTCAAAAAATCATGAATTCATATTTTTCCACTTCTACTTTCACCTCCGCTTCCGCTTCCGTTAACTTCTGCATCCGCGGAGGCGAAGCTCGTCACCTCCGCATCCGCCTCTGCTAAGGAGGCCTCCGTTACAACCCTAATATATATATATATATATATATATATATATATATATATATATATATATATATATATATATATATATATATATATATATATATATATATATATATATATATATATATATATACATTTATATTTATTAGTGTGAAAGACTTAATATCTGTTGTTCTTGTATATTTTTATAATATGATTGATTATAGGAAGACAGAGTCTTTCTTCAATATTAACAAATTGTAGTGCATTTAAGTCTAACCTATCTCCAGTAGGTCAACTCAAATACAACTTTTATTTGTACCACACCATCCATACCTTCAAAACATCTTAATAACCTACTATCATGTCCACAACAATATTATTAATAATTGAATTTCATGAAATATAGTGGTCTGTTTTTTGAAATATGTTTTCTGAAAGTCAAGAGTATCTTGACGAAACGTCAATTTGGTAATAAACTGGGTTTTCAAACTTAAATGGCCAGTTTTTGCTAATAGAATGTTAAAATCCAGAACTGGCAAAAACAATTCAAATGTATAAATATACCTATATATATATATATATATATATATATATATATATATATATATATATATATATATATATATATATATATATATGAAATATATATTAATTCTAGCTGGGTATATATTTATCTATCTATCTATATATATATATATATATATATATATATATATATATATATATATATATATATATATATATAGCTAAGAGAAAACTCGTTGGGTACGCAGCATGCAGGAAGTATACTCTTATAACACTTTTTCCAATATTTCGACAATGTTTATTGTCATCATCAGGGAATGAGTGTCCATGAGATTGTATGCATAGATCTTAAATTAAAATTAATATTGACGTTCATAACCAAAGTGCACATATTAAGAACAAAGTCAGTGAGTGTAACTTAAAATTGCCATCATCACCACATTTGACCAATTAAAGGCAGAAACAAAACAGTCACAATTAAAATTCAAAATATTATAAAAGTATTATTAAAAACTACATCATACCGGTATTCACATCGTCGGCATGGAAAGTGAAATGAAATTAATAAAATATAACCAAAAAAAAAAGTGTATATATATATATATATATATATATATATATATATATATATATATATATATAAATAGCACGTAATTAATAACTGAAGACGGCCACAGCCGCAATGAGAAATTTTTGAAAAAAAGATAAATAGTACCCTATTATTATTATTCTTTGACTCTTCAAAATCAAAATAATTTGAACCTATTTCGAACATTACGTGGGTAAAGGTTTCTGTGGTTTCCCTTACCATTTAATAATAACAAATTTGAATGTTAATATTGGACTGAATAGCACGTAATAAATAACAAAGAACGGCCACAGCCGAAAAAATTTTAGTGAAACATAGTAGTATGTTTCTATTCAAATT
The DNA here is from genome assembly GCA_030704885.1 of Cynegetis impunctata. Lineage (NCBI taxonomy): Eukaryota > Metazoa > Arthropoda > Insecta > Coleoptera > Coccinellidae > Cynegetis > Cynegetis impunctata. The sequence goes on along the minus strand of JARQZK010002169.1, from coordinate 588,193 downwards.
TTTTAAATCAATAAATGTCAAAGAAATTTCAATTTTTTCAAAAGTTTTGATAAAGCCACGAATGTCGTGGCGAAACGTCAACTTTTTAATAAAATCGAGTTTTTTAAGATTCAACAAGCCTGTTATTGCTAATAATTATCAAGAGATTATATATATATATATATATATATATATATATATGTATATATGTTTATATATATATATATATATATATATATATATATATCTATATATATATATATAGATAAATATATACCAAAATCTATCAACTCATTGCAGCTCAAGTTTCGCATGTCATAGATTATCACAATACCTACCTAGATAAAACCCAAATTTTTCAATTGAAAATATTTCTTCAGGAGGACAGCTCAAATCCGAAAAATGAAAATAAGACTGATAATTCCCCCAATTCGTTGTTACTCGACGAATCGCTACTACCCGATGACGACTGTCAAAACTCAGACAACATAGAAGAAGTCTCTAAGCTGTTGAGTCAGCTCAGAGAGTCCAAGACGCAATGCGCTAAGGAGCAGAGAAAAGTGACTGAACTCGAAGAGCAACTAACGACCATAACTCAACAGAATGAGTCTTTGGAGAATCAGATAATCAAGTTGCATCATAAGGACGAGGAGGTTAAGAGTGTTCAAGAGGAGTTATCTCTGTTGGAAGAAGTCAGGTAGGCACGTTTATTAGTAAGCTGTTTGTTATACTACATAAAGTGAACAAGGCAAATTCTTCAATAATTTAAAAAATTATCAAATAACTTTCCAAGGGAGCTAGTCCAAGAGAGCTGGTTACGAGAATTCTACATTTACAATGCAACTGTGAATTATAGAAATCGTCAAGTTACTCCGACTCCAAATCTGCATACAGCTGTTTCGGTCTTACTAGATCTCATCAGTGTAGCTTATTTGACAAGGAGTGAATTAGCAAGTTTCCTATTGTTACCCTTTTTCATTATCTGAACCCGTTCATTGTTTGCAATTAGAAATAAACGAAAGTCTTTTGTTATATGTGTTCATACAAGGCATGCAAAGTACATTACCAGAATATTGTTGATGAGTATTTTCATGTCGAGTCTGGAAATTTTCAGATTACCCTCGTATTATAATTTTTATAGAGTAGGTATTTTGTAACGTTCATCATAAAAATCGAACACGTGTTTTTGCAATCAATTTTGTTTTTTAATTTGTGGTGGTGTTTCACTTGTAATAATGACACTACTTTTTCTCCTTCATAGACAAGGTCAAACTTGCAGCCGATGTCTGCGCAATATGGAAAGTCCGGAAAGACAGAGGAAAGACACAGACAAAACTTCAGAATGTACTCAGAATCTACCAGAGGATGACGACTCCAGCATCCTCGAGGAGCTCATGACTGCAACCCCGCCATTCGTATCAGCGTATACCTTAAATGTACAGGTGAGGCTTGAAATTGTTCGCGCACATGGTTCTTGCAGTTTTGTATTATGCTTTTTTTGGCTCTCTGTTAGCATTCATATTTTTTGGTTCGTGATCAATATTTACAAGGTTTAGATATTGCATGAAATGGTGATATCTATGAGTTAAGAAAAACGGAATTGAAAACGGTATTTTACCAAGTAAATGTTACATTTTTTTAATTCATAAGAACTCTTCGTTAGAATGAAACGCTACTTTTTAATTTGATTATTATAATTTTATTGCTGGTTGTTATTTAAACAATTTCGTTTTATCTATGTTACTCGAGAAACAAATTTATCTTGAATAGATATTATTATGGGTTGAAAATATGTGTGTTTTTGAAATAACTGAATCCGAGATATCTGAAATATATATTTTTAGCAGATTTTCACTTTGAAAACCTGCTTATTAAAATGGGTGCGATTAGCAAAGTGCAATTTCATATATATATATATATATATATATATATATATATATATATATATATATATATATATATATATATATATATATATATATATATATATATATATATATATATATATATATATATTTTTATATATATATTTATATATATATATAATAATAATATTATATATATATATAAATATATATATATATATATAAATATATATATATATATATATATATATATATATATATATATATATATCAGTGGCGTAAATAGCTTTTTGCGATCGGGGGGGGATATGACTTGGTGCAAAATTTCATAAGTTTTTCATCTAACGTTCTATTTTTCTTGATAAAAATAATCTTACATGTAGGTAGTACAAAATGAGCAAAAAAGTTAAATTGAATTGCAAAAAATTAATTAAAAGTCAGTGAAAAATTTAATTATATTTAATAGGAATGTATACATCAGTGAAAATATTCTTGGAAAAATCAGAGCAGAAAATCTAGTTTTTGATGTTTTTTGACAATCCATTTATGACTTCGTCAGCTGTGATTCCATTGTCACGATGAATTGTCAGAGCAGCCAAACCTTTCAATAACAATAAATTGGACAAACATGAGTTTTTAATTTGCAATGAATTTTATATATGCAGAAGGGTCATTACAAGTCCATTTATTTTATCGTGCTCTTTTGAATTGTTTTTATTCGCTTCAAACGTCGAGACCTGCAGCCTAGCTAATATTCTGAGCAACCTGATATTCGAAAAAATAATTCTAGGCAATCCAGCAGAATTTTTAGGCTTAACATCGCCTCTACGAATTAAATATTTCTTCCACACTTTCAACTAACGAGAACAACAGGTGTGGAAGTAAGAAAGTTTTGATAAAGCTCGTCAGTTTTAATGAATTTATCAGCTGCTTTGTCAATTTCAATGTCATAAATCATGCTTGAAAAACACCGAAAATCCTTCTAATACATTTAGTCTAGTCAACGCTCGCGAAAATTGTGAAAGCTATAAACAATATCCTGAAAAAAGGGGGTTTGGTGTTTTGCCAATATGTCAAAAATTAATTGAGATTTTTGAAATCTGAAGAAAGATTCGAAAAGAAGAGGAAATTTTCCAAAAGAAAGACTCAACTTCCGGAACTGTAGGATCAATATTTTCTTAGAGAGGTGAAATACGATTGAAAACAGGTTATTTGGTTTGGGCCAGTCACGAGCATTTAGGACACTTCAACAATAAACATGATTCGACCATAATAAATTGAAAATTAAGGAATAAAAAAAGTCAGACAGTTACTAAATCGGTGAATGAGCAGTAATCTGGGGATAATAGCGATTTTGCAAATAGTTATGCAATAGTTAATTAACAATTTTTTAGTACTTGAACATGAAAATTGTGGGTGTGATAACTGTTCACTATAGATCTGAGATTTTTTTTCATTCTTGGAGTTATTATTATAAGGCTTCGGAGTAAATCCCCGTTGAAAAAATAAAAAAATTTTAATTTTTCAGTTGTTTATTAACAATTTACGTAGTTTTGAAACAACAAAATTAAATTATTTCTATGATTTTAATGATCCGTTTTCTATTATCCGAAGTTACAAGTAAATGGTTTTTTTCAATAATCATCTCCTATTGTTTGAAAAATTGATATAAACGAATGGGTTGTTTATAAGAGAATCAAGAAAAAAAAGTTATGAATAATTAAAGTGTTCAATTTTGCAACTAAGTAAATTGTTAGTAAAAAAATAATAAATTTAATTTTTACATATTTGTTAACGGGGATCTATTCTGCAGTTTTTCGAAACTAGCTCCAAGAGAGAAAACAAATATCAGATCTATAGTTCAACAGTTATCACACAGTGTTTTTGTTAAAGCAGCAGAAAACTATTGCATGACTGATTGAAAAATCGCGATAAAAATGTTTTGCGGCTGGATTATTGTTCATTTTCCTATCCAGTAAGAACCTGAAATTTTTCATTCCTTAATATAATATTTAATACACTCAGTTAAATAATGTTTATTGTTAAAGTTTTCCTAATGGGCGTTACTTTCGCAAGCCAGATTACACGTTTTCGGCCGTATATTTACCCCTCTGAGAAAATTATAAATATTAATCCTACAGTTCCAGGAGACTTCCTTTTAGATAATATTCTCTTCTTTTTGTATATCAATAATATCAATTAGTTTTTGAGATAATTTTTTCTTTCAGTAAATTGATTATAACTTTTACAATTTTCTTAAACGAAACTTTACTTTTTTCAAAAAATATCTACATGCTCTTCCGAATCGAATGACACCTTGTTCATATTCTTCAGAGACTGATGAAAAAGTTGAACAAAAAAAGCACTTGTTGACTAGACTATATTCTCATGATTAGTAAATTTTTCTCCAAGATCCATGATGTATGTATAAGTCCAGAAATGGATTGAACGCCATCACAAGAAAACTTTCACTCAATAATTTTTATTTACCTCAAAATATTATGAGGTAATTAAATTGACAATCAAATCCAAGAGTTAGTCATATTTTGATACCTACTCTACCTCAAAAAATATTCGAAATAATAAATATTTATTGAAAATCTTCTATGAGCAGAAGTCACGGTCCTCGAATGTAAACAGGAATTTAATCACTAGGTCAGTAGGACCAAAAAACGTATGTGAAATGTAAAATTTTATTTGCGAAGGAAGAAGTCAACCAAAACCTCCTCGCACTTCTCCTCTTTCTAAATTTTATACTACCTATACTATTGAACGAAACTGCTCGTGCTTTAGATATAATACTATTAAACAAAAGATCGAGCAGTTTTTTTTTTAATAGTAGGTACAGTATACAATTTAGAAAGAGACGAAGTGCGGAGATATTTTGGTGGACTTCTTCCTTTCGAAATAAAAATTTTCCATTAGAGCCATTTGAACTTTTTTAAACACCTTTTTTTGCTCATAGTGACCGATTAAACTACTAATTAACCATTGAATAAAATATGCTCAAAACTACTAGTTACTCTACCCAAAATTAGAACGATTCAATTTCTTGATTTACTTTTATGTTAAAATTATGGGTAGATATTTACTTTACATGTGCTCAATCTGTCCATAATTTTATAGCGAGCGATCATTTCGTGGCTCCTGATTGGTCGGCCTGTTCGAAGCGCGGAAATTGCACAGCCGCCACGAAAACATATCTAGATGATTTTTATATAATTGCACATACATAATATCAAAAGAGGTGTTAGTGCTTATTAAATTTCATGTATACTTAAATACGTAGATACGAGACTTTTATTCAATTCTACTATAATTTTTGTAGGCTCATGGGGGGGATTGATCCCCTTAATCCCCCCCCCTATCTACGCCACTGATATATATATATATATATATATATATATATATATATATATATTTATATATCTATATATATATATATATATATATATAACATATATATATATATATATATGTATATATATATATATATATATATATATATATATATATATATATATATATATATATATATGTTTGTATGTATGTATATAAGAACTTATGTATTTTCAAGTTGTTTACACGATAAAGGGCGCAATTTTGGGACAATAGGGTTGAAATTTTGTATCTAGGTAGTTTTGTATGATATCTTGAATGGGATTGGTTTTGGTTCGAATTGGTTGGGGGGGATTGACCCCTCGTGGGAGGAAATAAACCTTCTTTATACGATAAAGGGAGTAATTTTGGAGCAATAAGATTGAAAGTTTGTGAGTAGGTAGTTTCGTATGATATATTGGATAGAATTGGTTTTGATACGAGTTGCTTGGGGGGTTGACCCCCTAGGAGAGGAAATGAATCTTGTTTACATGATAGAAAGCACAATTTTGGGACCATAGGGTTGAAACTTTGTATGTAGGTAGTTTCGTATGATATCTTGGATGGTATTTATTTCGATATAAATTGGTTGGGGGGTTGACCCAACGGTGGAGGAAGTGAATATTGTTCGCACGATAGAGGGAGCAATTTTTGAGGATTTGGAACAAAAATCATAATTGAATGAAAAGATTTTTTAAACTGGAGGATATGTTTTGAAAACCTGCTTTTCTAATGCAACTCGCTGCGATAGAGTTTTTTTGTATAAAATGTCACAAACTGTCAAATTTGTTAATTCAGAAAAATTTGTTCCTTTCATCAATTAGGTTTAGTTATCGAAAAATCGAAACTATTATTATATATCATAATATTGGTGAGCATATGATGGATAACATGGATTTTTCATTAAGTATTTTAGAATGTGTTATTTATTCTTCATTGCTGTCCTTAGTTCTCCATTATTTGGTTCTATCATTCGAAGATGAACGGTCTTTTTCACTTGACCTGGAAAATATGTCCAATGAGATTTTAATCCGATTTACAACTAAAAGCAATCTAACCTAGTAGTAGTAACAACGATTTTTTAACCTTTATGAATTTCTTTTGTGTCCTAAATGAACTAAAGTTTCGATTTTGATATTTTTTCAATTCTTTTTAGAAGTATCTCATATACTGATTCAATGTAACTACAATATTTTTTCTAGTAACCGAATAATAGTTCGCCTAATCTTACATTGCTCAAATTAATAAAAGTTATGCAACAGTTTCTATTCTCTTTATTCTTTTATTCAGAATTTGAATTGATGTGGCGTTACTTGGTTTAGGGGAGACCGGGTACAAAAGTAACATTTTGTACTTTCGCCTTGGTTTCTCGTTAGGTGTTATTATTTCGGTGAAATTGATATAGCCATACATAAATTCCGTTTATGTTCTATACATTAGCATCTTAAATTACTTTATTATTGTGTTTTTTGCCGTTATTACAGAAACTTTAAAAAAATTTGTCATTTGTTACTTTCGGCCACGTTGGCGGGCCGAAAGTAACACGTTGTGGGTCGAAAGTAACAGGGCAAAGGGGTTTGTAATGAATATGATATGACAAATTTAATCAAACAAATATTTATTGGAAAATTCAGTGTCAGTCTTCTCTATTCAGACTCGCAATTATGGCACACATAATTCATTGACGCATTCTGTACCTATGAGACCACATTTTGCATTCGATGCAAACAATGTAAACTTTGCTCATTCAGTCGACTATTGCTAAAATTTTCGAAACAAACGAGGTAGAAGCAATCTTCGTCGTCAAATTTATTTTCCTTGTCTACAACTGCGCTAGTATTTCTAGCTTGAATTTTTTATAGATCTATGCAATGTAACATGGCAGACATTCAATTTTTTTGCTATGGCTCTAATTTTTTCACCATCATTAAAATGCTCTTCAGCCGCTTTTCGATAGACTTCCATGTTAGTTGTTATTCGTGCGGTGGTTATTATGCGTTGTTGCGGCATTTTGTTGAAATAAACACACACACATAAAAAGTTTACTTGGAGTAAATCAATACGGGGACAAAAGTAGCATGTTACTTATGTACCCATAGGGCTGCGTTACTTTTGTACCCTACAGCATTTTTGTTAGAACATGAAAGATAACCTTGAAACGGAACATGCTAGACAAAAACGAATTTAAGCACTGTAAAATCAATCTAATCGAGTATCATTATGCAAATATTCAGATTAATATCATCCCTTTAATACTACATAAACATTAAATAAGTAAACATCAAAAAAATTACTTTTGATTTGTGAAATCACGTAGCGTCCTCTCACACGATCTAACAGTGCGTGGCGCAAGCGGCGATTGAATGCAACTGAATGTGGCTGCACTGGCTATCACCTGACAGCAGCTAAGTGGCACGCTAAGTGGTGTTTTGAAAATTCTTTAAACCTACAGAGCATTTGTTACTTTCGACCCGCCGTTACTTTTGTACCCGGTCTCCCCCACCCCTCCACCCTAATTGAATTTCTTGTTGTAATCGTTTTCACTAGGTACTAAAAGTTTCATGTAAAACTAAGATACCAAGATTTCAGTATTCATTCTATCTGATGAAGCCACCATGTGGTGAAACGCCGCGTCATAGAGTCAAATATAATAACCGTTAAAATCAAACATGTGTTTTTCTAATAATATATTTTATTTAATGTATAATAAATGCTATAGTAACTGAATATGCAATCCAGCATTGCTTATACTGACAAAATTAATTGAACAGTTTCTATATAAATGTTGTATATAGAAGCATGAATCATCCACCTAGCATGCTCTTTGTGTGTATACTAGTTGCTGTGTTTATTTCCCAGGCCAGTAACGATCTACACCACTTTCTCGGATACGGCCTGTCTTTAATCTGGTGTTCGGCCGTCACAAACGTATTGAACACTGTAGTCCATATTTTCAGTCACTTCAAAGACGTTAACTTGGTGTCGCTACTTTATAAAACGATTAGACTGCCTTTGATTTTCTTACAGTGCTATATCAAACAAAAATTCCATTAACTTAAGGTATGTAATAGTCACTGATTTGTAATAATTCATAGAATAGAATTGAAAAAAGTTCAACAAAGGTTGTTTTATCAGAAATTCAAATTAATTGGATCGAAATGACTACATAGCTGCGTGCTGATTGTGAAGAACCGATGAATATCATATTAATTTTCAATTTAGTCATTTTTATTAGATTTTCAAAAATTTGCAACTCATAAAAATATTTCGGAATCACGTCTGATAGGACAATGCTTGTAAATATCATAATTTCATTATATTTTTAAGGTATTTACCGAAATCATCACAATATCTATACTAACACGATAATAAAACTCATGACGAATTTTATATGATCATCACAACCTGGGAATTAAAACTTTGGCAAAATCACTGTTAACACACATATTTTCTAGTACAAATGAGAATGTATTATATGAATGGGATTTTGATAACCCCTATTTTAAATATAAATTAGGTATAATATTTTAAATGGGTCCTTATTTTCGGAATTATGATTCTTGACTTGGAGGTTTTGGCAGAAATTTGTTTTATTTAGAAAATGATATTTTGTTGAGTATTTTAGAATATAAAATTTGAATTTATATGGATCAAATTCTCATACATTTTAGTTAGCTAACACCATGACTCAAATGTTAATACATCAATACGAGGGCTGTCTTTTAACTTTTGCATACAGGGAGATAGTAGACGATGCTCATCAAATGACACTAATAAAACTCAATCTCCATTTTTAGTGCACCTAAATCCAAAGTTTCAGTGTAACACGTATGGTGTTGTGGATAATATGAAGTTGACAAGTTATTTGAACAATGGAACTAAACCGAGAAAATGTTCGCGTAATAATTTTGTACAACTTTCTTAGACAATTATTTCAATAAGAATGTCTCGCCAAGATAGTTTCATCATCATCCACAAAGACGATGTAAGTTCGCACGCAGCTCTCAAGACAATTGTACCAACTAAAAATTGAAATAACTGCTTCCAGAATTGATTTGAGTGCATGCAACAGTACGATGATCTTCGTGGAGAGTATTTAGCAAAACAATGAAGTCTTTAAAAACTATCTAATGTTTTATTACCTATATGCAACACCTAGAAGGCAGCCCTCGTACACTATTTGTCTATTTTCAGATGTTAATGCTTATTCTAATTCTTTGTTAACATAATTTCATAATAATCATTTCAAAACATCATTCAACAATTTAAATTCAGTATATGTTGCTCATTCATTATTTAAGTACAAATGGCTTTGTTACGTCAGTGCAGTTTTTTTTGTATAAAAATGCTTAAGTATAAATTATATTTTCATTCAAGCTTTATGTAGGTACATACAATTTTACAAGATGCTTGTGTTTGAATGCCAAGATTTCTGAATTGGATTTGCATTATTTATTTCAGAACACAATAATGGATTATGTAACCTCACCACATACACACCCATCACTAATATTAGAAAACAAAATAACATATCGCCTCAGTATCTCACTCAAATGTTCAAACAAACTGGCCCCTCTACCTATGAATTCAGACTTTTCTCTTTCTAGGATTATCCAAAGACGCCGCAGACTAAAAAAAAATCAAAAAATCATTACAAAGAATTTGTGGAGAAATACGAAGCTCTATTCGAAGACCATCCCCAGAAGAATCCGCCAAAAGAACAATTCGCCTCCCTTCAGGAAGAACTCAAAAATACTGGAGAATACGTGTTCTCGCAGAGAGATCAAGATGAAGAAAGTGGACATGAAGACGGACATTCGGACAAACAAATTAATAGAAATAAGTCGAGGAAGGTCGTTTCTCATACCCCAACAGACTTTTCAGAAGCAGAAACCAGCTCCTCAGGTTTGTTATTAATTGAAAATTTTAATAATGAATTTTTAATTTGTCCTTTTCTGTTACATACTTGCTATATATTAAAATATTTCCACTTTGATATTTGTATAATATTCATGTGAACATAGGATATGTATATTGCATTCATATTCGAACAATTTTACTGATCCCTGACAGTAATAACATAATTATGCAATGTTTGACCAATAATCATTAAATTCATTAATTCAAAAGCATTAACAAAACTAAATTTGAATTTACTACGTTTATTATCACAAAATATTTTGAAAAATATAACACTGCGATTGCAATTTCGGTCACTAGACCATCATCGGGCAGATTGAGTTAAGAACTCAATCTTAACTTTCTTAACTCAATCTGCCCGATGATGGTCTAGTGACCGAAATTGCAATCGCAGTGTTATATTTTTCAAAATATTTTGTGATAATAAACGTAGTAAATTCAAATTTAGTTTTGTTAATCATGTTAAATTATCACGTAGTAACGACGGATTCCATCAACTATTTAATTCAAAAGCACATGAATATCTCTAAAATTTGCCATAGCAAAACTTTTAGCATCTATATCAAATTTGCTCATCTTCATATGAAATACTTTATAACATCTATTTATAAGTTTGTTATAAAATAACGCATCGCATAATTATTGTATTGTTCAACACTATACGAGGTATGTAAATAAAATAATGAGACTGGCAACTTCGCTCCCGATCTGGCAACGCTGGAGACGAGCGGCTTCAAACACCGTTAGGTGCACATGTGATACGCCTCTAGTATGAGTTTGAATGCCCTACAGTCATCTGTTTGTCCGTAGCGTTAGTTTTCGTGAAACAGTTTTGTCATGTGCGTTCTAATTATGAGTGGCATTAGTTTCGAGCAACGGAGTGCTATCAAGTTTTGCTTCAAACTTGGACACAATACAACTGAAACATTTGAAAAACTTCGGCAGGCGTACGGAGAAAGTGTTTAGTCAAGGACCCAGGTGTTTCGGTGGTTTAAGGCATTTTCAGAAGGAAGCACCAATGAGCAAGTCAAAAATCAAATGCATGCTGATTTGTTTTTTTGATAGCCACGGAATCGTCCACAGAGAGTTTGTGCCTCAAGGCCAAACGGTTAATCAACACTTTTACCGAGAGATCCTTGAAAGACTTCGAAAAAGAGTCTCTCGAGTGCGACCAAACATCAAAATGAACTAGTTGTTGCATCACGACAATGCACCATGTCACACTGCATTCTCAATAATGCAGTTTTTAGCCAGTAAAAACATTCCTGTAGCTCCTCAGCCTCCTTATTCGCCAGACTTGAGTCCCTGTGACTTTTTTCCCTTCCCGAGATTGAAAAATCACCTCAAGTGAACTCATTTTGGGACACTTGCGAACATTCAATAAGCTGTAACCGACCAACTGAAGGCTATTCCAGTATCGGAGTTCCAGCAATGCTATGATGAATGGAAGAACCGTCTCCAGCGCTGTGTGGCTTCCCAAGGGAACTATTTTGAAGGAGACAGTATCGCATTATAATATTCTTTGAATAAAACATTGAAAAAAGATCAGTCTCATTACTTTATTTACACACCTCGTATGAATAAATAAGATACCATTTATATTGCTTATTTAACAGTTTTTAAATGGTGCCAAAAACTATTACATATAATTATGTAGAGTGTTGATTTCTATTTTGACCTAGTATAACAAATGAATAAACATTTAACAGTTGACTGATTCGAAAAATCGTTCGCTTACTGAATTTTTATTTTGGTAAAAATTAAATGTATGTTTTCAAGGAGGTTGTCTCATACAACTTGAAATATTTTTAGTGTCCTGAAACATATGAGATAACAAGCAATTTTTTCATAAATCATATATGTAATGCGATTACTTCACTTGATTCAAAGTATACGAAAATCACTTGATAATTTCTTCGATAAACTTGTTTTATTATCGCTATCTCGCTCAACATATAAATTCTGGATCACTTATGTATTAAATGTACTTAGTTACTTTTTATACTTTACTCTTTCGATTTTGAATGGAGAAAGTTTGAACAGTAATTTGAATATCCTCATTCATTCTCATCATTAAGCAAATGATACTTGAAGATATCACTCAAATGCTTGCTAGAAATACTTACGAATAAATCACATTTTACATCTCACATAATTAAGATTAAATAAAAAATATTTTGTCTAGGTTTCGCTGATGAAACAAGTACCAAATCCACTCAAACCGATGGCGTTGTTGGATCCCTCCTGTGTGCCATATCCGACGGAGATGATTGTAAGTTTAGTATATACGACGAAGCGAGTCCAATCGATAGTAGATTCCATAAGAGTCCCGAATACCGAGAACTGTTCAAGGAAATATTCACGGTATTGAAGAAAGCCGCAGAGAACAAAGAAGAAGGTAAACTAATTTATTTATTCGATCATCATACATAGAAAATTAAAAAAACTCTATCGCAGCGAGCTGCATTGGAAGAGCAGGTTTTCATAACGTATCCAGTTTAAAAATATATTCATTGAATTATGATTTTTTTTCCAAATTCAAAAAAAATGCGCCCTTTAATGTGTAAACAATATTTATTTCCTCCCCGGAGGATCAACTCTCCAACCAATTCGTACCAAAAACAGTCACATCCAAGGTATCATACGAATCTACGTACTTAAAAACCTTCAACCCTATTCCTATAAAATTGCGTCCTTTATCGTGTAAACACAAGATTTATTTCCTCCTCCGGGGGGTCAACCCTCCAACTAATTCATATAGAAATAGATAGGTACCATCCAAGATATCGTACGAAACTACTTATCTACAAAGTTTCAACCTATGGTAATAAAATTGCATCTTCTATCGTGTAAATAAGATTTATTTCTCTGGGGGGTTAACCCCCAACCAATTCGCATAAAAACCCTTTTAACCCTATTACTCCAAAATTGCGACCTTCATCATGTAAACAAGATTTATTGCTTCCCCCAGGGGGTCAGCCCCCCAACAATTCGAATCAAAACCGATCCCATTCAAGATATCATGCGAAACTACCTATTCACAAACTTTCAACCCCATTGCTTCAAAATTGCAACCTTTATCGTTTAAAAAAGATTTATTTTACCCCCAGGGGGTCAACCCCCCAACCAATTCGAACCAAAAACAATCCCATCCAAGATTTCATATGAAATTTTTTTTTACAATCTTTCATAATACCTAAGCATATACATACGAACAGAGATATATATATATATATATATATATATATATATATATATATATATATATATATATATATATATATATATATATATATCGCACCCTTAGTGATACAAGGGCATAATACGAAAAAGTAGTTTTGTGGGAAATCGCGTTTAAAGATTCTGGTTCCCTACATTTCAGCTTATTTTTCGTATAAAATGCTTATTATTTGTGTTATAAATGTGAAATTCTGCTGATTTGTTCACTGATAACTACACTATAAAGAGCCATGAAAATAAAATGGAATTTGAATGAATTTCAATTTTTTTTTTGGATATTTCATGTGAGTAAGGGCCTAATAGATTTAACATAAAACAATTTAAAAACTATAACGAACCAATAAGATATAATTCCTTAAAACATCGTTTGTTTTCAGCAATATAGAGACCTATTATTAATTACACCCAAAAATTTACAACATTTTGTATAATATAACGCTGCAACTACAAATTATTCCATATAACACAAAATGTTCAGAACAGAATTCTCCTGATTTTTTCTCATAGAAGGGCACAAATACTAATTGCACAAAGCTTTAACGATCCGCCTTCGACAAGTATGGGCACGTTACTGATTGCGACCTTGTAGCTGTAAGAACGGTAGACGCGAGGGGACAGTGTGAGAGAGGCACAAATACAGTTACCGAGTCATGATTGACCTTTTTCTCGCTCTGTCAGCGCTAACCGGAAGATGATTCCATCTTGTGCCCGTATAATTTAAAATCACACTTTACAAAAATTTTGACTTGAGCCCTTATATTATTGAGGGTGCGATATATATATATATATATATGTATATAATACAGAAACTGCCATCTATGAATTAACTCAAGCTGTTATTTTGGCATTGGAAAAGGGTGAAATTCCAACTGCCTTGTTCCTTGACCAATCTAAGGCTTTTGACTGTGTGTCCCATAAAATATTACTTAAAAAATAGAACTATATGGAATAAGAGATAAACAACTAAATCTCATAAAAAGTTACCTCACCAATCGGAAACAGAAAGTTTCAGTCACTGTGAAAGGAGTAACATCCCATAGGTGTCCCATATGGGAGTACCTCAAGGTAGCATTTTAGGACCACTGCTATTCATTGTCTACATAAATGATATAACCAAATACCTACCAGCAGAAAACTGTCAACCTATCATTTATGCTGATGATACAAACATTTTAGTACGATCTGCAAACATCTCCTCTGCAACCGAGACATTGAGGTCTGTTTTGAGTAATATTGAGGAATGGTGCATTGATAACAAACTGATAATGAATGTTCAGAAGACTGAGTGTATATTTTTCACTACTGAAAGACTAGGCTCGATCCCTCCGGATGTGTTATGTTACAAAGATCAGAAAATAACTATCAGCCAACAAGCAAAGTTTCTGGGAGTTCAAATAGACAATACATTGAAGTGGCATCCTCATATCGACTAACTAAAAAGAAAACTTTGTTCCGTGATATATACTCTGAATATACTAAAAAAACAAGTTGAATCGGATGTGCTAAGAGTCATTTATTATGCTAATTTTCAATCTGTAGCTTCGTATTGTATCATTTTTTGGGGTGGTTCACCTTATGCAGAGAAAATTTTTGTCCTCCAAAAATGGGCATTACGCACAATTTTGGGAATGGGTTACAGGGACTCATGTCGAAACTCTTTCAGGAAGAATGACTTCCTGACCATATATGGCCTTTATATCTACAGGCTGCTTTTGTTTCTCCATAAGCATGATTACTACTTTGTAGAGTGCAAAAACGGAAACAACACTAGACAAATTTTTCCCTATTTATTTCTAATTCACTGCTCGGCTTTGAGAGAGAAGGGTCCGCAGTATGCAGGTATAAAGCTCTTTAACAACTTGCCGAAGTCGACTCAAAGGATGAGGGACTACAGGCTATTCAAGAAATCTGTCTATAATTTAATTTTGAGATGTGAACCATACAGCATTGAGGAGTTTGAAATTTTTTGTAGAATCAATCAATAGTATCGATGTTTGTAATGGTTTGTTGACTTTTTTCATTTTTATTGAAGTGTATCAATAATTATTGAGAATAAATATTATTATTATCATTATTATTATATATATATATATATATATATATATATATATATATATATATATATATATATATATATATATATATATATATATATATATATATATATATATATATATATTTATATATATATATATATATATATATATATATATATATATATATATATATATGAAATTGAGTTTTTGGTGCGAAGTCATGAAACGAAAAACTATCTTGGTCCTAGGTCCAACTTTGCTAATCACACCCATTTTAATAAGCACGTTTTCAAAGTGAAAACCTGCTAAAAAAATACTTTAACTAATGTAAACTTCTCGGGCGAAGAATCCATAATTTTCTTCGCGACGCTTCCGATAAGTGCGCGTATACCTTAACTGAATCACTCCTGATCTAGCATGTTGATATATTTCTATATTTTATTCTAGTTCTCAATACTTCAGTTGCAACAGAATCCAACAACTCTTCAATGTGCGCGGCTCCGTCTGAAGCACAAATGAACGAATCCGTAACGGACTTCCAAGATGATGATACAGAAAGCGTACAATCGTCCAATCTCTCTATGTCTGTTTCACTTTCACATCAAACTAGTGTTATTGAGGACATGATCAAAACGATGAATGAAGTTCCACAGAGTGAAACACCAACGCCAATCGTCTCTGATGAGCAAAAGCCACAGGTATATATCTGTAATATTCGACTCCTGTATTACCGACAAACGGGATGAATCGGGACAGTTTTTACATGTTTTTGTAAATGACTTTTTTCGTAAATAAGATAGAGGCTCCGAAGCGGTGCCAAAAGTAAGGTCTCTGCTAGAGCTTTAAAACGCCATATCATCGATCTTTACCTGCTAGTTTGTCAGGTGATTAAAAAGAAATTTTTTTGTAGGCGTCCCGATTCGCCCCGCAAAAGGGTCAATCGGGACACCTATTTATTTTATTAGAAATGATCGATATACCCCAGTAATGGAGCGAATCGGGACATAAATATATTTGAAAAAAACATTGCTTAAAATAGGGATAAAAACGGTAAAAACAACATGAATAGGGGATTATTCAACAAATAAACGTTTAACATAACATCATTGTTCACAATCTTTGCTCGGCCTCCCGTATGCCGATTTTACCGCTTTTGATTTGTTATAGAGCCTTCTGCAACGTTTGAGCTCTATAATTTTGGTACACACGTGTTCCAGGTACTTTTTTCTATGTCCTTACCATTGTCCTGATTGACCCCTAAAAGTGACATTTTTTGCTTTAAAAATCGTATCTATATAACTTTTATTTTTTTCTGATAAATTATTTTTTCCTGTGTATAAAACGCTTCAGACTATAATAGGAAAATTTTCATTTATCCTACCTTTATTGCTTTTGTGCTCTCCAAGCCAAAGTTTTTTAATGAATAAAAGTGCGTTAATTTGAAATAAAATTTTGTGGCTCTCTTATATTATGTAGTTGACACTAATGTAACATGTGGCTAATGTTAACACAGCATGTTTGTTTCATCTTCTAACTGCTGACTGAGCTAAAAACGTTTACCTCGAGACGGAGTTGCCGTTAATTTAACCAGAGCGATTCACCCCTTAGTCCCGATTCACTCCGTTTGACGGTACTTAAATTACTGAAAATATTCTCTTCATGAGTGAAGATATTAGGAACAATACCCAATGATTTTATTCTCTTGACTGTATATTTCAGATTTTTTGACTACTTATTTCTCCCTTGCAGGAACCAGTTCTTCGACCGTTAATCCGTCAGTCATTCGATTTCCTCCAAGTGGAGCACCGGAAACGAAGTTCATCCCGGCGCAAGCATAAAAATGCAGATCGTTCTGATTCACCCATGACCCACATCATTGGAAGCCCAAAAATAAGCTACTCCAATAGACCGTCTTCGGGTCGGCGAAAGAAGGACCTGAAAAACACGCCACCCCAAACAGCGGAACCCCCAGAAATGTCTTGGAACGGCAATTCTTTACAGTTTTGGTCTTCAAACAGAGCCAGCATTTCTTCTCCAACGCCCAGTCAGTGTAGCGAGAAAGTAATGTATGAATTTAAGCCAAGCGTTGCATGGCAGGAGATAAAAAAGTTGAAGAATTTAGACAAAAGTTATGCCGAAGTTTTAAAGTTGGGGGAAGGTAGGAAGAGGGAACACCAGAGGCATAGAGCGAGCAAAGGAACGTCGCAGCATCGTTAGGCAATAATTTAAGAAATATTTCCACCTATGTAGTTATTTTCATTTTGAATAACTGTAATCTGTTTTGACTGAAAAATTGGATAGTTTTTATCTGGTACATAAATCAAGCCATATGATATTTGATATTCAGAATACTCAAAGGCATAAGAAATACTCAAAAAGAACAAGGTGATAACTTTGATATATTAACATTGTGTTATAAAAAGAACTTTTATGAAAATAATGGAATGTAGATTTCATTATATAACACTGATTTTCCAATCTTATTTTAAAGGGTTTGTTTTTAAAATTAACATGTAAGTATTGCAAAGGGGATAGAACCAATAGCTAAAATTTTTCTGAATCAAAACAAAGGAAAATCAACCATTTCTCTATAGCATGTTCACATTCTATTGTCGTTTAACTAGCCAATTTTTCAATCTCTTCAGAATTTCACAAGTTTTTTTCAAAGTGTTCTCTAGTATGAATACTCTGTTCATTTATCTTTTTGTTGTAATTATTTTCATAAAATACTATCTTTGTATAAAATACTTAGGTGTTGTGAACATATTTAATTCA
>JARQZK010002169.1:450000-565000 GCA_030704885.1 Cynegetis impunctata | reverse complement strand
TTCTGTTTATATGGCAAACCAGCGGTTTAAAGTTTAAATAAATTAAAAAATTAAAATATAAACGATGCTTTATTTTATTCAAAAAAAAAATTTTCACGGGGTGTCCGGGGAAAAACAAAATTTCACAGAAATGTCCGGGGTTTTTAATATTTTTGTCCGGCATCGGCAATTTAGGTGATGGCAACCCTAAGTCCATCAGACTCCTCTGTTGGAATAGTATGATCATTTCGATTGCTAATCTCCAAGGTCTCTGAATGATTGTTAGAGCTAAAACAACTTTTCTTTTAATTTTTTTCCAGCTACTGTACGACATTTAATTTGTACACCCAAACAAAAATATCAACAAACGAAATAAAAATGGCTAGTTTATAATAGTTTTATAATTATTGTTGTGTTAACATTTTAATTTTAAAAGACTCCCTCGCGCAACATATTTGTTTTTTAACTATTTTTTGGAAAACTTTAAAACAACTGTCGTAAATAGACCTTTTACTTTTCTTCTCAAAGGACCATATTTTGATATTTAATATTTTTGAACAAATTATATCGGCGAGATGCTCACTAAAATTTCTGGACTTACCAATCTTCGGCGTGGTTTGTCCTCTGGAGAGCGCTCTCCTCCTTCGCCACCACTTCACTAAAACCACACTCTTTAAGCTGAATTAAGCTGTGTCCTTTTTTTAATGTTCCTGTTAACGTGTAATAACGTTGAAAATTATTAATTTTAATGCGTAAATGAAAATCCGAACGGACGTTTTTCAATGCATCTGAAACTTGTTATATCTCTCCCAAGAATGAATTCTGGGTTTGCGCATCCTACACATGCACATCTGTCTTTCGTCCAAAAAAAAATATGAGCATCTCGTATCTGCGGTACATTAGCTTTTTAAGATGCAAATAATAACAAATTAAATATAAAGAAAAGAAAAAAGTCCTAGCTTCCAACAACAACAATTTTATAGTCACTCGCTTTCATACTAATTTGCTGCAGAAAACAATTCACATTTATAAATAACAATTAAAAAACTATTTTGTTATTAGGAAATATGTTCGTAACAAAACAGTTTTATTATTGCTTTTATAGCAATAAATTAATCCAAAAACGCACCTTCTTAAAATGCCTTTAGAGCAAAGTAATATTCAGAGCTAATATGTTTCATACAAAGTATTTTATAAACGTTTATAAAATAGCTGTATAACTTATTATACAAATATTTTATAGTTTTGCTCTAAAAACGTTTTCAGAACAGTTTTATTGACAGAACAGTTGAGCGCAACTAATTTATCCTGAATAAATACTTTATAAAACATAAAAGTTTTTACGAAGCGTTAATAAAACAATTATTAAAACAATCGTTAAAAATAACAATTTACACTTTTATTATAAGAAATAACGCATGACGCACGTTTCGGTGGAACTTCACCTTCTTCAGATGCTAATGGCAAACTCTGAAGAAGGTGAAGTTCCACCGAAACGTGCGTCATTTCTTATAATAAAAGTGTAAATTGTTATTTTTAACCATTGTTTGAATATGTTTATTAATTTACACCAAGTATCGGCCCAATCAATCCAAAATAAAACAATTATAAAGTTAGTTCTCTAACGATGTCGAATTGCTATGGGGTATACTCCTTCATCGATAAAATTGCATTAATGCAATTTTATCGATGATATATTTAGTACAGTATCGATTCAACTGTTCAATTGACAAAAATATTGAATAACATGTGACTAATAATTAATTATTAGTCACATGTTATTCAATATTTTTGTCAATTGAACAGTTGAATCGATACTGTACTAGTATTACTAGTGAAGTCCACTTGTGCATCCAATTTTTGTTATAATGGCTAGTCCTCGAAAAAAGGATATTAATTTGACAGGTGACATTTAAAATTCACATTACGTAAATATTATATTATTTTCTCAATAAAATGATCGATATATTCACCAATCAAATATAAAAATTTTCAATCTGTGCGAACTTATAATGAACTAAAAATCAACACAATTCTTAGGATAATAATTTTATCTACAAATGGCACTAACTAAAGTAACTGGTTAAATATAAATACATATAATACATGTTACTAGAATGCCGATTTTGAAACTGAAGTTCAAGAAAACAATAAAATTTTATCAAATTGAATTTTATAAATACAAAATGAGTTCATGTTTTTATAATAAATACTTAATAAACCTCTGTTGAATGGATGATAACTCAAAAATGCTGAATATTCACAACTACCTATTTACAGTATTAAGATTATGAGCAAAACATATCTGAAAATTTTAAATTTTTGTAACTGAGATCGACTTTTCTTCTGTTATTCGCCCATAATCCTACCTATCTATTATTATACTTATAAAATGTTTTGAAATGGATTTTTGTAACTATCTTTATTTATTATTTTCATATAGTTTATCCCTAAAGCATTTTATCTTATTTACGAAATAAGCTTCTAACGTCTCTGCGCATTTGTAGAATGGAGATTCCTTCGGATTATAGTACCGACAGTTGTCAAATATTTTTGTCATATCTCCAATGAAATCACTCAGCTTAATGTAGATATGGTCGTTTATTTTTTGCTCTACCCTCTGCAGGTCTGTAAAAAATCGACACATTCATATTAGAAAACTGTCTCTTTCAAAATCTAACCTAACAGTTGCATGTTCAATGATCACAATTATTCCTATGTAAAATTAACTTCATGAACTTTAATAAATTCGATGGACGATGAATCAACTCTGTGGTAGTTCATATTTATATTAAAAATTAAATAATAAGAAAACAACTTGTCTAAAAACCACAAAATGAAAATAACTTTTTATTCGACTAGTTTCGCCTGTTACAGCATTATCAAGACTGAATACATAATTGCAAAGACATCGCTTTTAAATATAAGTATTTCGGTTCGGTACCTGGGGGTGGTAAAATGTATTCGATGGGTCCAAGTTATCAGAGATTTAACAGTGGGGAGTGGTTTAAGTCTAACTGGTCATTGAGAAGAATGTAATTATGGGATTTTTGGATCTTGTTTATTTCCATGGCTTCCAGGAAGTTCATTATCATACCTTTATCACAGTAATGAAGAATTTTTGGTTTGAAAGAGGATGAGATGTTATGTTTTTTTGACTCTAGATGTTCCCTAAATGCTGATTGTCCGTTTTTTAGATGTTCTTTTAGCCTCGTTTCAAAACATCTCCCGGTCTGACCTATATATGTTGAATTACATTCTTCACAGTCCATTCTATAAATTCCTGTTCTCTTCATTGGATCGACTTTTGACATTTTGTTATTAAAAAAGTCGATCCAATGAAGAGAACAGGAATTTATAGAATGGACTGTGAAGAATGTAATTCAACATATATAGGTCAGACCGGGAGATGTTCTGAAACGAGGCTAAAAGAACATCTAAAAAACGGACAATCAGCATTTAGGGAACATCTAGAGTCAAAAAAACATAACATCTCATCCTCTTTCAAACCAAAAATTCTTCATTACTGTGATAAAGGTATGATAATGAACTTCCTGGAAGCCATGGAAATAAACAAGATCCAAAAATCCCATAATTACATTCTTCTCAATGACCAGTTAGACTTAAACCACTCCCCACTGTTAAATCTCTGATAACTTGGACCCATCGATTACATTTTACCACCCCCAGGTACCGAACCGAAATACTTATATTTTCAAGCGATGTCTTTGCAATTATGTATTCAGTCTTGATAATGCTGTAACAGGCGAAACTAGTCGAATAAAAAGTTATTTCATTTTGTGGTTTTAAGACAAGTTGTTTTCTTATTATTTAATTTTTAATATTCATTAACTTTAATAACCTGATACTTCCTAGGTAATGTATCTAAAATAAGGTAGATTACTGCTTTGATAGATTAATATTTGCTGAAGTTGCTATAAAAATTTAAATATAATTTTGTTTAAATATTCGAAAAATTTGAAAAGATCACATTTTATAGCCCAAGCTTCTGAAAAAACCTTTTCAGGTCATATGAAGAAATTAAATCCGATACTGTCATGCTGATGAAATATTTAAACTTTATTAATAATTTCAACAATATAAATGTGTCGCGTTACAGTAAAATCCACTAACAAAAAATTTTTTTTCTATTATTACCATAATAAATGAGGATAAAAAACAGTTAATGAGGAGAAGCAATTACACAAACATCAATAACCTCCAGAATTTTATCGAAAAGAAATATTTCAAGTGTGTAAAGTTTTAGTTCTACTGTTTCGTTTTTTAGAAGCTTTGTTTCTTTTATATTTTGTAATATTGACAGTTCTTTTCCTTGAAATATTAGTATTTGAATCTATTACTTCTTCATTTTTTTAAAATTCAAGAAAATAAAATAATACTATCTGGGCAGAATAATCGAAACTTTTACAAAATAAAAATTAAATTACATAGGGAAAACTCATGCCATTTTAACTATTATTTCTGTTATAATATTCATTTTAGATAAAATCTTACCCATTGGTTCCTTAATAACTTTGTAATAATCAGGCGCCTCATTTGGATCTACAGGTTCCATAAATGGCCAAGCACTTTTATGCATCTAAAAAAAAAATATTGCTATAGCAGTGTGAACCAATTTTATAGGATAACTTATTACCTGAAGTTGTTTTATCAACTTTTTCAATCCGTCATAGTCCTTTTGAGTTAGATCCTTCATGTTCGCATAATTCACCATGGAATTTGTCTGACATCTTGGACAGATATATTCGTCTATATTATCTGCCTCTGACTGAAGAATGCCAACACATCTGCCATGGAACCAATCTTGACAACTATCACAGCATATATAGAACCTGAAACAGAAATTTCAGTGAGAATATATTCCCTAAAGAGTTGGAAATATGAATATTTTTATTAAATACAAACTTGAGAGAATAGTATCAGAGGTAGGCGCGACCTTGAACCTACTTTAAAAAACCTTGCTACTTTGGCATTACATATAAAAAATATTTTTGGTGCTGGTTAATTCTCATCAAACTTGACTTTTCTCCTTAGATAGTCTTCAACTTACTAATTTATCGATTTTTGAAAAATGAGAAAAAACAAAATCAGTGACAAAAGGGGTCTGATAGAATAGAATAAGTTTATTAATTTCATAGATTATTCGTACAAATATTAAATATAAATATGCAAAAAATAAAAATGAAACAAGTCACAAAAACAAATACAGAAGCTTATTTATAACAATAAACCCTGAACTCCTCGACCGAGTAAGGTTCACATTTCATAATTAACTTGTGAATGCTTCTCTTAAAGGTCCCATGATTTGAAATAACCTGTAGATGTTTAGGTAACATATTGAACAACTTGAGTGCCATGTACTCTGTACCTCTTTCACGTAGAGTGGTAGAATGAATAGGAAAAAAGTACGGAACACTTTTCCTTGTATTATTAATATTCTTAAATTTTGCAAAATAATCTTGATTTTTATGGAAAAATGTAAGTATTTTATATATATACAGCCCATAGAAAGTGAATAAATTGTGCTTTCTAAAGAGACCACGACAAGATTGTCTGTAGTCGAGGCGAAGCATAGATCTAACTGTCCATTTTTGGCAAATAAAGAGACTATCAGAGTGGATGGAGCCTCCCCAGAAAATGATACCATAGGAAAGGATAGATTGGTAATTAGCAAAATATAGAATTTTTAGGACATGCAAGTAGACTAGATCTCTCAACATAAAAAGGGTAAATGAGGCCGAATTCAGCTTCTTTCTGAGCTGATCAATGTGAAGGTCCCATCTCAAATTCTTATCCAAGGCAATACCGAGGAAACTCACGGAATCTCTCACTGGTACCTGGTTCTCGACATCACCAACAAACTTCGGGAAAGCAACCTTTGACCTGAATGATCGGAAAAAGACACTCTCAGTTTTTTGTAGATTGACTTTTAGTTTATTATTATCGCACCAAATTCCCACTTTATTGATAACTGACACCGCAGAAGCCAGAGCAGCACTGATATCCGTAGAGATTATGAGAAAATTCGTGTCGTCGGCAAACATAATAGCATTACAGTCATTATATGAGCAATTTCCAGGAAGCGAATTTATGAAAACGAGAAACAAAAGTGGCCCCAGGATACTACCCTGTGGTATCCCCTTCGTAATCACTCGGTCCTCAGATACGTATGAAACACCACCTCTCAACAACACTACTCTCTGTTTACGATTTGTGAGGTAGCTGGAAATTAAATCCAACTGTCTATCTCTAATCCCACACGCTTCAAGAAAAAATAGGAGCAATTTGTGGTCAATAAGATCAAAAGCTTTCGATAAGTCGAAAAATAGCCCTAACGGTACTTCACCCTTCTCAAGAGCGATGAGTATGGCAGTAGTCAGTTCAAAGACTGCCGTTTCTGTACCCCTATTCCGCACAAAACCATGCTGACAGCTGACAATAATCTTGAACCTTCTGAAGAAACTTAGGAGCCTGTCTGCAAGAATCCTCTCAAAAACTTTCGAAAACGACGTAAGTAGACTTATAGGCCGGTAATTATTTAAGTCCTCTACATCACCTTTCTTATACAGTGGCTTAACTACTGCCACCTTAAGCGAGTCAGGAAAGACACCCTCGGTAAATGAGCGATAAATAAGATGTGCAAGAGGGTCAGCAATTTGACCAATCACACAGCCATAAAAACATATTTTGCATATTATCAGAACCATTCGAAATAGAAATGAATTGGATTACAATTATAACAGCAGCTACCTGTTATAGAGTTCTGTAAAAAGTTGAATTGGTTATTCTACGCTATGAAGATACCCAATTATTCCAATACTGAGCCAGAGTAAAAGTACTAACCATATTTTTTCTTCTTAAATACAACATTAAATCCTATGATAATACATATTAATTCTACTTTGATTTTGCGAAGACCGTCCCTGAAATTTTCATAATATTCGATGAATACTTACTGTGAATTGTCATAAGGCTGCTGACACAAACAATACAACTTTTGTGTGTCACTGGCCTGCTTGCACTCTTGACAAATAAATTCGGTTAGGGTTTTGCTGCTCTCTTCGGTTATTCCAACACAGTCACCATGGAACCAATTGTTACAAAGATCGCAGCCGACGTAAAATTTCGTTTCATCGTATGGTGTCCGGCAGAGACAGTACAGTTTCTCCCTTTTAGAACTATTGCTTCTGTGAAAAAGTGCGCAAATATTCAATGCTAACAATCGGGAAGACAAGATACATTTAAAAAGATTTGGAATAATGTTTATTTACCTTGGTTGATTTGGCGCACCACCTCGTGTTGGAGACACAAATTGATTTTGTTGCTTAGTGTTTACTGGCGGATTCAGTTGATTACCGCTTTTTGGTTTGTGATGACTTCTACCGGTTTTGATTATTTGTTGTTGAACAACTGCTGTTGTTGGTTGTGCTGCTGACTTTCTCTTACTACTACCTGTCCTCACTTCATCCTGTTTACTTCTCTCCAACTTTGTTCTTGCTGCTAACTCTTCCGCAACTTCTTTCTACAAAAAAATTGGCGTTCATTCATATTCCATAACTTAACCCATTAGGTACTAGCGTTACATATAAGGAACACTAAACACTACATGCTTAAAGTGCGCCAAAAAATATTTGAAATGGCGGAACTTAGTCTACGGCAACGTTTTTAGCTTATGTAATACGTGTTGATACCGCTGAGTCATACTTAGATACTTGACGGAAACTACAGTGCGTTATAGATAATTATTGTTTTCGTTGAGCCTGTGACTGTGTAAAATGTCGAACAGTAGAATGTAAGTAAACATCTTTTCTGATTTTTTGCAAATGTACTACTGTAAATAACTAAAGTTTTCTAAGATTTGTACTCTATTCAATATATAGTTTGTATTTAGAAATTGTAACAATATTTTTTCTGGTTAAATTTGATGTTTTTTTCATCGTGTTCCATAAATGGAACACTTTCAGATTAACTGTTCAGCAGATTTCAGATTTGTTAAAAATTGATTATTTTGGGAAGATTTGTAACCCAATGATAGGGTGCAAGCAGCTTATATTGAACCACCAGAAAATAGAGAGTTATCAGACGAAGACTCTGCAGAAGAAGATTCTGGCGGGTTGTTGGATAATTTATCAGGAAAACAACTTGCGGCGAATGCCGAACTAGTTATGGAAAATTGTACAAGATTAGGGAATTTTGTATGGTAGCTGACGATGAGGATATTCCAGATGATGTTCCGTTATCAGTTATTGCTTCAACATCAAAGTTATCAAAGAGTACTCAAGCCTCACTGCACACAGCAGTCCAACGAGTTCATGGGAGTCACAGATCAGATGGACGCAAATATAAATGTCTACAGGATTGCTATAAGGGGAAAAATATGGTGGTGGCCAATTTTCACCTGACTTATAGATGCGGCTGTTCAAAACGCTTGGATAATTTACAGAATTCATCACCCAGAAACTTCTCAGCTAAATTTTAGAAGAGATATTGTACAGACTCATCTGAAAAGATATCTCCAGATATTCGCCTAGATGGAAAAAACCATCTAATTCAATATGTACCCGATAATAAACGCCGACGATGTGCAGGAGAGAATCATAAAGGTAGCTCTGTTCGTACACAGTGCCGAAAATGGGACATAGGTTTATGTATTGACTGTTTTATTCATTTTCATACTAAATAAATTTATTTGTTGTCAAATTTTAGGATAATAGAAACATTCAAATCGAAATAAATAACGTTCTGTTTTGTTTATACTTTCCACCCCTTATAGGACTAGTGTTCCATATATGGAACGGCCGCTATTTTCAAAATGGAAGACTCTCAAACAAATTTATTGACCTACTGATGTTTATAGTGTTATTTGAAGTAATGATAAAGGTATTGTATTCATAATACCACAAATTCATAAATTCAGTCCTTAATGGGTTAATTTATGACAATGGTTTCTCACCTGTATTTCACACTGAAGTTCCCTCTCCAATAATGCCCTCTTTCTCAATATATCTTTTTTCAGTAGTTCCTTCTGTCTACAAAGACTGGCCATTATTTTGGGTTTAATAACCAATTTTTTATCGTCACTCTGGAGGTTTTCTTTTAACTTGACACGTGTTCTTGGTGATATTGATTTCTCTTTGAGATGTTCGGTCCTAGAAAACAGTTAAGGTACTGAAATGCTTGTAATAATTACCTAGCTTGAATGAGTTTTGAATATCAGAATTGCTAAACATTCAAATAGAAAACAATGTTTGGCCAGAGACATTTCCAAAGTTTATAGAGATAAATGATATATATCTCATTTTATATTTCTGATCGAAAAACACAAGAATAAACTATAATATCAGTTAATCAGATAGAAATAACGCCAAAGATATCAAAATAGTAACAATAATTTGTAATTCATTAATTGTTTAGTTTAGCCAAGAATTAAAAAAATACAGTAATTACTAGTATTAAGTAAATTAACTATTAATATTCCTGTAACAGTGCATTAATGACAAAGTTATCAAGTTCAAAATAAATGTCTGAGCAACAAATTTATGAACACAATTAGGCCAAGCTACAGAGATTTAGAGTGAGCATTTTGTGCAAAAAGTGTTAGAAGAAATCCAGCTCCGCCATTGTTTGTCAAATAGTTCCACATGATATAGTGATATGTTTTTCACTCGACTTTATTATTTATATCTTTGTTATTAACAATTTTATGCAAAAATTTTTTTTTAGTTTTTTGCTTATAAAATTGAAACTATCAGAGTAATCGTCATGGTGTCAATAGACTTATTGTAGAAAATGAAAAGACGAAAAAAATGAGAGGTCGGACGACTCAATCAGACCCTCAGTCTAAGGAAAAA
The DNA here is from genome assembly GCA_030704885.1 of Cynegetis impunctata. Taxonomy (NCBI): domain Eukaryota; kingdom Metazoa; phylum Arthropoda; class Insecta; order Coleoptera; family Coccinellidae; genus Cynegetis; species Cynegetis impunctata. Next base: position 555,149 of record JARQZK010002169.1, on the reverse strand, counting down.
TTGGAAAAAAAAAACCGCCAAAATGCAGTTTTTTCAAAAGTTCATAACTCGGTTATTTTTTTTTTATTTGAGTTGTAGCGTAGATCCTCCGGCCAGTATTAGCTATTGATAAGAACTTCATTTGTGCGAAGATCAGGAACTGTCCGATGCATAGTTTTTGATCTGTGGCCATTTGATTATGTTACTATGCAATTTTCCAGCAGACCTGAATGCGACAGGTATGGTCCGATTTCAATTTACTAAAAAGATTTTGAAAGTAGAATTCTCATAGTTCAAAACGTTAATCTTGGTTTTTCATAAAAACGCTGAGAAATATGTTAAAAACAAAGCTGAACATGACAAAAAACGGCCGAGCACGTGAGAGTAGTTGAAGAGTGGGGGTTTACAATTATTATCTGACAACGTTTAGAAATTACTGTCACGTTCAAAATGCCGACGCTTTCGAATGTCATACTTCTCCTTGCCTGCTGCTCTACCCCCACTCTTCAACTACTCTTACGCGCTCGGCCGTTTTTCGTCATGTTCAGCTTTATTTTTAACATATTTCTCAGTGTTTTTATGGAAAACCAAGATGAACGTTTTGAACTATGAGAATTCTACTTTCAAAATCTTTTTAGTAAATTGAAATCAAACCATATCTGTCGCATTCAGGTCTGCTGGAAAATTGCATAGTAACATAATCAAATGGCCACAGATGAAAAACTATGCATCGGACAGTTCCTGCTCTTCGCACAAATAAAGTTTATATTGATAAATAATACCTATCGGAGGATCTACGCTACAACTCAAAAAATAACCGAGTTATGAACTTTTGAAAAAACTGCATTTTGGACGGTTTTTTCCAATTTTCCCTTAGACTAATCTGATCGAGTCGTCCGACCTCTCATTTTTTTCGTCTTTTCATTTTCTACAATAAGTCTATTGACATCATTACGATTACTCTGATAGTTTCAATTTTCGATTTTTTGCATAAAATTGTTAATAACAAAGACATAAATAATAAAGTCGAGTGAAAAACATATAACTATATCATGTGGAACTATTTTACACACAATGGCGGAGCTGATTTTCTTCTAACACTTTTTACATGAAAAAATCTCTGTAGCTTGGCCTAAATATACGCATGTGCTTCAGTGGTTACACAGATCACAATAGAAAGATAATGAAATATTGCACTAAGATTGAATGAAAATCAGTAAAGGCCCAACAAAGTCTGTTTCTAGAATCCACAGAGTGTGTACAAATATTTCACTTGTTTTGTTCTAAATAATATGGACAATTTATACCAACTCTGGAAAATTGTAAAAACATTCAAACATTCAGAGCAGTTCAATAAATAAGAACTATGTACTGCACAGCAGAAAATTCAATAGACGAATTTGATGACCGATCTAGAATCAGTTGCACGCCAAAAACAAGTTATAAATATAAAGAAAGAGGACGATTACACGTTCACAATGGACGCCAACTAGCAACCTAATTTTCTGACCAATCTGTGGAGGCCAGTACATAACATCAAATGATTTTGCCTGGATTCTCATTACATAACGAATTTGAAAAATGGTCCCTTTGGGGCCGTTCAAGTATTACGTAACGCAATTTTTGAAGATTTTTGACCCTCCCTCCCCCCTATGTAACGCTCCGTAACGTTTTCATTAACCCCTCCTCCCCACTATAAACGTTACGTAACACCCAAGTGACCATTTTTACCTAAAAGTCACAAATATGTTGCGCAAAGTACCGGAAAGTTGCTAAAATACCGTTTTTATTGTTTTAATCGTGTTTTCGTTAATAATAAACAAAACAAGAGTTTTTTATTTAATAAACAATCATACATAATGTGATATGTTGAAAAGGGCTCAAATTTGTCCTAATAAACTTTTACTACTAATCTTACATTTAATTATGCCGTTTTCCTGACTTAGCCCTGTCATTGCATACATTTTTAGCTAACTTCATCCACCATTATTTTTCTCATTCATTATTCAATTTTCGCTTATTAGCAGGTTTTCACTTTGAAAACCTGCTTATTGAAATGGGTGCGATTAGCAAAGTACGACCTAGGCCCAAGATAGTTTTTCGTTTCATGACATTTCAGGATGCTTGGCATCAAAAACCCAATTTCAAAAGTCTCTCTTTCTCTACATATGTATGTAATATATATATATATATATATATATATATATATATATATATATATATATACATATATATGTATATATATATAATATAAATATATATATATATATATATATATATATATATATATATATATATATATATATATATATATATATATATGTTCATATGTATGTAGGTAGATAGTTTTGTAGTTTCGCTCCTGTGTATTATGTGTTTAAAACACTTAATGAAAACTGGCAACGGAAACAAAATATAAATGACGAATGATACAGTCGAGGTATTCCCCATAAAACATAAACGGATAGAGTTGCCAACTTGGGACAACAAAATAAAACTGACTTACAATACAATCGAGGGATTCCCCGTAAAAAATAAACGAAAAGAGTTAACAACTTCGGAGATTCAAATTCTGTAGTTTTTTATTTCAATAAAAATCAATGTTACGTAGCGCGTTGTTCGAACCCCCCTCCCGCCCCTGTAACGCATCGTAACGTTTTACAAGACCCCCCTCCCCCCAAATTGTGTTACGTAATACTTGAACGCCCCCTTTGACATTTCAAAAAATATAGAAAATATAAGAAAATGAAAAGAAGGTCATTTATCCGGGATTACTATTAGATACTCACTCTGGTTCTTCTTTCTTGTGTTCCCCTAATTTCGTTCTATTTCTCTTAGGCGTGTCCATAATCCATTCTGTGTCGTCATTTCGGGAACCACTAGGTGGCCTCTTACGCGCGGGCAGCATTCGATTGACAATGGGTGGTTGTACGGGCACCTGTGGCGATATTCTAGTTATCGGAACCGGCACATCGGGTTCATGTTTCATTTGTTTCTCCTGGTACCTCTGCAGCTGAAGCAGTTTTTCTTCGATTTCTGGATTCAGGTTCTCTTGTTTTAAGGCGCTCTTAATAGCTGCGAGGTGGTGGTAATGGATAAATAAATAAAAATAAGTGAAATAAAAGATAATACCCAAATTAATATGAAAAAAATTGTGCTATCACTAGATAATTAAACTGGAGGCACACAGATTACACTCCTAAAATATAAAAATGGACAAAAATAAAATATTCATGAAACGAAAAAATGAGATAAACGGCAAATTTGCAACAAACAAGGTATATTCGGCATTAAAACACCTATAGAAAAAGAACATATCAATTGGCATTATTTTATAGTAAAACCGAACTGTGGTGTATGCAAAATATTTTCACGATGAATATTATTTCATCAGTGATAGCACAATTGTTTGAAAAATAATTTAATTAGTATTAAAAATGATAAAAACAAGGATATAATGAAGAAAACAAATCGTAAAATACCCAAAGCAAAACGACTCATAAATAAATAAAACTGACTTTTTAGGGATCCTCAATGAAAGTCCAGTTTAGTCAAAATGGCATTTATTTAAAGAATTTCGATTACATATCACATTAACAGTTAAGGGCTGTGATGGTCAAGAATTCACAGGTAATTAATGACCTCAGTTCTGGCTTAGGATTCAACACAGAAGAGATTTCCGCATTGCTGAACGAGTAACCGGTTTAAACATCTATACAATATTTTATGACAAACACATCCCAGGAACTAAGCCATATTCCGAGGATTTGATACATATTAATTGAACTTATTGCACCTTTCTTCAAAGAAACTTTTACTTTGTATATAAAATTCGAATCATGGCAGAATATATCTCTTGTTGCATCACCTATAATTGAACCAATATTCAAGATCAGTCTCCAGAAGTTTGGAAGATATTTATACAGCTATTCAGGTGTTAACTTGAAGAAATAACAATAAGTTTTGGAGTCTACAGCAAGATATGAAAGGACATCAATACTTTTTCAGTTCATATACATTTAAAACCTTATCATATCTAATCATATGTCGATTATAAGAATTCTCGTTTAATATCTCTTTTAGAATTTAACTTAATTTTTTAGAATAATTATTCATTTTAATTATGGTTGATAATTGAGGAAATATTGAATTAACTTGTGTTCTCGCTATGAAGAATTGATTGATGAAATTTAGATAAATAAAATCTGTTCGCAAAACGAAGCAATTATTCATCAATTTATTTTTTCTAATAACAATGAAATGTTAAATTTGATTCAATAGGATAAGTCAGCAAATGAAATAGAAACACCTTAATAGCAGATACTTTTAAAAATTAAATTGTGTTAAGATAAATAATCACAGTATCAATCAAGTTCAAAGTTAAAATTCTTCTTAGCCAATATTTGATTTTACATTGAAATATATCGTATCAATTCATCTCATATGTACGAGAAAATTATTTTTTATTCAGTATGCAACTATTGGAAAAAATTGAGAATATTGTGTATTTCAGGATGCATCATATGAATTTACCATTATAACTTTGATATTTAGTAATTTCTCAGTCCACGAGTTTCCTTTTCACTGAAAATAACTTTCTATCGTTGAAATAGAGAAATATACTATAATTGAATCTTAATGCTTCAGAATGATCAAGCTAACGATCTACCTAAGAAATTTCACTTAAATGACAATTATGGACATTTGTCTATAGTATTTATATTCAACTGGAAAATTTGGAAAGCATTACTTTGGAATATCTGTATTTTACTGAATCATTAGACCGATCTTAATTAAAAGTTAGTCGTTCCCTTGTGCAAATCAGTTGATTAGATCATCAATTTCAATCGCAAGTTATGAATAATTTAGAACTGCCAAGTTTTAAGTTTCATAAGTCGTTTTGCAATGGGTAAGAACTAATGTAATTCGGATTGTACACTATAACCGAGGGTTGTCTATAAACAAACATACTTTGCTGGATGTAATCTGGCGTCACGATGAACTCTTTATTTTTATCTTGCTTGCCAGTAACTTTCTGATTGGCCGACACGGTCTGAGTGGAAAGAGCTTGCGTCACGACCGGCTGCGTAGATGACTGGCTAACAGCATTCGTAGCGGCTGGACTTCTCACAGCTTGTAGAAGCGAGGATATTTGGGACTGCTGGCCATTGACTATTACTTGACGCTGTTCACTAGGCTGCAAAGAAGATTGCTGTCACCTTTTAGAAAAATTTGGGCCTCTCCGAAAATAATTAAATATTTACCTTCCCATATCATAATGAAATATAAATTTTCCATGGTATTTTACCGTAGTAAATAGTAAAATTTTGAAACAAAAATTAATCAGAAAACAGTATTTCAATGTGACATCAAAAACATTGTTTTAATTTTGAAGATTAAATCTGAAATTCAAAAAAATTCTCAATAGAACAAATTGCACAAAGTGGAAATATCTTCCATCTGGATGCAGCAAAATTAATTGAAAGAAAGTATTACATATCTAATCAATCACGTCTTACACCATGAAAAGAAAACCACTCAATTAATTGAGTGACATAGCAAGTTACAAAGATAAATTTACCAGTCAGGCAAATGACTTAGATAGGGAATCAGGAATCATCTGCAAAAATGATAATGCAGTTAAACCTAAATTGAGGAAGCAGTGCTGAGTATTTTACAACATTTTTATTTGCAAAATTGGGTGGTAATTTATCAGAACTAATAACTAGTACCAATGATATTTTGCTTTATAAAATATTTTGGAAAACCTTATAACTTACCACGAATTAAATATATTATTAAAATCTTTTTTATTTATTAACCAATATTTTTGTCAAGATGATTTTAAAAATGTAGAAATTTCATAATGAGTATGTTTTAATGAAATGAATAATTTACTGAAATAAAAACAATTTTTTATGAAATCTAATTTATGTAGTACTTTAATAAATATTTACGAGAAATGTTCAATATTATTTCAATTATGTCCTATACAATACTGACTGACATTAGGTTCATAATCCTGTACCTGATAAAACCTATATAGAAATCTTTTACTACAAAAGACACCAAAGACCACCAGAAGAATCCACGAGTCAGTGATGATACATGAAACATTTATTCCAAAACATTCCTATCCTATTAGTATTATTTTTATTTTATTTAATAAAGGTTTGTTTTCAAGGGAAAGTCGCTCGAAATTTACTGACATGAGGATCAACTTAAGCAATTAATTTAATTTATTCTTCCAAAATTTTGTTCTGTGATTTCAGAAATGGAAAGTTATTTTCTATAGTAGCCTACATAAACTCTACTTCATGTACGATAATTAATATCATGTTTTCTACATTGTAGAGGGTTGATAGCTTTGTAGCAAAAAAGGCATTACCTAATTTATGTTTTGAATTAGCTTCGTATACTAAAATCTTACAGATGATAATTCTTGTCAATTTCAATAACTATATAAAACAAACCAGGCAATTTCAAAATTTTTGTAAACGTTTTCTTCTCATGTATAATGTTTTCTTCAAGCTTTAATTTGTTATTAGAGAATCACAATATGAACACTATCAGAAAAAAAAAAAGAGAAAATCATATAGGAGCTAATATATTTGAATTGAATTAATTACCAAGAATTTATCACTTCCATATATAAATATTACACATGCTTTTTTATATCTTCAATCATTTATTCAGAAATAAGCAGGATAATGTAATGCAGAAAGCTTTTGTTTTTCAGACTGAAAAGTCATCAAGTAAAAATAAAATTATAACATGCAGAATAGCACCTTTATTATGAATATTAAACTTCTTAGAAAATACATATATATTCACAAGTTAGCTGATGAAATGGAAATTATGTAAAAAATCGGCAAAAACAAAGCAAGGATGAAAAAAATAGCAGGATGGTTATTATTTTGCAAGCATTTATTTTCAACACTCAGAATGAAAATACAGAAACTATTAAAACTATTCAAGTGAATATAAAGGAAGGGTTGATAGAAGTTATGAATGAATAAATTTTTACAACAAAGATATATAAATTACTCTATTATGAACGCTGACACGTTAAAATTACAGAAAACATGAACACATAGTGGTGAATTTAATTAAAACCATATGAAAATAAAAATTCTGACTAAACATTAGATGAACCATGAAAATGTGTTGCAAAGTTATCACATACATACTCAATTATTTAACATAAGGCGTCAGTACGCACAATACAATCATTCCATATCACCTAAACCCATTTTCCAGAGAAGCATGCAAAAGAATCAAGAGGATATACAGGCAAATTGACATGTTGAACAATCACTTTCGAATGGATGCCTACCTGCTGTTGAAGTTGCTGCATCAGATGCTGGTTAGCCTGAGCGGTCATGGGTTTTTTCGGACTTAAGGGGGGAGGTTGAGAACCAACGATTTTCTGTTGAACTTGCAATTGTTGCTGAGTAGTAGGTGTATGTAGCTGTACTGGAGCCAATGGTGGAGGCTGGGAGGAAGTTGAGGTGTCGACCTGCTGCCCCTCTGGATTGCTAGGCTGTACCGCCAGATATATTTTAGTAGGGCCAAGAACGCCTTGTTTACCAGTTGAAGCTTGAGCTAAAAAGAATCGATGAGTAAAATTATCAAATTAAAAACTCAAAAATTAGGAAATAAAAACGCACAAGGTCATACATATTTAACAAACTGTTCTGATTTTATCAACCACGTGGCAATCAAGTATGCTTTAATAGGTTTGTTCCAACCTTGAATCACAAACAGATTTCCAGCAGTTTGCAAATCGTTCTCGACATGCATGTCTGTAAAATATTGATTTCCTGATCTATGGTTGGAACACCTGATAATTTACTGGAAGTAGTGGGTCAGGCCCCAGGGAAGAGCTTCTCATTAAAAAAAAAATCCTACCACAAACAGAAATGTTACAATATAAGGTTCGTTCCAACCGGCATCAGAAACAGTTTCTTACAGTCAGGATTCTGCGCAGTAACTTAAATGCGTTCCAACCAGAATCATAAACGATTAGGAAACGGTGAGTTTTGCGTTCCATCCAAGGTTGCAAACTGTTTGAAAACTATCAGAACCAGTGTTGCCAACCCCAACTTAGTGAAAAACTACATATGTGCTTCGCAAAAACTTTAGAAAACTGTAGATTTTAATTTGAAAACAGTAAATGTACAGTCTTTTCTTAATTTATGGTTTCAAACTTCATTTAAAGGTGGTAATCAATAGAACAAACATTGGAAATCAAACTTTTTATCAAATTATGATTTGAAAAATTATTGAAATTAAAACATATACAGCATTCATTATGATATGACACATGTTACAAGACTATACAATTACCTGCTATTTCGCTCTCAATCTGCAAATTTTCTTGATTTTCGATCTCTTCATTGTTTTTGAGATCGTACATAATTTTATTGAACTTTTCGTAATCAATTTCGAAACAATTTTCAATTTCAGATCTCGTATGTAGAGTGCCTTTTATTGAGCTCGTAGAAAGTTTATTTCTTATTTTTGTTTTCAAACAAGCGCTCTACCTTAGCAGTGCGGCAGACACAGAAATTCTTTGGTAACAGTTCGCGAAACCCTCTTTACTTCGTTATATTGTCCGTGCATATACTTGGAATGATATAATAGTTCGTAGTAGATGACGCTAGCATTTAAAATTAAAAAAACTGTAGATTTGGAGGCCAAAACTGAAAACTGGGAACATTTTGAAAAAACTGTAAATCTACAGTTAAAACTGTAGAGTTGGCTACACTGATCAGAACGGTTTGCGGATTATCTTCTGACCGTTCATCTGGCGCATGCGTAGAGCTATTATTTTTCAGATGGGGACAATTTCTTTAAGACCTTTCGCTTATTTTTATTCACCTAACCTATTATCACATAAAAACTCGCATTATACTCTCTGCATATTTATGTTATGTATTCTTGTTCGGTAAAACTAAAAAAATGGCATATATTTCATAAACAACGAACTTACATTTTATTGTAGGTACTACATTTACTTTCTACATTGCACTAAAATATTAATTGCACTAATACATTAATTGAAAAAACAATCCTAAAATTAAAGTAAAAAAAAATCAAAACATGAATGTGAAAAAAAAATCTGAAATTTGCTTAATAAAACGTTGCATAAAGTTTTTCGAACAAGTAGACAAGGCTCTATTTTTTTAAAAGATCATTTCTTTCTGTCAGAAGTTCATTTATTTCTTTCACTAAGATAAGTTATTGTTTATGCTCCTCCAACTTCTCTTTTTCAAGTACTATTCTATCTCTTGATTATATTCTATCGAATATAATCAAGATGGCGGATGATGATGATATTGATTCCGACCGCTTAGATAAAAATGTATCACCTATTAAACAATTAGTGTTAGTTTGTGGACATTGTAATAAGAAAGTGGTGGATTCTTTGAAGTGCTCTAAATGTAATATTAGTTTTCACCCTTCGTGCTTGGTTCAAGCGAACTCGAAGAAATCAGTTACATGTTATCACGTCTGTACTCAATATAATGGCATGTTGGATAGTCAAGTCAGAAAAGAAGAGAATACTGTAAGTTTTAACCAAATTGAACATTTATGTATGAAAGTAAGTCTCTTAGAAAGCCTAGTGGAGGAGGTTAAGAGTAAAAATTCAATTCTAATTGAAAATAACCAATTACTTCGTGAAAAAATAAGAAATCTTGAAGAAGGAAAAAAATCAACACAAAAAAAAGGTAAACAAAGCGATGCTGATGCTCGGGAAGATGTACCCATCTCAATCATAGACAAAGATAATGAATTGGTCTCGGACTCTTTGAACTACGCTGGAAAAACAAAGTCACAGAAATCGCAGAACTTGACATTGGGTGACAGCACGGTTGAAATGTCAAGAGAGATCAGTTTGACAGTGTCAAAACAAAGTAATCTAAAGGCTCCCAATCGAAATGAAGATAATACAGATATAAAAAAACAGGGTGATTGGCAACAAACAAAAACAAGAAAATACAGAAAACCGAAATTGATTGGTACTTCTGCTAGTGAGAACAAATCCGGTTTCATTGGTTCTGAAAAGAAAGTCTGGCTATATATTAACCGTGTAAAAAATCACGTAACTACTGAGATTATTTTGAAATATTTAAATGATAAACCAAAGCATCACGAGGTTCACTTTGAGGTCAAAGAACTTCCTGGAAATCCGGATGCCCTGAAGAGATTTGTTGTGGCAGCACCATTCAAACTAAAGGATGAAATGTATTCAGATAATTTCTGGCCAGCTTGTGTTGGAATAAGAAGGTTCAGCTTTGATAAATACAAAGAAATGAATAAGGGAAATGATTTTTTATTCAAAATGAAAAACAGTCAACAGTAGTCTCGGATGAAATCTCGGATTTTAGAAGTATTAATGTTACACATCTAAATATACAATGCCTCTCTACTGCTTATAGTGGTCTGGAGCGATTTACATCTCATAATAAGATTGATTTTTTAGCTATCACTGAACACTGGCAAGCTTTAGAACAGTTGGAAGCATATATTCTGAATGGCTACCATATGATTTCAAGCTTCTGCCGAAAGAAATATACTCATGGAGGTTGTGCAATTTTTGCCAGCGATGAATTCAAAGAATGTAAAGCAAGGTCGGATTTAAATAGACTTAGCGTAACAAATGTTTTTGAGTGTTCTGCTCTTGAATATAAACTAAATCATAGTCATAAATTGGTCATAGTGTGTATATACAGGCCCGATACACCTCCAATGTCTGATGTGGATCTTTTCCTCGAAAAGCTCTATATTATACTGGATAAATTAAGCCACGAAGTGAATGTGAAATGTATCATAACAGGAGATTTCAATATAGACCTTTTAAAAGTAGAAAACAAAAATACTAAGGCATTGGTAACTGTATTGCATGCCTTTGGAATGCGTATTTTGGTGAATGAACCAACCCGTGTAACACCTTTTTCATCTACATGTATTGATAATATCTTTACAAATATTCATGATGGTATGGTTTCAGTTTTTCAACCACATCTCTCTGATCACACAGCACAATGTTTTGTTTTTCCCGTCAAAAGTACTTCCAAATCTAATCCTTCAGAAAGTACAATGGTCCGTAAATACACTAAACAAAATATTGACAAATTTGTAAATGCTCTTTCTGAGGTGGACTGGACACAATTGTTTGAGCACGATGCCTCGGAAATTGATAACATGTGGAGTTTATTCTCTGGAACGTTCTATGATTTGTTTAATCGTTTCTTTCCAATGGTTTCGGTTGCTTTGGAGAGTAAAAGAAATAAAAATTCTTTCCGCAATGATTCTGCATTGGCTGAGATAAGGGCACGCTTGGATTCACTTTATGTTATTTCCAGAGTAAGACAAGATTGTCTGCCACTTTATAGAAAGATTAAAAAACAGTATGACCAAAGGTTACGCATTTTGAAGCAGGCATATTATGGAAAATTAATACAACATTCAAGTAATAAATAGAAACAACCTGGAAAATAATAGGGAGATTGAAGGGAAAGTCTGATGTATCACATTCTATCAAAGACATGCCTGGAGATCCTCAGGATATAGCAAACCAATTCAATGATTATTTTTCGAATATTGCCCCAACAATCACTGCTCATCTCATAAACAACAAACATAGGGTTGTAATGAGAAAATCGAGAGAAATCCTTCTATATGTTTGAAATCTCATCTGCTGAAGTGATAGAGATAGTGAAAAAATTAAAGAACACAATATCAAGTGGATATGATGGGGTCCCTATGAAAATTATAAAGGACTGCATTCATGTCATTAGTGATCCACTTAGATTCATAATAAATAATTCTTTCCAACAGGGAATTTTTCCTAGTGACTTGAAGCTGGCAATAGTGAAACCCCTGCATAAAAAAGGTTCCTACGCTGATATAGGGAACTATCGCCCCATTAGCTTACTGCCATCGTTCTCTAAAATCTTTGAGAAGCTTTTGTCCCACCGATTTCTTTCATTTCTGAAAAAATTCAAACTTCTCAGTGACCATCAACATGGTTTTGTAAATGGAAAAAGTACAAGCACTGCAATATTTAATCTCACACAGTCAATTTTTGAGGCACTGGAGGATGGAAATATCCCACTGGGTCTATTCCTTGACCTCTCTAAAGCATTTGATTGTGTTAACCATGAACGACTACTGATAAAAATTGAAAGATGTGGAATCCGTGATAAGCAACTTAAACTAGTTGAAAGTTACCTGAGGGACCGAAGACAGAGGGTGATGATCACTGATGGAGACCCGGTGTTTGAGTCGGGGGAACGAAGGCTGTCAATGGGTGTTCCTCAGGGAAGTATTTTAGGACCGCTACTATTCATCATTTATGTAAATGATCTACCAAATGCTGTGAGTAACGTTCCCTGCGGACTAGTACTGTATGCCGATGATACGAGCTTAGTAACTTCGTCTTCAAATTTTGATTCAGCCGTTAACAATGTGGATATTTTATTTGAGAGCATTAATCAGTGGTGTTCTAAAAATCAGTTAGTTCTAAATATCGAAAAAACTGTATGTACTGTTTTCCACACTGATCGTTCCAAAGATGTGTTTCCTAAAACACTCAAAATCCATGAAAAGGATATTATTGTGGAGGACTCTACTAAGTTTTTGGGTATCTATGTGGACACAAATATGAAGTGGGCTACTCACCTCGATTATCTGCATAAGCGACTAAATTCTGTCCTGTACACTTTAAATATGCTCAAATATCATGTTGATTCATCAATACTGAAGATAGTTTATTATGCAAATTTCCAATCAATGCTTTCCTATGGAATTATATTCTGGGGTGGTAACACACGCAGTGAGTGTCTGTTTGTGTCTCAGAAGTTGGCAGTAAGAACTATTTTCAATATGAAATATAGAGATTCTTGTAGAGGAGTCTTCAAACGTAACAATCTGCTGACACTGACGGGACTTTATGTTTTCAGAAGTTTGATGTTTGTGCAGAAGCATAAAGAACTTTTTGAAAAATTTGAAAACCTAAATAATACCAGAAGGATTTTTCCATATCTGTATCCAAGTTGCTTGTTGTCTCTCACTCAGAGTAACTGTTGCTACATGTGTATGAAGTTATTTAATGCAATTCCAAAGCGATACAAAATCTCTCAAAGTTCGAGAATTTTCGAGAAGAAGATCTACAATTTTATCTGGGACTGTGAACCGTACACCTTAAAGGAATTTTTAGACTGTTGTACTGCTTGGGATTGATTTTGTTTCTTTATTACCTAGTTTGAGTCAGTGTATGTTATATTCATTTTGATCTATATTTCATTTGATCTATGTTAATTGTTCGATCTATTTTTTATAACGATGTTCTATTTATTATACTGTAGTATAATTATTTTTGAATTGAATAAATTATTATTATTATTATTATTATTATTGTATTCTTTCCTATCTCTTCGTGTTTGCTCTATTGTAACATTTCTGTATGTGGTAGGATTTTTTGTTTTTAATGAGAAGCTGTTCCCTGGGGCCTGAGCCATTATTGAAGATGTTGGAGTAGGTTCGGTTTCTACCGATGGTTCTATTTCTTCCACTAAATCTTCTATCGTATCGGTTGCCAACAGAACCTCAGGCCTTTAAATATGATATCCGTTACCTCCTGATATTCGAAAAACTTTCTGCCCCTTCATGTTTTTTTCTGTCCATCGACAAATTTTTAAGATTATTCGCAGATTATGATGTAAGGAGTTTGATTCACTTCTTCCAGTAAATTAATAAATTATCAGTGTTCCAACCATAGATCAGAAAACAAATATTTTACAGACATGCGCGTTGAGCACAATTTGCAAACTGTTGGAAATCTGTTTGTAATTCAAGGTTGGAACAAACCTATAGCAAACACGAAGAGATAGAAAAGAATACAATAGATATAGAATAGTACTTGAAAAAGAGAAGTTGGAGTTGCATAAACAAAAACTTATCTTAATGAAGGAAAGAAATGAACTTCTGAGAGAAAGAAATGATCTCTATCATGAATACATGTATTCAGTCTTGATAATGCTGTAACAGGCGAAACTAGTCGAAAAAAAAGTTATTTTCATTTTGTGGTTTTTAGACAAGTTGTTTTCTTATTATTTAATTTTTAATATTCTACTTTTACGTTTAGAAGTATAAAATATGCTGTTTGCAGTTGATTAACATATTCAGAGGTAAAAGTTGATATCAATAATTAATCTTGAACTCTTACCTTTGAGCAGCTGTTGTTTAACTTGTTGTTGAACTGCTGCCAATTGCGACTGCGTGAAATCAGCGCCTTGTAATCCCTGTAGTACTATTCTAGGTCCCTGTTGTGTCTGAATTACCTGTGCAGTAACACACTTAATGATCGTTCCTGGAGGTTGGCCTACTAGTAGTTGTTCCATAGTCGCAGGATCTATTTGATTGGAGTTATCTACAGGCTTGATTGGTGTTTGTTGAAGTGGCTGCTGCTGTTGTACTATTGGCTGATGAGGTGTAGTTGTAGGGGTTGGTTGTTGCTGCTGCTGAATCACCTGTTTGATCGGGGTTACAGGCGTAGTTACCTTTAAACAATAACATGTTATTTAACATTTATGTTAGCTGGAAAAAAACATTTATGTTAACTGGAAAAACATGGATTCTCAGAGTCAAGTGTAGGCTCAATTGCCTCATACCTAAGAGACAGACAACAAAGGGTCCAAATGGGAAATAAATGGTCAGAACCAGAAACCTTACAAATTGGCGTACCACAGGGATCAATACTTGGACCAATCCTTTTCCTGATATATATAAACGATCTACCACACTACATTAAATCTGCAAGAACAATATTATTCGCAGATGATACAACATTCCTAAGTGGGGGAAAAGATGAAAAACAGATTGAAAACCTAATGGAAGATACAATAAAAAAAGCAGACAAATGGTTCTTGGCAAATAGGCTGGTACTGAATAAAGGAAAAACCCAAGACATGACCTTCACTCTTAGAGAAACAACATCAAAAACCTCACATAAATAATGTCTGCAAAAGCCTGAGCTCGTCAATCTTTGTCTTAAAAAACTTAAAAAGCATAGTATCGGATGCAACACTTAAAATTGCATATCACTCTTTATTTCATGCTAAGATGACATATGGAACAATAGCATGGGGTGGATCATCTCAAGCAAATAGGGTCTTTGCACTGTAACGTAGAGTGATGAGACACATGTTTGTCAAGCTGGGCATACTAACTCTTCCATCTGCCTACATCCTCCAGAACCTGTTACTAATAAAAAGCAATGAATCTCAGTACGATAGTTACGAACAACAACATGACTACGACACTCGAAATAAATCAAATCTGGTTCCTATGCACTGTAGACTATCAAAATGCCAAAGGAGAGTGGACTACACCGCAATCCATTTCTACAATAAGATCCCAAATGAATTGAAGATCCTACCAATGGATAACTTCAAGAAGCAGATGAAAACCCTGCTAATCAAGGGGGCTTTTTATGATGCTCAAGAGTACCTGGCCACTGTTTTTAACTAATTTTAATATGTATGGTAATATCTAATTTTAACATGACATGAAACTCTTTTTCATCTTTTCTTTTAATGTGTACTGTAATGTTTCATTATAGTAACTATATCTTTGAGTCCTTGTATGTATCGAAACATGACCTCAAACGATTTTTATTTTATTTTATTATATTGTATCTGACGAATGTAACACCTATGTGAGATTGACATGAGAAATATATTTACTTACTTTACTTACTTAGTAATTGAAAGATCGTTAAAATTAGAAAATCATTTCATGAAATTGGAATTAATTTATTAAATGTCAATTAAATTTCTTGAACAGGATTTCTTTTAGTGATATCTAAAAAATTGACAAGTGTATTCATTTTACCCAAAATATATTCTTTCAAAAAACTAAATCAAATTTATCCCAAGTGACAAGTATGAATATTTCCTGTTTTATTTCGAACCTTATATGCAATTCTTCTTACCTGGTTGGTTATTGCAGATGTAGTATTGTTCACACTTTGTACATTTCCTTGGGTCACATTTAGCTGAGCAACAACCTGTGCTTGATTGTTACCAGTAGGTCTTATAAGAACTTGCTGTCCATTTATTGTAGCTACTTGAAGTTTTCCAGTTGCTAACTGCTGAGCTAAACTCTGGTTGTTAATCATTATTTGATTTGTCATAACCTGCAATATTTACAAATAAAAGTAGATTATTTCTCAAGAATATTGTCGTAAATATGTATTTTGAAAAAAAATTACCATTTAAACCGTGCACAATGAATAATTAATGAAAACATATTCCAACACTTTATGAATGACATGATTCATATTTCAAATCAATGTCCTTATCTCTCAATAACAAATAGACATATGGCGAACAACAATCTGCAACAATTTTAAGTTTATCTGCTGTGAAACTATATAAGTCTAAGTCGTATACTTCACATAACATTTTTGGAGAATTTGTGATTTCGTCTCGAAAAGTTTCAAACAAAGAAAACCGTATCACATGCTCTATCCGATCAAATATTTTAGATTTTCATTGACGTCTGGTTGAGCCGTCATAGTATACCTGTATACTATAATAATTTAATATCTCAGTAACAATTTATGTTTTAGATATCATAGTGGCAAAATAAAACATTTCAAAAAAAATTTGTTTACTTTGAATTATTTTTAATTAACATATTTCGAGTGGCCGTGTTCAAATCAGTTATTCTTATAGTAGAGCTCGTATGATGAAGATACGAAAATTCAGAAAACTTTTAAAAATTAAAAATATATAATCATTAAATCAAATGATTGAACAAACATAGATAATATATACTCCAAACTAAATGCAGGTATAGATATTCGATATTTTGATTGTTTCATTTCTGTAATAAATTCGGTACTAAGTTGTACAGAAATCATGTAAATAGAGCGTCTGAAAATCACTCTAAAAGATGATCCACATATATATATGTGGAATAAATATTTTCAGTAATATAAGGTTTAAAGTATTGTTCGCTATCATGAGGTGACAAGTTTGTTCAACAGCAAATAAAATAAAGTTTCATCAGAAGCAATAAGCAATTTTTTTTTAAATTTTACATACCGGTTGAGCAACGGACGATCCTATGACTTGGTTTCCGCTCAATACCACTTGCTGTTGGATGACCTGACTGCCACTGACGACAACTTGGTTCTGCACCTTCTGTGCAACCTGCGCAGGGGCGACCTGCTGTTTCACGATGACCTGCTGCGCAGCCTTAACCGGACTCTGCTGAACAGGCAGCTTGACCTGATTACCCTGGACCATCACTTTACCTACGGGAGTTGACAGGTTTGGTTTAATGACTTGTTTGACCACAGCGGGTGATCCGACGGGCGTTTTGGCTACTTGTTGTTGGACAATGCCACCCGATATAACCTGGAGCTTCCCGTCGGGAAATTGGATGAGCTGCTGGCCGGGCAGCAAGCCCTTGACGGTGATTTTGCCGTCGGGCGTTCTCATTATTTGAACTTTTTGCGGCGTTTCCAACTGTTTTGCCATATGAGTGGTTGCGTTGGCTGCGTAAGTTACAAATTTAAAAATTAAGTGTCCTCAAGCGATCAGATAAAGATTACTTGTAGAAAGCATGCAATGCACTATTGTGAAATTTATGCAACATGTTTTTTTTTATATATAAATACTGCATTTTAGTAATTAATAAGTTGAAACACTACAAGCAATACACAATATCATAGCAACTATTGTGGCACTGATTATTTATGGCTATTATACTGACTTGAGCAGGAGCAAAATTTAACTTTATTTCTAATTATTCTAAAGCTGTAAAACTGAATAGAATTTTTTTATATTTAGTTGAGGTATTGATGCTTCTTTTCATTCTCAGTTAAAAAGTCTGACTGTATTTTCTGCTCTTTTCTTACTATGCACAAAATTAATTCCACTCACCCGTATTCTATATAAGTGAATACACAAAATATCAAAGAGAAGCAGGTCAGGTTAAGAGTGCTTGGCCAATAAATAAGCAATTTAACCAACTCAAAAATCTAAACCCTCATGCAACCAATATAGAACAACAGATATGTCCTCACATTTCTTACCAGGCTGCTGTATTTGAACGGTCTGAATCTGCTGTCCACTTGAAGTTTGAACCTTAATCAGGCTTTGTTGACTATTCTGTAGACCCTTAGCGCTCACAGCTGGACTACTGGTAATTACACGGGTGGTGCCATCTGGAGCCTTGGTCATAAGAATTCTTCTTCCAGCAAGCTGCTTAGTATTGGACGTGAGAAGAGAAGTCAGGGTATTCTTACCAGCCATAACAGTTTGAGATGGAAGAACAATATTCTTCACTATCTTCATTTGACCATCTGAAGTAACTGAATCATATACAATTTTACCAACATGTTGGATTAAAAACAAATGAGGTATAATTCACCTCCAATTATGGGAAAACACATGCAAATTTAGTTGTTAAGTTTTCAAAAGCAAACTTCTTATGCATTCTATTTCATGTGGCACATATACCGAGGATTTTTTTTTTAAATATTTCCTGATTCTAACCTATTAGCTACAAATGCATATAATAGAATTTATTGTCAAGAAGCCATTTCTTTTTTCAAAATAAGTAATGAATACTTTGTTGAAATATTTAATTTTCAACAGTTTTTCTAATCCTAAAATCAAGCCCCTTTTTTAATTATTATGTCACATTTCAAATATACCTTCGGAAACTTGTACGGGTATTATAATTATTTGCTGGAATAAATTATCGCATTTCGAAAAATTTCAGCTTATTTCAACCTATTCAATTTCACTATAATAAGACCAAGTAGAATAAAACATTCTCGATTGAGCTAATCAATATGTCCTCAGTGAAAATCTATTTTAATATATAAAGGTACCTTACTTTTCAAATATTAAAACCATAATTTATATTAGCCAATTAAATGTCAATTTTTTTCACTCAAATGAGATTGATATATCCTGGAGAACTTACCAATTCATTTAAACAAATAAATTTACAAAGTCTGTAGTTAATGATTCAAATTCTAGTTTGGAGACAAAAATATCTATTGATATTTTCGTATCGGAGAGCACAGAGCATCTTACCTAAAATTACTACCTATTCAATAAGATTACTTAATATTACTTACTGAAGAAATATCTTGAAAATTAACTTTCTTAGGACACACTTGAATAAATAAATATAAGAGGTATACTGTTTTTGTTATGGTTGCATATAAAAATCACACAACTTCTTTCAGATTACAATATATTAGTGTATATCAACATCGAAACGGGGTTAACTACCGAGATATATGAGAATTTTTCAGTTCCAGCCAAAACAATACTCCGAAAATAAAAGATCTATATCTGTTGATAATTTTTTATATAGGGACTCTAGTATCTTCCATAGTTTTTCACATTTCAAGAGAAATATGTAAATAACTATCGCTGAAAGTGTTCAATAACGAGTTGAAACAAAAAAAGCACAAAGTACGACATCCATGACGACATACCTTTCGGCTGAATGGGGGCGTTACTACTAGCAGTTGTAGTAGTAGGTTTAGTAGATGTAGATGTAGTAGTGGCAGCTTTCAAAAAGAAATGAAGACATGTTACAATTAAAGAAGTATATTTTAAAAAGCTTAAGTTATATCCCTGATCAAACAGCAGAACATCTTAAAATATAGGTCAATTTTTAATTTGAGTTTCTTCACTTCAAAAGTAGGGAGTGTACTTGTCTACTATGTGTAAAACGTTTATTTTTAAATTACAACATCGGCACTGCATTTTCGGTCACTGGTTATACATTAATTTCTTCTTGGACATAACACATGTAATATGCTTATCTGCATCTTAAAACATTGAACAAAAATCATAAACTCTTGATGAAACATGGTAATTTTCCATAACCACCCCGTAAATTGTTCGAGATTTGACCTATAATTTTCTGCACTTTTGTTTAGTTAAGTGGATTTTTCAGTTTTGGATTCAGACAGAAAAGGACCAAATTTGTAAATGACTTTTTGTTTATGGTTTTTTCTAGCCAAAACAACGACAGAAAAGAGGAATGAAATTCAAATAGGTATACCCTTTTCAAGTCTCCTTTCAAATGTGCATTCCAAGAAAACATTTTACGAAAATAATGGGTCGTGCAATATATACCTCCAAGATGTATATTTTCAATTAAAGATAAGAGCAGAGTGTTGAAAATCAATCAATATAATAATTTACCATTGCGCAATAAATCTGACAAATGTGATTTTACATTTTATCTGATTTATATTGGTGAATATTTTTTTCAAAACTAAACTGGTTAGTTATATTGGTAAATATGTATGTAAAGTAAAAGTTTGTATTTTATTTATATATTTAATTTAGTCGATTTGTACTTGTAATCTTATTTATATAGTTGTATAAGTTAATTTCTATTCATATTATCTTCATTTTATAATGTGAATTTTCTTGAAATTTTTTGCAGCTGAAAGTAATAGAATAATATTTTTCAACTTCATATGATGATCATTCGGCTTTCTAAGTCTAGATTTCACATTTGGGTTAATTTGACATAAATTAAAATGCTCCAATGTTTTCAACCTTACCTTGAGTAGTGCCAACCATCTTTAGCACCTGTCCGCTTTGGTTCTTCACCTCCAGAGCGCGTTTCTGCTGATGGGCTGCCCTCTGGAGACGCAACTGTTGCTCCATCTTCTCCTTGATTTCTTCTGGACTTGGTTTGCCAGCAAGAGACTTCACAGTTAGGTCAGACGGATCAACGATTGCTCGAGCGGGTGGCAAGTTACCCGTGCGGCTCCTGGTTATAACCTGAGCATTAGCCTTTTCAAGCCTAGATAAGACGGCACACAGAAAAGGCAGGCAGTTAGTGATATAGAAACCATGCACTTCTATTTTTACAGAATACGCCAAAGAAAATATTTAATATTGGCAAATGAATATTGAATGCATAATACACTTAATCGTTCACCATACATTGCAGCTTTTGAAAGTCTACATCCTATGTTTTCAATCGTGAGATCTATTTTATGGATCACAATTTTAACAAATCAATGTATGTAGCAATATGAAAAACACATCATGCCTTAATACTCTTTTGAAATATAAAATGATGATCTTAACATTGATCATGATTCAAGCTGCATCTCTAATCTTTTTCAAAATTAAAATTCTACAAAATTTTGTTTTTATAAATATCGTAACTGTCAGCTTTGCCGCATTTAAGAAAAATATCAAATGCAATATTTTTCATTTAGACTAAAGTAACCCTCAGAAATGAAATTTCTGAAAATTTTCAACAGCAACAAATTTAGAAATTAAAACAACTCAATCTTCCTTTTGAAGAGAGATGAATAAAGTACACTGTAATTTTTTCTAAATATTATAAACAAATCAGAAGCAATCTATTTCATTTGAATCCTAGCATATAAAAATTAATTAGCAGAGTGATTTTCATTTCGAAGTAAGAAAGAAAAGAATAAGAGTTTTCTGATGAAATTAAAGTAGAGAGCAATAAGCTCACTTTGAGTATTCGACAACCACCAAATATTATAAATTAGTGAATTTACTATTGATTCAAATGATTTGTAAAATAAGGGAACTGAAGAGTTGCATTAAAAGTGAGATTCTTACTGAATTTCAACCCACTTCTCTGGTAAACTTCTTCATTTGATAGACAAAGTCAAAAATTTTACAAAATTCACTTATCCCAATAGAAGCTGAAACCATTCATACCTAAAGTAGTACATTAATGTAATGAAAAAACTAAAATTTCCTTCCACAACTTTGATGAAAAAATTTTCATTATATTCATACTACTCAATCAACAAAGAATAAGTGCAACATATGAAAAAAATTTTTAATACTAACACAATACAAGCAACTCTCTCTAGTTCACTTTTTGCAATGAGAAAAATCGTAAAGAAATATGGCAGGTGACAAAAACTATCAACAAAAATTGCAAAGAGCTATTATGAATAATTAAAATATATGAAAGTAGGACTTAATTCAGTTAATCTTCGTAAATTCAAGATATAAAGATAACATTTGAAATAATATATTAACTAATGAAAAATAATTGTAATTCAATTATTAGGAAATTTACAACATGGTTCAATAACATCAATACAACACAATTCTCATATTTCACAGTCTAGCAATAAGGTAAGAACGTTATGGCAAATAATAAAAGAAAGACTAAACAAAACCACTAGTAAAGGAAAACCAATCAGTTTGTCTAATAGCGATGGTACAATCACAGACAGTACACAAGTAGCCAATGAATTTGGAAAATTTTTTTCAACAGTTGTCCAAGACCAACTAAATGCACACTTCAATACACAACTTTCTGGAGAATGTACTACAGGGCTTATTGTGAGTGAGACCTTTTACTTTTTTCCTACGTGTAGTGCTGAAGTGGAAGATATCATTACAGGATTACCAAATAAGAAATCAACAGGCTCTGACGAGGTTCCAACATATTTGATAAAAAAATGTAAAACTGAGATTGCACCACTTATCGCACAGATATTTAACATATCAATTGAGAAAGCCGAATTCCCTAATTTTCTGAAGACGTCACTAATAATACCTATATATAAGAAGGGTGACCCACTTTCTCCCGGAAATTACCGACCTATCTCACTGCTAAGTATACTTTCCAAGATTCTAGAAAAGATCGCCGTCGTGCGAGTCAACAAATTCCTGACAAAACATGACATACTGACAAGGGAACAGCATGGATTCAGAACAGGTTATTCTACAGAGACAGCTAATACAGAATTCGTGCAACACGTCGGTGATTTGTTGGATTGCGGAGAACATGTACTGTCTCTTTTCTTTGACTTGTCACATGCTTTTTATTGCTTGGACTTTAATAATAATAATAATAATAAAATAGCATTTATTTAGCTAACAGCTACAATATATAAAAAAATAATAAATGTTCAATATAATTAATAAGATTTGTAAATATATAAATAAATAAATAAAAAAAAACAATTAAAGCCAATGCAGTCCTTCCAAAAGGTATTTTTTTAGTGACTTCTTGAAACAATGCAGAGATGATTGTTGTTTAAAAGTTTTTGGGAGCTCATTATACTCAGACAAACCCTTGTGAAATATTGATGAATATGCTTTTTGACCTGCCCTTCCAAGATGAAAATCATTTTTGTGTCTAGTGTCATAATAATGTATGTCTTTATTAAACGAAACAAGCTGTTGAATTATTCTTGGATGTACACCATTTTTCAATTTATAGATATAAACCATGACATTAAATTCCAGTAACTGCCGAACACTTAGCCACTTGAGAATAGTCAGCATATGCTTAAGAGGTGTATATCTGTTTGCTGTTAAGATAGTACGCATTCCTCTATTTTGCAGACGTTGAAGTTTATCGAGATTTTCTGTGGTGGTAAAGTACAAAAAACTGGAACAGTACTGATAATGTGGAAGTATGAGGGAATTATATAGAAGTATTTTTGTCTTCACTTCTAAATGTTTGGATACTCTACTGAAATACGCAGTTTGGAAAGCTAATTTTTTAATTACTTCACTGACATGCATATTCAAAGTTAATTTATTATCAATAATAACCCCCAAGTACTTAAATTTCTCAACTACTTCAATGACGTCGTCTTCAATTTTTATTTTAAGTTTTTCATCAGTAAATGTTTTATGGAAAGAATTTTTCCCAATTATCATTGCCTTTATTTTACTAGAATTTAACTTTAAAACATTTCTAATTAACCAAGACTTCAATGTTACGAGATCAGTGTTCATAAGTGTAACTGCTTCATCAATCGAGTTACAAGTCATATAGAGAAGAGCATCGTCTGCAAAGAGTTGTATTTTACAATGCTTGAGACTGGATATCCATAATTTCATTATGGATAAAGTTGAAGCGCTGGGATTAAGAGGAAAGATCAGGGACTGGATAGAATCATATCTGCAGGGATGTAAATTTATCGTGAGAGTTGACAGTAACAATTCATCTAAATACGACATTGGTTCAGGAGTAATCCAGGGTAGTAATGCTGGCCCACTACTTTTTTTGTTATATGTCAATGATCTTCCAAGGCACATTCCAGTAGGAAGAGTATTTCAGTATGCAGATGATGTCTCAATTGTGATTTCCGTTCCGACGCAAGAAGAACTGAATCACAAGACTGTTATTGTGGAAGAGTTCAGTCAGTGGTGCTCTAAAAATAGACTTATACTGAACCACGCGAAAACTGTGTGTCTGAATTTCCACAAGAGTTCCATTCCCCAAGAAGAAGATATAATAATAACGATAAGTGATGATCACATATTAAAACCGGAAAGAACCGTTAAATTCTTGGGTGTTCGCCTAAATGACACTCTCAGTTGGGTGGACCATGTGGAAGAAGTATGCAAGAAATTGAATAGCGGTTACTATGCTCTATTGAACCTAAAAAATGCTGTCAACCAAGAGGGCCTCCTTAGCGCATACTACGCGTTAATATATTCAACAATGAGCTACAATATCATCGCTTACGGCAGAGCTACAGAAAGTAAAAGAATATTTATCGCACAAAAAAGAATAATCCGTCTAATGTTCGACTTGGATCCCCTGGAGTCTTGCAGACCAACTTTCAGAAAGCAAAAAATTATGACTTTTACCTGTATATATATCCTGAAAGTTCTCTGTTATATATATAACCGCAGAGACCATATTGAGAAGGTTGGAGATGTACATAGCTATGATACAAGAAACCGGAATCAGTTAAAATTGAGCAGATTCGAATACCAATCGTATAAGAAAACACCAGAGTATGCAGGATGTTACTATTTTAATTTATTACCTTTGGAAATACGTTCTAAAATTATCTTAACGAAGTTTAAAAGAAGGCTCAAACAAACTCTTATTAAGGAAGCCTTTTATGATTTAGTAGAATTTCAAAATTATTTTTAAGAATCTTTTATATTCTATTCTTGGGTATAATTTATGTCAACCTTGACTTGTCCTATACATATCTTGTGATTTGAGGATCAATAAAGAATATTATTATTATTATTAATAATTTCAATTTTATTGAACCATTCAATAAGAAATATTCGTTTTAATGCAATAACGGCAGAAACTTGAAACCTGTCCTCCGTGAGTAGAAACACAGAAGCAACTGAACGCAAAAAAATATCTAGAAGCTACATAGGAAGCAAAAATTACTCACTTGTCACCGTAAAGTTTGATTTCCCACAATTCAAGCTTCTCTTCATCCACCCATTCTTCCGAAACTTGCGGATTAGTGCTTTGCGGTGATTCCGGTCGTTTTCTTTTTCGCAAGCCACTCCTTATGGACGTCACTTCTATAAAAATTTTGTTTTATACTGTTTTATTCAATTCAATAGCTAAAACATACCTCTGACAGTTTTAGGAAGTTCTAAAGGAATTACAACTTTCCTTCTCAGGTACTGTGTCTTCTCCATAAACTGTCCAACATACCTGTGTTTCAAAAGTTCTAAGGTGAGTATTTCAGTTTCCGTAGTGATCTGATGTTTTCCGTCGGTAGTAGGGGCTTTCGTGTGCATGTCATCCCATCTGAGACATACCCACAAAATTTTTAATTGGAGGGCAGCAGTAGAAAGCGATTTCAAATTGACAGTTCTGAAATGAAAGATAGACAATTTGAACACGACTCAAAAAAAAAGAAACATCACTAAGAAGGATGATCTCTCATTTAATTTTTATTTATTTATTTATTTATTCATAAACGGGCAAACCCCTCTTTACAATATACAGACAATATATAATATGAGAAACAATATAAAAAATACAAAAAGATACAATATATATCACAAAGTATCACAGAGTATCCACTCCATCAAGAGATTTTTTAAAAGTACACAAGCTCACACCAGCTATACATACACCATTCGAATTAACTAGATTACCCAGTCTCAAAATACGTGATATGCTGCTATTGTAGCCATAATTAGTATGGTGAAAGGGAATGCTGAAAAGTTCACAATTACGTGTTGGTATTCTGTGGAACCTAAAACTGATTTGTGCCAACAATTCTGGACATGATGTTATGCCATGAATTAATTTATACAATAAAATTAAATCAGATCGATTTCGGCTAGTTTCTAAGATATTAATCGAAATGTGCTCCAAGATTTGGGAATAATTGTATGTACCCTGGTATAAGCCCATTTTATAGGCAATACATCTCAAACACTTGTTTTGTATACGCTCAAGATAATGAATATGAACTTGGTAATGAGGACTCCAGATAGGAGAGGCATATTGGAGACAAGAATATATGAGTGACATGTATAATATTTTTGTTGAAAGAATTGACAATTTCTGCGTATTTCTAAGAACAAAACCCAGTTTTCGAGAGCCACTGCTCACAGTTGAATTTACATGCTGAACAAATGTAAGTTTTTCATCAAATAATACTCCAAGGTCCTTAACAATGGATACTCTTTTAATGATCTTATTATCAATATGATAATCATTTAGAATCATGGAATTTGCTCTACTTAAAGAAATACATTGGCATTTATCAGGATTTAACAACATACCATTTGATTCAGACCATCTTACCAATGAATTGAGATCTTCTTGTAGTTTGTTACAGTCAGTTGGTTTTGAGATGTTTGTATATAATTTCAAATCATCAGCAAAAAGGAGAAATTTACAACTTTTGAAAATGGTTCCTATGTCATTGATAAAAATGTTAAACAACAGGGGACCCAAGTGTGATCCCTGTGGAACTCCTGATGTGACAAGGATAAAATTGGAAACAAAATTCTTAATTTTAACTAACTGATGTCTATTGTAAAGATAGCTATTTAACCAGTTTGTCAACCATGAAGGAAAGCCAGCGGCAGAAAACTTGCTGACTAATTTTAGAATTATTATTGTTATAAATTTCTCCCTTTGCTGTCATATGTTTGATCTTAATTTCATGAGATGAAAAAACTAACCTGTAAACCCAGCAAGTTTTGAATAGGGGCCTTGAGCATGGATAAGGCCAGACTTGGTTATTTGTTTTCGCTATCGCGTGAAATCCATTGATATATATCCTACCAGCATTTCTCGCTAGCTTTCTGGCCTCATGCTTTGGCAGCACTAATATCGAATTAATTCCCTTTCTCGTTTGAAACGTAGAACACACTGGATACTTTATATTCAACCTTTTTTTTCGCTTAATGTCCACACTGTTTTGAGGCTTCTTCAAGTAAATTTTTCCTGCGGAAGAGACGGTGCTGTAAATTCTCTCCGTCCCATCCTCAGCCTTTTCAATTTTCAACGTAGTCTGTTCCCTTTTATTATGAGGCTTTTGAGCACAAAATCTCCTGTTCTGATATGACCCTTTAACGAAAGGACTGTCTAGATTCCTCTCTTCTGGCGTTCGAATTTTCCCATTGTCTACATCATCACTGGGTAACCTAGGCTCTAGTGTTTTAATTTTTTTCTCTGGCGGTGGCATAGATTCAACATCTATATCATCCACTTCCATTTTGGTTACCATCGGCACTTCCGATTTAATTTGATGATCTTCACTTTCTTCCTTAACTTCTTCTTTAGATTCAATATAAGGTGTATAACCATCTGTATTATCATCCTCATACTTGACACCTACGAATAAATAATGAAAAAACCCAATGGTGCTTAAAAAATTTCGGTAATAAACAAAATACCTTACCTTGTTGAATGGAAATCATCAAATCTTTCTGAAGATTTTCATTAGAGGGCTGTTCTTCTCTTTTGTTACTACAGTTAGTAAAAATCTGAGTTTTCAATGTTTGCTCTAAAATGGAATGTTTTTTCAGTGGAACCGTAGACGGAGTGCTCGTTTTAGTGGGGGTGTTAGCAGCTACGTTGGCTTTTTTGAGAAGAGAAAGCAATTCACGCCTGACTCTTATTCTCTGCATACAAAGCGGAGAGTAACAATTTGTTTCAACATTATTCGCTCCGCTGGAATTGCAACCTTTAGAATAACACTGAAAATCTTTCGCTAACTGAAAATTAAAAATGGAAATTATTGAAAAAATAAAAACAAGTATAAAAATTCTCATTGCATAAAAAACCAATGAGAATCTGATGAAATAATCAGGATGAATTGCCTACCTTAGAAATTGAAGTGTATTGCATCCTCAACGAATGTATTTTTTTGGCAATACTGTTCAGCATCTCTCTATTGGCAGGAGATGCAGTATTGTTGCTCAAGATAACCTTGCCTGTCATCATATTCGTTAACTGCTTTTCTAGTCCACCTTCTTGCATGCCTTCCCCATCGTCTTCTATATCCATCGGTTCCTCATCCTTCAAACTGTCTTCAGTCTTATTCTGAAGAATTTTCTTTTCTTCCATTTGCTTCAGTTGCATTCTTCTAGAGAGTAAATCATCCAATTTTGATTTATATGCTACTTTAGGATATAGAACACGAAGATTGCTACTCAAAGCTTTTGATACATCAATTTCTTCAAATTTCTTGATAGATGGAAGCAAAGACATTTTCTTGAGAGCTGAAATATATAAACGTGAGAGAATTCAAAAATATGAGAAGGGATGAGGTAGGTTATTGTTATTGTATCATAAATTATCAAGGGATGGCTCTACATACAAAAGTTAGCCTATGAATATAAAAAGCTCTGTTTACTCTCGATATATTTTGATGACATTGAAAAAAGGAGCTTTCAGTATGTCCACCCCTTGCCCATGTTGGATAATGACTAATTATTCAATATTGAATAATTTAGAGAAGACTGAGACCTTATTTATAACATGAGTGTTACTAGATACCTGACCACACGTTGCTGCAACTCAAATTAATACAAAATGACAAATTATATAAAAATACATTGATAAACCTATACAAGATTAAGTTATCATTAATTCAAAACATATACTTCAGATTATCCACAAATATCTCAAATTTTGTTTTGTAACTTCTGTTTTTGAAAATTTAGTATAAAAATATTCAATAATTGGAACATTGAACACTGAAATTCAAGTTTCTATTTACATTTACAACTTGCAGGGCCGAGCCGTGCCGGGGGTGCAAGGGGTGCATGGCACCCGGGCGGCACTAACATAGGGCGGCAAAATATCATAAAAAAATATATACCTATTTCAAAAATAAAAAAGCCACTTTGCAACAAAATTTCTTTCATTTTGACTCTGCGCAGGAGTAGCTAAAAATCAAAATGCTGCCAGAGATTTTGGGAAGACAAAAGTACTTTTAATTCTGTTAAAAAACATATTTTTTCAATACACAAAAATAATGTATCTCCGCAATTTATATTTATTTACCTCTGGTTTAGGCAACCCGCAACTCTGTATACTAATATATCGATTCGGGAATTTTTGCGCACGATTACGGAATCCGGGGATTTACAGAAGCGCGAGCGGGCACTTGCACTCGTTAAAAACTAATGTCAGAGTAAGATAATATTGGAAGTTAGTTAGGATTTGATTGACTCTTATGGCGGTTTGATGGATGTTGCTTGTTAAATTTTAATATTTATTTGACTTTATTTCTATTATTATTCTATAATAGTAGTGTTGCATATTGTGATTCATATTGGTATTGGTAAAAACTGAAAGGTAAGTTTTAAAATTAGGTTAGGTATAATATTATTATGATGTTTTATTTTGACTTGAATTTTGAAATTTTATTGTTTGATTTAGATGTCTGATGGTCGAAAGAGACTCTCTGGTTCACAATACCGAAAAAGGAAGTTGGAGAAAGAGGAAGATAAAAAACGATTAGCTGGGTCATTAAAAAAGTTTTTTACGTCTACGACCAGCAAAGAACCACTGGAACCACAACCTTCAAGTAGCAAACACCAAGATGCTGCACATTTTGATTCAAATGAGGACGCAGAAGGACCATTGGAATTGGAAGAGCTGCACGAAGAAGATAAATCGGATTCAGACACCGACACCGAAGTAATAGAAAAGAACACGCCGAATAAAGCTGCAACGAATACTCAAGCAATTATACAAACCGAAACTGTTGGTAAGGTGAATGACGAGGTGAATGAGGAACTCTTAAAAGACCCAGCCTATTGGCCTCAAGTATTAACAGATATTAGAATGACAATTCTTGAAATAGGACCGGTACAGTTAAAAAATATGACATATCCTGTAAATAATTTAAATAGATCTTTTAGCGCAACCTACTTTGAAAAAACATTAAGTAATAATGAAAAAGTTCCTAGAACTTGGCTTGTTTATTCAAAATCCAAATGCTCAGTGTATTGTTTTTGTTGTAAATTATTTAAGATATCTGCAACTAGTTTTAATGATAATAATAATGGGTATTGTGACTGGCGACATTTATCTCAAACCTTAGAAAGACACGAAACAAGTAAGGGACATTTTGAAAGTGTTAAAAAATGGGTTGAGTTAAAAAGATCAATTGAAAAGGGTATTACGGTTGACTCTTTCAACCAAAATTCAATTCAGATAGAAAAAAGGAGGTGGACATCTATTGTAGAAAGAATTATAGCTGTAATTCAGTTTTTAGCTGAGCAAAATTTAGCTTTCAGGGGCAGCAATCAAAAACTTTTTGACAAAGGTAACGGCAATTTTTTGAAACTTATTCAGACAATTGCCAAATTTGATAACGTAATGGCCGAACACATTGATAAGGTTCAAAAAAATACCAAACAAATGGCCAGTTATTTGGGTGATAAAATTCAAAATGAATTAATCTTTCTTATAGGAGAAAAAATAAAAAGAAATATTATTGACAACTTAAAATTATGTAAATATTTTTCTATAATTCTTGACTGTACACCTGATGTTAGTCACCAAGAACAGATAACAATTATTGTTAGGTTTGTGTTTATTAATGAGCATTCAAAATGTGTTGAAATCAGAGAGCATTTTTTAGGATTTTGTCCAGTTACAAATACTACTGGTCAGGGTTTAACCGACTTTTTATTAAAATATTTAGAAGAAGCTGATATCAATATTGGTGATATGAGAGGTCAGGGCTACGATAACGGTGCCAACATGAAAGGTAAACACAATGGTCTGCAAAAAAAGATCTTGGATATTAATCCTAGAGCCTTTTTCGTACCTTGTGCGGCACATAGCCTTAATTTAGTCGTAAATGACGCTGCAAAATGCTCTATTGAAGTAACAAACTTTTTTAACATTATTCAGGAAATATATGTGTTTTTTTCGGCCTCAACCTACCGATGGGGTATTCTTATGAAAGAACTTCCCAAGCTAACAGTAAAACCGCTATCTGATACCCGCTGGGAGAGTCGAATTGATGCTATCAAAACCCTTAGATTTGAACTAGAAAAAATTTATGATGCTCTCTTTGCCCTTTATTCCGATGAATCTAGAGACAATGACACAAAAAATACTGCAATGTCCCTAATAAAAAAAATAAAGTCTTTTAAATTTATATGTTCATTAGTTATTTGGTACAATATTTTATCAAAAATAAATGTTGTAAGCAAAATAATGCAAAGATCTACTATTGTTTTGCCGGAAGCTGTGGTTATGTTAAAAGAAATCAAAGTATATTAAACCAACCTTAGATCTGAAAATAGTTTTACCCAAATTCTTGACGAAGCCACAAAAATTGCGGAAGAAATAGACTGCGAAATATGTTTTCCAGCGGTTGAATTAGTAAGGCCAAGAAAAAAAAAAGTATTTTTTGATTATGAACACAAAGATGAGCCTATCCAATCTCCAGAGCGAAATTTCAAAATTAATTTTTATTTCTACATTCTCGACATTGCAATATCAAAACTAGACGAAAGGTCCCAAGATTTCAACAAATATAACAAAACGTTCGGTTTTTTAAATAGTTTACATGCGTTTACTAAAAATGAGATAATGCAATATTGTAAAAAATTGGAAACTGAATTAACTGACCTGACAACAAAAAATATGGATATAAATGCAGTTGATCTTTACAATGAGATTGATACTTCGTCAATTTATCTTGTTACTACAGATAATATGTCAGCTAAAGAGATATTAACTTATTTAGTAGTTAATGATTTAAAAGGCATCTTTCCTAATTTATTTGTAGCTTTACGAATATTTTTGACAATGCCGGTTACTGTTGCCCATGGAGAGCGGTCATTTTCAAAATTAAAGCTAATCAAGACCTATTTAAGATCTAATATGAGTCAATTCAGACTTTCAAATTTAGCCATAATAAGTATTGAAGAAGATATATCCAACAACTTGGATGTAGGCGACTTAATTAAAGAATTTGCTACTAAAAAGGCGAGAAAAGTAGCTTTTAGTGTTTAAATACTTACATAGGTTTAATAATTGTTTTTGTTTCTTTTTTTGGATGTATTTTATTTTATTCTTTTGTTTATTTGATAATAAAGACTTTGATATTTCACCATTAAATTTGTTATCTGTTTATTCAAAATAATAAATTATGAACTCGTCCTTACCGACAACCTATTTTTTTTTTAATTTTTATGGGGGCGGCAAATTTAATTCTTGCACCCGGGCGGCAGATACCCCAGGCTCGGCCCTGACAACTTGTAAAGCATAAACTGTTGTTAAAATTGCAGAATACAATTTCTTTTCTTACCATCTAATTCAGGATTTTCTTCAGCTCCAATTACTTCAGCATTTTTAATTTTCTGCAGACCGTCCATGAGATGTTTATATGTATTTGGCTTTAACTGCACTAATTTCTTTACTCCTGTGCTATCAACCAATTGCACTGAATACTTCTGAGGTCCAGCTGCTAAACCCAACTCATTACAATTTACATGTTTCAAAATTCGAGAAGCAGAGATCCATAGCCAACCCCATCTTCCATGTATACGGTACTCTTCGCCCTTCTGTTTCCATAACTGATGCTTGAAACTCATCGTGTACTTCACATAACCAGTAATTATCATTCGGTTTCTTTCCTCCTCTTCATCTCTTTCTTTCTTCTCTCGTTTCTCGATTTTTTTGCGTTCCTCCCTTTCTTGGGCCGTTACTCTGGACAATTTTATATGGCCCAATTGTTCATGCCATACATTCGCAAATACTACAGGCTTGATACAAGCCTGTAAAACTATCAGTGCTTTTGCAAAATCCTTAGCTTTCTGGCAACTAGCAATTATGCCCAACCAATGCTTTCGGAGCATATGCCAATTGGGATGCATGAAACTTGTTGGAATTGCTTGCTCCAACTGTAATATGGTCTGCTTCAGCGTAGTGGTCAACAAGGTTTTACTACCGCTATTTCCGCCCATCCATTTGAATTCGGAAACAGTTGTTAATGAGAATTTGTGAGATAAATGGCGTTTCTTGTCTCTCTCTTCATTTCTCTGAGGCTTGTTCAGAGCAATTATGTTAGTTGTGAATTGATTGACGTAAGTTTTGAATGTATTCTCCATTCCCAACTTATATAAGTAGGTACCATTAGCCATCTGAGAAGATTTCAAACGAGTCATTCTCGAAACATCATCACTTTTATCAACATCATCCCTGTTGAGGATTGCTGTATTTCGTTTTCTCAATTCTTCAATATTGAACATCCTAGGTGTTAAAGATCCTGTCTTTGATCTTGTGGTAACTATATCTTTTTCATCTTCGTTTGAGTTATCATTAATTTTTGGAGAAGTGCAAGAATTTTTATTTGGTGTAGGATAATCGTTCTCCAATATTTCCTCCACTGAACTAGTTTGCACTTCAACAGTATCTTCAGCAATAGGTACTGGTGCTTCTGTGGTATCTATGACAACTTCTGAGGCAGATACTTCTTCATGCATCTTTGCAACCATGTCTTCAGCATTTTGGCGTTCTCTTTCTTTTCGCTCAGCTTCTAATTTTTCTTCTTTTTCTTTGTTAGCCTTGATGATTAGTGCTGAAACAATGTTATGTGAATATTGATATTTTATATATATTTTTTAAAAAATTACCATTTTCAACATCTATGTATGTTTTCCGATTGCCTTTGAATTGATTAGTCAATTTATCAGTTAGCTCCATTTGTCTTTTGATCTCTTCTTTAAATTCGTTCAGTTCTCTGCACAAAGAGGCTTCCATATCCTTTGCATCGAACAACTTCAGTAGCTCCTCAAACTGTGGTACAGTTGAATAGTACCAAACTTCTCCATTATCACTTTCGCTAGAATTGAAAATATTCATTATGCAAAATGAAGAACTACAATCCTCAAGATGAATCAATAAAAGAAAAATCTCTCTGCTTATAAATGGGTGAATCTATCGCGAATGAAACATTTTTAAAACTGAACTTTCATAATTATTAAACCACATTAGCAAGTGTTTTGATAGAGAGAAACAACATACTAGAGGTACACATAATTATATTTCATCGTAATAAAATGTATAACCAAATGAAAAAGAAAAATCTTTGGTTCAGTAACACTTAAATATATCCCTTCTTGACTGGAATGTTCAAGCTTAGCAGCGTTATAAATTACAGAAACAAAAACTACAAAAATCAGACATTAAAAAATATATATTAACAGAAAAAATTTAATTGCTTTATAACAAAGTACCAATCCTCGCTCCCTTTCCAACTCAAAAATTTCATCATTGAACATATAAATATATTATATATAAATTTTGTTTTTTTCAATAGATAGATGAAGTTTTTTTAATCAAAAAATACATCAAATGTCAAAATTTTACGGAATCTAAATATTGAAAAAAATCAATATATATAAATATAAGATAAAACACAACACCACAAAACAATGAAATATAAACAAGTATATAAACAGTTAATTGCTTGAGAATTAAAGGAATCTTTCCTACTAAGTGAATTGGAGAAATGGATCTATGATATTAAATTCTAATAAAGTTTCATATTAATTCTATTATTGTTATTAAAAAAGACACTTGACATTTTTCACTAGTGTGAATAAACAATCAACTCTGACAATCATCTACCAAAGGAAATAAAAGTAACAACAGGACCACGATCCAAATTTATGAGTAAAATCAAAGACCTGTTATTGAGTAGACTATTGCACAGCTTGGATAAATTCTTTCAGTGTGCTACCAATTATATGTATACCTAGTTTGTACGACCTTGCATGTAAACATTTGATGCTGTTGAAATTAATTATTATTATTATTCAATCCAGAATTCATCAAAATCAAGGTTCATGGAAATTGATTTAATGTGATGTAAATTAATATTAATTAATGTTTGTATTAACCACTAGTCTATTTCAATTTGACTTACATATATATTCGTCTACTCAAGAAATAATACTTCCTCCCATGTCGATCATATCCAAATGGTTCCTGGCGGGATAACTGTCCTTGTTTTTCAACATCCAAAATACAGTCCACAACTCCAGAGACTCTATGAGATCGGCAGATGCCACACTGCCAATCTTCTTCCGGAACATTGAACAATGGAGGGTCAATACATTCAAGATGATAGACTGCCGGGCATGTTTCACAGCAAAGCAAATCACCAAGTTTATGACACACTCTACAATGGTCATCATAGTGCATTGGAACTGCACAAAAAGATAAAGAAGCTATTGAGTTTGGTGATATTTGCATATCCAATCTTGTTACAGAATCAGGATTTTGGAGAGAAATCAAGGGATTCAATTAGACTGTGATTATAATAGTATCCACCTTGTTCAAAGTAAATAATACTATAATATTGGACAAACATTTTTAGTTTGCTTGCCTCAAAGTAATACCTGATGTTGAACATACAATCACATTTACAATAAAAAAGGAATTTTATTTCCTTTCAACAACAAAGAATGAATAAGAATAAAGTGAGAATTTCACTTTCAGAATCAGCCTACAAAAAAAAAACATGAAAAAAAGAATATATAAATAAGTCCTCATAAATATGTCATTTTCAAGTCATAGGCTAAAATAAAACAAACCAGAGGATGTCATCAACCTTTACTAAAAAGGTACATGATGGTAGTGAATTCAGATCAATGATGGTGATTAATTCTCATTCTTGTATATTTTACTAAACACGTCATAAAAAAATTTTACTCTAATAACCACCTTATAGAAAAATATCTTTTGATATACCTAATATAATTTGGATACCAACCAAAATTAACATAATGACGAATATTACAGCATTCAAAAAGAAAATGAAGGAAACGTTAATTGAGTTGGAACCATACTCATTATCTGTGTATATTTGGAATAGTGCTACCACTACCATGAATTGAAGAAATCGACATTTCGAATTTCTTTGAAAGGTTGATAAATGTCATAAGATATTCTGAAATAGAGAAATTTATGATTATTCTTATTATATTAACAACTACTGACTACTCTAACACAATAATATATATATATATATATATATATAT
This sequence comes from Cynegetis impunctata, assembly GCA_030704885.1. Lineage (NCBI taxonomy): Eukaryota > Metazoa > Arthropoda > Insecta > Coleoptera > Coccinellidae > Cynegetis > Cynegetis impunctata. The sequence goes on along the minus strand of JARQZK010002169.1, from coordinate 518,835 downwards.
ATATATATATATATATATATATATATATATATATATATATATATATATATATATATATATATATATATATATATATATATATATATATGTATATATATATATATATATATATATAATTATATATATATGTATATATATATATATATATATATATATCTATATATGTGATAAAACATGATTATATTAATATTACTGAAGTAGTAGACTTGATTATTCAATAAAGAGCATAAGCTATCAAACAAACCTTATTCCATTCCACAAATATTAAAAGGAAAATTGATTCTGTATCAAAACACTCATATAAAATTCCTTATATGAAGGCAAATTGACACACATAATAGGTATATGAAAACATGTTATCTTTTCAAACAGACAATAAGCAACATATCAATTGAACTGAAATTATATTGCCTGCCACAAATGCTATCTAGATGGCTAAATCTGGATCATCTATATGTCGAATAAAATCAAAAAAATGTCCATCTTTGCAAACATATATTTTATGTAGTCAGAAATGAATTTTCCATGTCTAAATAATTATGAAGATATTGGTGACTTATTTTGTGTCCAATTTGAATAATTTAATTCTAGTAAATAATATACTTCCAATCACTGGGAGAATCAAAACAATCTAATTCATAGTACCTAAGTTTATAATGTCTAAACTGGACAAAACACTATAATTCACTCAAAAAATTATGTTCATAACACCTAACAGGTTATTTGGAATTTTTCATATTGGAAATTAAAAGTATCAAATGATTTGAAGTAGAAAATTATATTAAAGGTGAAAAAATGCATTGTCATTTTTCATAGATCAAATATTATTTATATAATTAATTATTGGGAAACTATTGTTGCTGATTCGGAATGACATTATTACTATTATTGTTATTATATTTGTATATTTTAATAAAGATGATATATTTAATTCGATGAAATTAATAACTGAATGTGTAAATTGAAATATATTCTTTTACCAATTGAAACTTACAACACAAAGATTGTATACTGCAAAAATATATAATTTTTCAAAAGTAGTACCTCTCATCCAATAATGTATATTATTGTTGTATTCAGGGACTATGGAAAAAAGATATTTTCAAGTATACTGCTCATTTCTATTAATACATATTTTTAGATTACTTGTTCAATAAAATATGGTTTACCTTCACTAAGAAGATCCTCTCTCACTGGATTTGTTGTAAGAAACTGATCAGTAAGAAACTGTAAAACTCCAAGTCTATCATCCAGACTTGTAAATGGGTAGTCCGTATTATTTAATATCTGCAAAACACTTTGATCAAAAGACTTGTCACTTTCAACATATGCCCTCAAAACTTCTGGGTACGTGATATAATCTATAAGGAATAAGGATACATTTACACTATCCTTTTGATCAAGTGGTCCAAAATGGGTCTGTTGAGAATCTTCTTCTCGCAATAAAGACTTTAACAACATTATATGTATTTCAGATAATAAACTGCTTTGATCCTCACATATCAAAGCAGCACAAAAGTCTTCAAATCTAAAAGGTGAGAGTCTAACCAAGTTTCTGAAATGCCTTAGTACTTCATACACACTGACTGCTTTCATAACTTTTTCTTTTGGTATTAAAAGATCATCCGAGGATTTGGGTAAAACCAATGAAGGCAAATCCCGATTTTGTAACCATAAAGGTTCTGGTGTTGGTGGTCTTGGAGCTCCAGAAAGAGTTCGTCTGGGGGTGCCACCAGTTGTACTAAAACTACTAAGTGAAAAATCACTATCACTAGAAGGATCACCAACTGATTGTTCAGTATCACTATTACTTATACCTAGTTCGTCCTCTATTTCACTTTTATCACTTGAATCATCGCCGAAATCAGAGCCATAGTGATATTCTGAATCATTATACTCAGCTGTAGTATTGTAGCCTCTTCTTTGGTAAGTTGAGCCAGAATATCCTCCTTTTTTACTTGATCGGTGACCATCTTTACCCCTTATTCTGTTACTACTTCTTCTACTAGCTTCACTTTCTTGTGGGGAAGATGCTCTTGAGACATTGGGAGTACTACTACGAGAATCAGATCCTTTACTATAATTCAAAAGGTATTTAGGCTTTTTCAAGAGATGTATCTGAAATTTTCGGGGTCTTTCAGTTACTTGCACCTTGGGAGGCCGCCCCCTTTTTTTCATGCCTCTTGTTGACATCCTGTTTATGAACTGTCAGATATTAGATGCTATACACGTGGTGGATTACAAAAACAAACTTGTATACGAATCCGAATGTCAAATTTCACTTAAAACGATTCATGGTCGCTGTACGATCTTCTTGCTATGGAACTATGGCTACATCACGTGACCAATAACACAAAATGAAAAAGCATTTTGTTCGTTAACTCACATCACTGGCCACAAAATATGTTCACCAAACATATGTGCACAACTTTTAGAACAAATTAATGCATAAATTACTCATTATAACAAAGAGACGCACAAAATAGTTGACTGACGCGTATTGCAAAGCGAAAAAGAACACCTAACAACCGAAGCTTTGAGCGTTTCTATTGGTCAACGATAAATCCGCCATGACAACTTGCAACTATAATTTTTACAATTCAGTATTCAATTCACTTCTCACAATTTAATGATTTTTCGGAAACCTCACATTGTGAATTAAAATTATGAAAATAATTTCACCAATTTCTGGAAGTATTTCCATAAGAAATAATGGATCGTCATATACACAGATTCAACGCTGTAGTTATGTTTATTATGCGCACTAGATGTCGCTGCGTTAATAATTAGGATGAACTGAATTTTGGAAATCGATTTTACAAAACTTTCTTAAGGATTATATTGGAGATACAGAAAAATGTGCAAACAATCGCTTTTTATGTGAATTATTTTATATGCAACATTTGTAGCTTCTAAAGCAACATGTGAAAGAAAACTTTACAAATAAAATAAATCATTATGGCATCCAGTGACGTAATCACCGCAATGGATGCTTTACGCATCACATTTTAAAATTGATTAAATTGATATATGCCAAGATAAAGGGTTGGTTAGATTAATTTTCTTACAATATAAAAAACTGAATTTTTCATAAATAAAAACTGAAAATGTAATACATACCTAGGCAATTATAACTAATTGCCTACGTTGAAATCTTTTGAAAGATCGATTATTTCAATTTGCCGCTATTTTAAAGGTCATGTCGGTGAACTGTCAAAGTCAAAAAACAAGACTTCCGTTTTTATAGTTTAGTGGAATTAGAAATTAAGTTAATAAGAATTTTTCATGAAATTGCAAAAGTATAGAACCAATTTATAGCAGGACACTGAATTTTCAATATTTTGAATTTAAAAAAATGTACGAACTTCGACCGCTTATTACATTTGATGCTCCGATAGAGTTTCCGAATTGCATGTATAGGCAGAAAAATATTCACGCTGACGAAGAAAATGGACCTGTAGCCCATAACTATCAAGATTGCCAGAAGTTTTCAGGAACATTCAAGCAGGTTGAACAATTTATAAAGGTTTAATTTCATGTTAATATTGTTGAGAGTGCTTTAGTATTGCAAAGTATTTAATGTATATATATATTTAATTCTCTTACCCTCCGAAATTCTAGGAACAGCATAACGTGGTTTTCTTTATCACTTTACTAAAATAACTGTCAAATCACTATTAAAAATGGAACCTCAATGAGTTTATCCTAAATCGACCATATAATCACTTGATTTTTTTTAAAAAGTATTCAGACACATTATCTTTGATTAATCTCTATGTTTTGAGTGAAGATTCTCTTTATACATTCATTATATTAATTGGTTTAGTACATTATAAATATTTCTCTCTATTTGTAGAATATTGAAGGTAAAGAAATGGCTGAATTGCTAGAAAGACAGGAGAAGCTTCTGAGTCAACTTGAGGAATTGAAGAAAGTAATGCAGTCAATAAAATCTAATTTGAAAGTTACTAATGAAAACTGTTTGAATACATCAACTTTACTAAAAACATCTACAATTTCTTGCAAAGTACAGGTATGTTGTGAACTTTCATGTTTTCATGATTATAGCTATAAAAATAAGTTTCAGGTAGATATACCAGATATTGTAATAAATGCAAATCCCTTGTATCCTCCATATTTCTTGCTGTTCCTGCAACGATTATTAAAGAATGAAGTTAATTTGAATGTAAACTGCTATTTACATTCCTCTATTGCAAATCCATCTGGTGTAAATAAAGAATTTGTTTCTAATTTGAATAAAAATCAAGTAAATAATGGACTTCCTTCTGTCAATATAAGGCTCATATGGAAAAGAAGTAAGTTCTAAGTCACATATTTACCTCCATGGATTTATTAATATGAGTGTTTGATATCTAAGTGAACATGAATTAAGTAAGTTAGGTAAATTTATTCTAGTTGGCATACAATTTTCTCTGTGTATATATGTGATACTTTCAATTAATTTCTTGAAATCTGGAAGTTTGTGGAAAATGGTTCCTGAGAAACTTCCCAATTTTGTCTATTATAAAAACTGACAGTTATCTCTTGTTTAAGTTTGTTTTATAGTAAAAGGTTAAATTAAACATTTTGTTGGTTTAACTTCAAACAAAGAAAATGTTTATAGGTTACTTTCATTATTCGAAAAAATGAAAATATATCCAAGCTAAAAAAGTGTCTTCCTGACTATAAATGGATATGATATATTACTTACTCTCAAAATATACTGTATGTAATTGTTGTACTAAATATCTTCCAATATTTTTATCTCCATTGTTCAACATTGTTCTAAGAACCTTGATTTGGGTAATGGCATAATTTTCTAGATCTGATCTATCGTTTAATATGTTGTTTTTAACTCTTGTTCTGCTATCACACCTACATCTCTTAGCCTCATTTGAAAGAAAATGAATTCAGATATACTTAATGTTACCTACTAGTGTGGTGAAATATGGTTCATATTTACAGATAGTGCTCTTTTTTTTATATTGCATAAAGTAGATAAAGAAATTTGATACATTTTTCATTTGGTATTGGTGGTGAATTATGGCTCATTTAAGGGTATTCATTTTTGTCTATTATAGTTTGTTTAATTTATCAATGTCTATTCTTATTAATAGCCATAAAACCATAAAAATATTGTTTCTGGTTAAAAAAAAGTATAAATTTGATGTAAAATTTTTACACATACTGACTACATTCTGAACCCTTTCATTTTATTCTTGGATTATAATTTTCTTTATTGTATTTCATTGAATGAATTAACTTACCTTCTCTTATTATATAGAACTAATTGGTTTCAATTCATTTCAGTTGGGCCACACGCAGAACTAAATGTCTCACATTATCCCATTCAAGGAGAAGCTAATATATTGAGATATTTAGTGAGAACTCTAGATGGAAACTTGAATTATGAAAAAAATCCAAATCCAGAAGAAATAGATAATCTCCTAGATATATCCTATAGACTGTCTTATAACATGATGAAAAGCACCAGAAATAATTTGCAGTATTTGAATAAATCTTTAGCGAATGGCTCATGGTTAGGCGGTAGGAATTCTATGACAATAGCAGATATTGCAGTGTTTAATTGTTTGAAAAAAATTGATAATAATGGTTGTATAAGTAACAATTTGAGTAAATGGTTTAATCAATGTGAACAATTCATTAAACCATAATAAAATAAACGATACCAAGACTGATCTATCTTTATGTTCATATCCAATACCAATACCTAATTTTTAATGAATTTTCAATAAGAGTGTTCCAAAGACTTAATTTGAATTAAAAAACTTCGTATTAGATAGCATACAAATAGACATTCAAGACATTTTTATGTTCTAATTATGATCAAATGTCTTAATAATCCTAAGATTAGTTTTTAAATCTACAAGTTTCTCAAGAAGCACTAAAAACTGTTATTTTCCCAGAGTGAACAGCATTTTTATATAGAACTATTAATAATTGTTGAACAATAATTGTACTCTTGTCCAATGCTTTGCTTCCTACCTATAGGCCAGCCACCTTGTAAATTTGTTTAAATTCCTTTTTGTGACTATGCAATTAAGAAATCAGATATTTCAATCTTTCCATACACCAAATCATTTTTTACAAGGAAATTTATTTCAATTTTAGTTGATATTCTGCATAAAAAGTATCGAGTAATGGCCATTTTATTCACCATTGGGAAACTAAAGTCACGACTAAATGACAAAGAAAGAATTAAGTGTGAAAACATATATATATAGGGTTGCCATCCGTCCGGGTTTCCCCGGATTTGTCCTAGTTTAGGGGGCGTCCGGGCGGGGCTTTCAAAATATGTCCGGGTAAAACCCGGACAAATTTTGTGTCCGGGTGTGTGAAGCTCGAGTGTCAGTGACGGAGATGAGCTATTAAATGCAAACCAGTTGTGGCAGAATTTTTTCGAAACATCCATATTCTAAACTGCTCAAAATTGCATAGTAATATTTTTGTATACCAGCTCACATTGCGAATGTAGAGTGAGTTTTTTCGCTAGGGTCGCAGTAATGGAGGAAGGAGAGAAACTTGCTAAATACACATACGCTTTCTTCTCTGATCAAAATAAAGTCTAATTTTAAAAACTTGAGTTGCTCCGACTTTTACAAATTCATGATGAAAAATAAAGACATTTTGGAAAAATTGGCAAGTCTGCAAAATTCCAAGTTAAGTTGAATTAGTAAAAAGAACATTATTTCATTAAAATTAAAACTTTTTACTTACTTTTGTTGATTTATAGTTAATAAATAATTTGGACTTTTGGGTACCTAACTTATCTAACCGAACTAGATGAACTATCCTATAATTTCCTATTACAATGTAGAATCTAGTCTATTTGATTTTTGATCTACCAAAAATTATCGTCATGAGTTGTTTTTTATTTGATGATAACAAAAAAAAAGAGAAAACTGTAAACTTTGTATAATGAATTTTATTTGTTATTTGTTGTTCTGTTTATATGGCAAACAAGTGGATTTAAGTTTAAATAAATGAAAAAATTAAAATATAAACGATGTTTTATTTTATTGAAAAAACAATTTACGGGGTGTCCGGGGAAAAACAAAATTACACAGAAATGTCCGGGGTTTTTAAAATTTTTGTCCGGCATCGGCAATTTAGGTGATGGCAACCCTATATATATATATATATATATATATATATATATATATATATATATATATATATATATATATATATATATATATATATATATATATATATATATATATATATATATATGTATATAAGGGATTTGTATTGTTTATCTTAAATTCACATTTCTGGTAAAGGTGCTTTATATTTATTTTGTACTTTCTCAAATATAAAACATACAATTTTTTCACATACATTCCAAAATACCCCTATGTGGTATACACTAATAACACAAAGTCATCTAGTACCATATGTTTGGACTTTCTTTAAATTAAAAAATGGAACAGATTGTGAAACATCAAGTACAAATTATAACAACTGTCAGTACTCAATATTTATTAAAAGGTTTACAAACTTTCGGTTTTCTTTCTGCCAAATACTGTTCTAATGCATCACTTTTGAAATATGGATACTCTTGTTTAGAAATATCATGACTTAAAAATATTAAGCACAAAAAACCTCAATATTTGCAGAAGGATTATCGTTATAAAGTCCCAAAAATTAGTTTCTTTCTCAGAAAATAGTATTACAGAGTAAAACGTTTCCATTAGTTTAGGAGGAGTCCACTTTTCTTAGGATAATCATAAATGCTGAGGTAAATCTACATTCAAATGCAAATTAGTATCCCGAAAGAATTGCATTTTGTTTGATTCACAAAGTTCTCCCTTGAAAACATCTTATCTTCAAACTAAATAACCTCTTGAGCTATAGCACTAAGCAATTAGTTTTGTAAATGGAGGCTTTGAAATAGTACCCTGCAATACCTTTCATGTAGTGATGGCAGTTTGTCCTCAGCATCTGCTTTTATGTAATGTATGACAATATTTGAATAATTAATTTTTCTTTAGCTACTAATTTACAGTTCATTAGAATGCATGATACAAATGTTCTTCTAAGATAACTTACCTAAAAGTCATTATTAGAAAAGAGACCTTAGTTTTTTACAAAGATTTGGAGATCTCTCTAAATGATTATTTTCTTTTTTTCAATATATATTGACATAATTATTCCAGTACAAAATAAACATGTATGACTATAAAGAAGCAAATGGCACAATACAAAGATAACACATTTCTAACATTTTGGAAGTTCTCATATAGAATGGAAGACGTAGATTTTAGCTTAGCCTTTTACATATATTTATTTAATTTCCTGTAATACTTGTCTCAAGAGGTCTAGGTAGATGTCAGCATGCTTTTCTTGGAATATCAGTGCAGGCCTCAATCGAACTGCTTGGTTTCCACAACCACCACTTTGTATTCCTAAAAATTAATGAACGAACACATGTAAATTCAATTGTATATATATATATATATATATATATATATATATATATATATATATATATATATATATATTTATATATATATTTAATATATATATATATATATATATATATATATATATATATATATATATATATATATATATATATATATATATATATATATATATATATATATATATATATATATATATATATATATATATATATATACTAGCTGACCCAGCAAACGTTCTGCCATTTAAATTATTTTTATCTTTCTATCTAACAATCTATCTATCTATCTAGATAGTTATCTATCTTTCTATCTATCGTTCTATCAATCTATCTGACCCGGCAAACGTTGTTCTGCCATATATAAATTAATTTTATCTATCTATTCATCTATCTGCCGATGTATCTCTATCTATTTATCTAGATAGTTATCTATACTTCTATCTATTTATCTATCTAACTATCTATCTATCATTATATCTATATATCTATTAATCTATCTGACCCGGCAAACGTTTAAATTATTAAAATGGCTATTAAAAAATATGGGTTGTTGATAGAAGGGTGAAAATTTAGAGTTTTATGTATTTTTTAATGCAACATCATAAAAAAATAAAAATAAAAATTTTGTCCAAAAAATTTATAAAAATGTTTGGGGTGGACCACCATACCACTAATCACTTAGGGGTATGAACAATATATTACGACCTATTCTCGGACCGAATATTGTTATTTTCGATTGCCATCTTGCAATCCTGTTGCGGATCTGTGGATAAAATAAAAAAAAAGAAAATCGCGATGGAAAAATAGGGGTTGATCGTCGAAGGGTAAAAAAATTGAAAGTAATATGATTTTTTTTATTCTAAGTCATGACAAAATGAAAATGAAAATCTTTCCAAACAAATTGAATTTTTTAATTAGCAAATGAAAAATAGGGGTTCATCGTAGAGGGGTGAAAATTTAGGGTTGTATGTATTTTTGGATGCTGTATCATAAAAAAAAACGGATGAAATGTATGTTGGCCGATTCTCAGACCTAGCCGATATGCATACAAAATTTCATGAGAATCGGTCTAGCCATTTTGGAGAAATTCAACAAATAAAAAATAGGGGATGATTGTAGAGGGGTGAAAATTTAGGATTGTATGTACTTTTGATTGGTGTATCATAAAAAAAATAGAACAGAAAATTTTGTTTAACATTTAGGGGGATGTTAGCCGATTCTCAGACCTACCTAATATGCTCACAAAATTTCATGAGAATCGGTCGAGCCATTTTGGAGGAGTTTAACTTCTAACACCGCGACACGAGAATTTTATATATTAGATATATATAAATCTATATATATATATATATATATATATATATATATATATATATATATATATATATATATATATATATATATATATATATATATATATATATATATATATATATATATATATATATATATAGAGTGCCTTAAGCAGCAAAATAAGGATTAAATAAGTATAATGTATGAATATACCTTCAATGTTGCTTCACTTTCATTTAATAGGAAATTATATTCTCTGAAAATACTCACCTTTCTTTTTTAAAGCATTCAGTATATCATCCCTTAACTTTGGAGAGGACCCATTGAATGCCAGGAAGGTACCTCTGCCTCTAACAGAATTTATTAGATTTGGAAACTCTTGCTCCAATTTGTGCAAACCTGATTTTAGTTTTGCACCAGTAACTTGAACATTCTTTAGTAAATTGTTCTGATTAATCACCTTCACTACTGCTTCCAGTAGGAAAATTTTTCCTGGGTCACCCATCCAAGTGTTGAATACCCGATAGGGTTGATCAGGTCTTAAAAAGAAATTGATTTACATAAATTCAATTTTGCTTGAATATATTTATTTCCCCACTGATTTCAGTTAATTTAAATTTAATATTATTTTAAAGGATACAGGCTCTACAAATATCAAACAATCTGTTTCCTACGTCAAAATTGTAATATTGAATTAATCGAAATTAAAAAAATTGAAGAAAGTTCATTTAAACATGTTTCATGATGATTTGTATGAATGGGATATTTGTACTACTCTACAACTACAACTGATATTCCAATTAATTTAGTATAAAATATTGAAAATTCAGATGAAATATAGACAATTAATATACATCCAATCAATTTCGTATTCTCTAAATAATTCTCACCTCATTTCTGCTGTATGGAAATACCCTCCAATCTGCATTTTCTTACTGAAAGTCACAATGTCAGGTGGAGTACTAAGATTGAAATGTTCGTGGCACCACATTTTTCCTGTAGCACCACATCCAGTCTGGACTTCATCTAACAGAAAAGCAGCTTTGTTCTTCTTCGCAATATTTTGAAGTCGCTGGAAAAATTCAGGGGAAGCTTCATTATCACCTCCCTCTGACTGTATAGGCTCAATTACAATTCCAGCAACTGCCATATCTTTTTTCTTGTATATTTCAAATAGTCCTTCTACTTCAGCAAGACACTTATCATCTTCTGCTTTATTCTCTCTGACATTTTCATCTAGAGGATACTTATACCTAAAAAATCAAAACAGTTTCTAATTGTACCAATTTTGTATATTGATTAAAAGATGCAAACACTACTTTCTTCTTACTGTGGAAAATGAGCAATTGGCCAATCAAAAGCAGGTATATCCAACTTATGAATAGCTTTTGAATGAGTAGTAGATAATGCTCCAAATGTTCTGCCGTGAAAAGCTCCATGGAAAGACATTAGGGAGAGTTTAGGTGATCCAGGTGGCATATTCAACATACAAGAATGTTCTTCATCTTCTGTAAATCTGATATCACCTCCACGAACATTTTTCTGGTATCCAATGAAAATATTTTTGTATGCATTTTCATTCGAGCAAGATCCACACATCATTGTTGTGACTTGAGGTAAACCTGGAGAGATTGAAAGGAGCACATCTTTGAGAACAGAAGGCCAATAATCTCCAGGAAAAACTCCCAAAGCAGGTCTATTGATAAGAGCTTTCTAAAAAATTAATTGAATTAAAAATGTGTTATGTTTTTTGTAGTTTTTCTTTAATTGAAGCATTTTTTTTTCTCAAAGGCTTAGCCATTAAAATTTGCAGAATATGTGAATTTCAAGACCATTGTAGATTAAATTACATATTAATTTATTATATTTTCAAAATTCAATGGATTTGAAACAATTCATAAAACAATATTAAATTACCAGATTATTTTCCTGTTTAAATACTTTGAGCAATTCTGGGTGGTTATAGCCAACAGGTAATGAGGAAATCTGAGTAAAGGAATCCAAAAGAACATTTCCATCGGCATCTATCATATAGTTACCAATAGAGTTGTTATAATCTGCAAATAATTGTACAGAACCAGTTTGCTAAAATGGAAAAAAATGCATATTTCTTAGTTATTCATGAATATAATCGAAAATGCACCTGGATTGAATTAAGTTCACTGAGCAGGGCTTTTGATCTGGGCCCTGGAATGGAGGTTTTGAGAGAAGGACCATTTGGTTCTCCTGGGACCCCAGAAAAACTTCTAAAAGTACCTACGATAAAAATACAAGTATAATTTGAATATTCAATTAAGTATATGTATATTATATCACTGCAAGCATAACAGATTAATTTTTATGACGTGAAAATATTAGAGGTCAATACCATATTTGATTATCAATCTAAATTTAAAATGCATATATACCTACCTATACTTTGTTAAAACCAAATATAATTTATAAAAATGCAAATATGTTATTCAGAAAAGTGTAGTGCATATTTAGAAAATTTAAGCCTGTTAGCAAGACAAGATAAATAAAAAGGTTTAAAAAATAAATTAATATGGGCTATCCCAGGTCGAATTTAATTTATCAATTTAAATTTTATAGAACTACCTTTATGTGATGATAAACCGCAATATAATTTAGCGAAGGAAATGAAAGGGCAAAGGAATAAATGGAAAGAACTATATTCTCTAATAAGAATGAGTATCTGTTTGTCAGATACCAAACCCAATAAATGAAAGATATGTTTTATTTCACTTACCGCAGTTTTTCAAGAATCTTTTATTTATCCATACTCTGCTCATACTCCTCATTGCAAATCAAATTTTAAGATTCTCAAATATTAAAAACACTGATTTAACCCCACAACTCGGTCAGTGACTTGATACAACTAAAATTCAAATCACAAAAATAAATGAATATAGCCTTGGATTTATACAAGCTAATTCTGTATAGTTTCCATTGGGTGTAATGCAATGAATGGTTAGCGACTATATTTGATAGCTAACAATACTTAAGGATGCTTAAGTGATTAAAATTGAGATCAATTGAAATCTAATAGCAGCAACAGCAAACTAATGGAGAGGTTGCCGAATTATGAATGATAAAATTGTCGTATCTGCTTTCCTCCGAGTTCACGTGTTTTGTATCATTGCAAAATTATTGCTCAATATTTAAATGCAGTTTAAACAACAGAGGAATATTTATCATATATCGTGCGTTGTCAGCGCCAGCTGCAAATATTGGAATTCAGCGCATAGAATTTTTTCAACTCCACCCACCACCTACTCCTAAGCACGTGAAATCAATAATCAATGTCAATCACAAGCAGTTTGCACTTGCGCAAAGAGTTGTAAGTATGTTCCAGGTGAAATGCATTTTGAACCATTGGATAAAAAGAGTGCTTTCAAAAATTTCTAATGGAAAATTTCTTTCTAGTTTTTTTTTAGGCTGGTTTTTCTAGCCAACGTTCGTAATACGCAGCGTTGAACTGAATAGAGAATTTCATATCGGCAGAATTGATTTTTTATCAAGCTGCGCATTTCTGTTTTCATAGGGAACATTAATTTCGCAGTAGGTGTCTAGTTATTAAAAATGTTGTAACGATGCGCCGGTCGAAACCAAAAAAGCTAAAATTATTAGCTCATTTTGTTATTAAAAAAAGCTTTGGCGTTGGAGGATGGAGAAGTAAGAATACATAGGTACTGCAAAGTTGCGTAAACAGAAAGGCTATAAGCAATTTACTTTTAAAACGAGAATATGAGGGAGCTTTTAATATATTGACCAACAAGCATGACGAAGAAGAAAAGTTTGTGATATTCTAATTTTATGAAAAATACAAAAATCAAACAACCACATCAGTACAACACTATCACAAAATATGGAGATACGCTGCGTACGACACCTCTGAATGAAGTCGGTCTTATCCTCTTATCAAGCTCGACGTTGTCGACGTATAACGCTGGCGTTGAAAGTATTGCGCTCTGAAGGAGAACAAGAACACTAAATTCCTATGACAGGGGTCACCAAATGGCGGGCCGCGATCCGCATCCGGACCGCCGACCTATTTTGTGCGGACCGCGAGAACACAGCAACTTGCACTAAAGAGTACGTAATTTAATAAAAATGTATCCCCTGTTTTGACGGACGCCGCGACGACCACGTGTTGTGCGGACCGCGATTACCATTTAATTACTTGAAATGGACCCCGAGCGAAACTAAATACTAATTGGTGACCCATGTCCTATGAGGTAGTACCAGCGTGTTGCGCTGGACGTATTACGACGAAACCTGCCTTAACATTGTATGACTTATCTAAACTCAAGGTCTGGTTGCATGACGTTAAGGTTAAGTGTATATAATGTGTAACCATGATAGTGATTTCTGTGGAATATTCCAGAATCCAGATTTTACTACATTGTATTCAAATGTAATTGTGTGTTCTAGAATATTGTGGAACTAGAAGTTTCGATCGTTGAAGGTATATAAGCCGAAGTTCATTGCTTTTTTTGTCGGTCAAGTCTCAGCTATGGTCAACGAATCATGACAAGCGAAGTGCCAAACTGATTCTATTATTATTCAGCGTACGATGTACCTATTCCGACCGGGACAATGACGGGTGACTATAAATTTCCATGAAAGAGAATACATCTTAAAAAAAAATCTCAGCTTGGAAAAAACAGGGTTTAACATAAAACAATCTAAGACGAAGAAGCATGTTTTATAGAGCCCAGTGATAATGAGAAGAATAAAAATATATTTTCGTTAAATGTCTTGAAAATATAATATGTGAAAATGCTGGACACAAAATATAATGTATAACTGCAAAATGAAATCAAATTGCTTTTTCAATATGTCAAACCATCTAAAAATCTTTATTCTAGAATAAAATCGAAGTTGTCTGGATATGTAATTAGAAATTGAGGCAATTCGTCAGAGTATTAACTGTTGAATTAAAATTATGATTAATAAAGTAGGTATTGTCATCACTGTGAGGAAATATAAAATAGACATTATCATTTTCAACGATCTTCAACTTGAATCGCATTGAAATTTAAAAAATATGAATTCCTGCAATTTAGGTATATTATATTGGCAAAAACATTAACTACATAGTATTAAGATTTCAAAGGAGTTTGAATATTTTCATAACCTCAAATTATTTTTTTTTTAAAAAAAGGGAATGATGGGACACAGGCGACTTTTCGCCTGTGTTCCATCATCTACCCTTCTGGGCTCGCAAACATAGTACATAGACCCAGTCTCAAGTAAATCTTCGTCAAATTAATTAAATTGTAATGGGACAAACACAAACACCCAAGGACATGGTGGGAATCGAACCCACCGACTCCGCCAACGAAGACGGCATAGTGTTATCTATACCTCTCCGCCACGGAGCCGCCAAACCTCAAATTTTTATATCATACATACGAGATTATGAACTTCACTAACTTTGCCAAAAAATAAGAATGTTGTATTATGTAGGTGATAAAGAATAGAATGCTTGGAATAAATTGGCTGTCATTTTCTACATGTCAAACCTGTCAGCAGTATGGCAGTAACGAAAAACACCTTAAGTATTCTTAATTTTAAAGGCATACCTAATCTACACGCAAACTATCCTGAGAAGCAATGGACTGTGTTAGAACCAGAAATAATTGCAATTATGAATGGCAAAAAAACCACCCAGTCCCTTGAGGATATTTACAGAACAGTAGAAAATTTACATAAGTTCAATAACTTTGAGTCATATTCGTTAAATAATCTTCGTATAATTATCGAAACGGATCTTTTGCAAAAACTTTATGTTCTTCTTGATGAAGAAGACGATTTTTTGAATAGCATAAATATTTTATGGAAGAATTTCAGAGAACAAATGAAAACTATAAAGAACATTTTCATCTTATTCGAAAAATCTGCAAATTCCAGCAAACATAATAATGTTCACAACATAAGCAGAACGTTATTTAAGAATACCATTGTTTTGAATGCAACCATCAAGAAACGAATTTTAATTCATCTTCTAAGATTTATAGATTTGGAAAGGAACGGCATTCAAATAGATACAAAATTAATGAGATGTGTTACAAAAATGCTCACTGATCTTCAAATTTATACAGATGTATTCCACAAAGAATTCGAAGAAATTTCCGATGAATTTTATAAAAACGAAGGAAATAAGCAAATTGAACATTTCCCTATTTCCGAATATCTAAATTACGTTTCGGTTAGGATAAAAGAAGAGGAAGACAGAGGAACAAATTACGTCAATGGAAACACTTGCTTCGCCATGATTAATATTATACAAAAAAGATTGATAAGTGACCATGTTACCGAAATCTTAGACGCAGGATTTGAAAAACTTATAGAAGATGAGAACTATGACGATTTAAGTCTACTCTATAATCTTATCAGGCGAATCTTTGATGGATACAATCATCTATCTAATTACTTCGTTGATTATGTCTTGAAAATTGGAAACCAAATAATGAACATGCCTGATACGCAAACTATTGAAAATTTACTGAATTTCAAAAATAAGTTGAATAACATTATAAAAACCTGTTTTATGAAGAATAGAGTGATATACGATGATATGAGAAAATGCTTTTTGAAATTCATTAACGCCCAAAGAAAGAAACCTGCACAATTACTAGCTAAATATGTTGATCAAAAGTTAAGATCAAAAAATATCAACATGGAGGAGTTGGAAGCTTCATTGAGTGACATTATGACGATATTTCGTTTAATTCAAGGTAAAGACATTTTCGAAGCTTTCTATAAAAAAGATTTAGCGAAAAGACTACTGCTGGGAAAATCTACTAGTCAAGATGCCGAAAGTAGCATGGTTTCAAAGTTACGATATGAATGTGGTTGTACATTTACGTCAAAAATTGAAGGTATGTTCAACGATATCAATATAAGTTGGGAAATAAATTCGGCTTTCAGGCAGCACCTATGTAACTCTGCGGAAAAAGATAATATTCCAGATTTGTCAATAAATGTTTTAACTAATAGCTTCTGGCCAAATTATCCCAGTTTCAATGTTAATTTGCCAAAGGAATTCGTTGCTTACCAAAACTTATTTCAAAAGTTCTATTCAGTGAATCACAGTGGTAAGAAATTACTGTGGCAGCCAGTTCTCGGATACTGTATACTTAAGGCGGATTTTGAAAATGGGAAAAAAGAGTTGCAGGTTTCTCTATTTCAAACATTAATTCTTTTGTTGTTCAATACATCAACTGAGCTATGTTACAATGAAATAAAAGAGTTGACTAATATAGACGAAGCTGAATTGAAACGTACTTTAATTTCTTTGACTTGTGGAAAGAGCAGAGTACTACTGAAAAAACCGAAAGGCGTAGACATAAATGAAGCTGACATGTTCGCCTTGAACAAACAATTTACCGATCGTTTATTCAGAGTTAGAATTAATCAGATTCAATTGAAAGAAACTAAGGAGGAAGAGAGGGCAACTGAAAAAAGTGTACTCAGCGACAGGCAGTTTCAAATTGATGCAGCTATTGTGAGGATCATGAAATGTCATAAATGCATCAGCCACACAAATTTGATAAGTGAACTTTTTAATCGACTTGGTATTCCTGTGAAACCTTCGGATTTGAAGAAGAGAATTGAATTGCTCATTGAGAGAGAATATATGGAAAGAAGCAAAGATAATCCGACAAATTACAATTATATTGCTTGAAAGATTATTTCAATTCGTTAATAAACACGATCAATTAGTTAATATCGAATATCGTTCCTCTTCATTTACTGAGACGAAACATTATTAATATCCCAAGCAGCATTTTTAGTCGTTGGTACCACCCGGCGACTATTAAGGGAAACTCTGAAGTTATAGTTACTTGCGACGGAAACGTGATTGCTACGGCCCTATCACGTTCCTATCACCAATTTGGGGAACAATTTGAAGGTGATAGCTACGGGAATAATACCACCCCCCAAATTATACCGCTACGTCGCACTCACGTTCCAACTACGTGGCGGGAACGTTGCGGCGTGGTCACCGTTACTTTATAATATTTGTCCCCGCCTACTTTACTTTGGCGTCTGCTTCGCCTTTTCTTTGTCTTGCATATGTGGAAAGAGTTTAATAATGACATCTTCCATCATTATTCAGCCTCCTCAACTGAATGGAAATAATATTTTCATGGTTATATAGATATTATTACTTGTATGGGTACACAAAACTTTGCTGATTTACGAGCTCCGAGTACAAAGAAATTCAAAACGATTTGAAAAATTTTGTGAAATGATGTATTGATAGATTCATAAAAACAATGCGCCCTCTCAAAATACCTTTTTCGACGCTTTTTTTTAGGAAGACAGAGATAAAAATGCATGAAATTGATAAAATATATTTTTATAACATTTTTACTAATTATATGAGTTCAGTTTCGCTTCAATTTATATTTTGTTCTGACTTTTTGACTATTACATACTTGTACTACTATAAGGAAATCGGAATAAATATAATGGCGTCCTTACATTTGGTCAGTAAATATGGCGCATTTTACAGAAATTACTTAAGAGTAATATTTACGTCACATTGTGTGTTTGAAGGATTTGTCACTTCACTGGTAAGTAGCGGCCACTAGTATTGTATCACTTTGAAGTCATTATCACCATTAAGTAGAATATTTGTCTACAAAACAACCACAAAGTTCCTGAAGCCACTATATAGTTACCCTTGGAACTTTAACCTTTAATTAATAAGTGCTTTATAGCGATTAGTGCGAGCTGAATGTTTTTCGAACTGTACATTTGCATGTGATAAATAAAAAGAAACAATGTAGGTGTTTAAAATTGTGGCCACACAAGAAAAGCCTTTCATCTATTTCACGGTTGTTCCTCATAAGTGGGAGAAAGACAGAGTATTGTTTCATCCCCAAGACTTGGAGTACAGCGAAAGGGAGATCCTAGAACTGATGCATAACTTTTCTTTTTTCTCACGGCTGACATTTTCACTTAACAAAACAACAACATACTATTCGAACACCAAGAAGTCTATAGATTGACCGTTACTTTAAAGTTATTTTTTAAGTAATTTGAACTTTGTTGTAATTAAAAATTACTGTGAAGGTGTTTTCGTGAGTAGCGGAATATTTAATTTTACCTTAAATATTACTACCATAACTTTGACGGAAATTCAAAGGTAGCAAGGATGTCATAGTTACTTTTAACGCCACCATAAAGTAATAAAAACTTTGAAGTGATATACGAGTAACAAGACTAAGTTACTGGGACTAGCGAATATAACTTTAAAGTATTTGCGACTTCAAAGTTATTTTACATAGTAACAGTCACGTTCCAGAAACTTGAAAAGCTACTTAGAAGTATTGCAACTTTTAAGTTCCAAATTATAGTGATAATAGCTACAGAATTACTAAAAGTATCTAAATAAGAGTAGGAAAACCTAGAAAGTTGGATTTTTAGTGATAATTACGTAACAACGACCTATTCAAAGTTCCGAACTCAGTTTTCGCTACTTTGATGCTGCTTGGGTATGTACTCTTGTTTATAAATGAACGTAAACGCATGACGTAAAGTAAGTGAAACGAACTGGAACGAAGGAGTTGGCCAACATTCGTCTTTTTACAGTGCGTTTCTTACATCCGGCCAATCAAAAGAAAGAATTTGGTGTGATGTCAGCGTCACTGTCAGATGTCACTTGTCCCACCTTCAGTTTAGTAAAGTTCTTTGTTTTTTCTCTTGTTTTGTTAATTATTCACAATAGATGAATAATTAGAATATTATAATACAAATTCAAACCAACACAGGCTATTTACGATTAATATAATTTGTAGGTTATGTTGAATGTGACTCATTGCCTTAACTTCTACCCATGCGCAAAAATTCCGTTCCGTCGAATTGAAAATTCTAAAATTTTTTACAGTCCGTTTGTTACGTATTCAGTGCGTCTACGTTTACACTCCGTCAAACTATAAATCCAGCTTATTGAAAATTTGTGTACATCATGTGAAAATTGTTTAATAAATAAAAAGAGCCCTGAAAAAGCTTTATTGAAACCGTGGCCCATTCCAGAAGGAAATTGGGATAGATTGCATTTAGATTTTATGGGCCCTTTTATGAATAGGTATTTCCTAATAGTAATAGATGCCTATTCAAAATGGGTGGAGATCTTTCCAGTGAAATCAATCACTTGTAAAATCACAATCGACGTTTTGAGATCTCTTTTCGCAAGATTTTGATTACCGCGACAGGTTGTTACAGACAACGCACGGACGTTCACGAGCGTAGAGTTTTATAATTTTTTAGAGAAAAATAAAATCGAACATACTACGTCTCCTCCTTTTCATCCATCGTCAAACGGAGCGGCTGAAAATTCGGTGAAAACCGTGAAAAATGCTTTGAAAAATGCAATATTTAAATCAGAATCTGTAGATTTAAATATTGTTTTAAATGTTTTCCTTTTTGATTATAGAAATGCTCCGCATTGTACTTTAGAGGTAAGCCCTTCAGAAGTAATGTTTCAGAGAAAATTGCGTACCAGGTTTGATCATTTATTACCTCCTTCTTTAATTCATAATAAATTCTCGGAAAATCTAAAAAATCGTGTTCTAACAAAACAAAATAAACAAAAATTTTAATATAAGGGTACTAGAGATTTAGGTTTGGACATCGGTGAGTCGGTCACAGCCCGAGATTAGAGGATAATCAATAATCAAGTGGATTAAAGGGATAATAGAGAAAAAAATGGGAACAAATATTTATCTAGTAAAAATTCCGGAATTAAATAACATAATTTGGAAGCGACATTTAAATCAATTAAAAAAATATCATTTCAACAATTCAACTATTCCACATAATCCTTTAGAAGGGGAAGTGACTGAAGGCATCGATACCAACATTATTACATCTGAGTTAACTACAACAGATAATTTACGTCCAAAAAGAACAGTTAAACCTATTGAAAGATTGACATATACATAAAAAAAATTTTTGTCATTTAGTTAATAGGAATTTTATATTATATTAGGGTGAAGTGGGGCAATTGCGTACTTGGGGCAAATGTGTACTCATTTGAAAAAAGGAGGAAAAACTGAAGCTAGCTGCTATCTAGTGGCGCCATTTGGAAGCCTGTAGTTCAGTGATCACTTATCAGATGGCAGCACCTATGTCCAGATAATAAAGCTTTATCAATCTGCCTCCATTTCGTCAGGTGTTTTTTTCCGTTATGAATCACATTTCGTGGACTTCTGTTTACAGTGCTGCAGGATCACCATTTTCAGCTAAATTTGATTAGTTCTTGGATAAATCACTTGAAGGTAAGTTGTTTTCTTCAGTAATGGCTGCAGATTTGTTAAATTAATGTTTACCTGTACATAATGTTGGGGTATACATTTACCCCGGTTTGTTTTCAGTGACGGGGTAAATGTGTATTTTTGCCTGGGGCAAATGTGTACTACAGTACACATTTACCCCAAGCAAAATTTACATAGAATACACATTCACCGACTCCTTATTAGACTTTTACAATCTTATTAGGGCTTATATTTTTGTTTCCAAATGTTTGATTGACCTCCACACAATAAATTAATAGATTCTGTTTATTTTCAGGAAGAAGATGCCTCGAAAATATGTTGCAAAGAAACATTCCTAAGAAGACAGCACTGAGTTACTGGACCAAGTACTTGAAGACATTCGTCGAGGTAGTATGACTGCCCACAGAGCACACCAGCTTTATGGCATTCCTAGGATGACGTTGTATTCAAGGCTTAACGGTACTAGAGGTAAGGAAAAAGGTTGAGTTCGAGGTAGAACGACTGCGATTCCAGCAGCTGAAGAAGAAAAACTCGTCACTTGGCAACCTGTGCCACAGTCAGGACCTACCATCCTACATACTTCAGTGGAAAATTCATCGTTAGCTTCTATGAGTTTTGAAGATCTTCTTCTCGATTGTGTGAAACAGGCGCCAAAAGAAACCTCTACCAAAAAGAAAAAAAAGGTAGCAAACGGGGCTGAAGTGGTCACAACTGAAGAAACATTGAAAAGAATCCGAGAAGAAGCTGAGGCTGCTACAGAAGCAGAGGAGAAGAAGAAGGAAAAGAAAAAGAGGCAAACAGCAGAGAAAAATCAAAATAAAAAACAGAAAAAGAAAGCCCCATCTCCTGAAACTCGGATGATGAATGAGTAGAATTAGTGACATCAGTCTTCGGAGCGAAAACTACCTGCTAGTGATCCCAAAGAATGGTGCGCTGCCCGACCTGATGATTTCAATGAAGATAACGACAAGGAAGTTGAAATAGGAAACTGGGTTTTGGTGAGCTTTGCTACCAAAAAAACAATCAAACACCACATTGGTAAGATTAATCAATTCGAAGGGCTAACTCCCATTGTGCAATTTGTGAAAAAAACGGAGAAAACGCTTTCGTTTACCCCCACTCTGAAGATATTAGCGAAATCGATGGCCATGCTATTGTCACCAAGCTTCCAGAGCCATCTGTGGGAAGAAGAGGTGTTTTGATATTCCCAGTTAAATTTTCCTCCTACAACATGGGCTAGCAGAGTTGCTGGAGGTCTCACTCAAATTTTCTATTCTCATTTTGGCCAGGACTTGCCACTATAATTCCTTTTTTTTTACCTTCCAAGATACAAATTTTGACATGTTCTTTCCAATTTTGCTATTTAAAGACGGTTTTTACCTTTCTACTCCTATGCTTTGTTACTTTGTTTTCACCTTTGTAAACTGTGCCAATTAAGAGAGGACAGAAGGTGGGCAACAAAAAAAGTGTATAGCTTCCACTGGAAAATTCGGAAATAAAAAAATCATATACAGAATTTTTTGTCCTTAACTGCTCTTTTTGTACACATTTGCCCCAACAGCCAAAACAACTGAATTGTATAGGAATTTCCACGCGGCGTACACATTTGCCCCAACTTATGGGGCAAATGTCTGTACTTCGGAGGTGGTTTTAAAAAAATAGCAATACAACCATGGAAATAATAGTTTTTTAAAATTCTTTGGATGATTTGTAATCTAGAGAAACGCCGCTAAAAGGTGAAATAAAAAAAATAAAATTCTGAATAACCCCCTCCCCACCAGAGGCTGAAGAAGTTTAATTTCGTCAAAACAGGTACGCAATTACCCCACTTCACCCTATATTGTTAATTTAAATATTAATTTTTTTGTTGTTTTATCTCTCTCTAACAAAAAAATTTTTTTTTGAGGGGTAAAAATATATATTGATGTATAGGTAAACTGCGCAGGAGCGCAGAACGAGAGAGAGAGAGAACTGTGGGGTAACTTTTGTAAGAAGTCAGTTAAGTATCCTCCTGTATCACAGCTGTCTTTCAGCTTACAGGAAAAGTAAAAACTGTATTTTATACAGTTTTTTACGTAGAATCCAGTGGCATAGTTACTTTTTTGAAATGAGCTGTCATTGTTCAGATATAACCCAATGTTATAACTTTTTTAATGGAACACTATGTATATTTTTCCATATTCAAAACACAAATGCTTTGCGCTTTTCAAAAATATATAATACTTATTTTCTTTTTTTTATGGTAAAGCCAAGACAAATATCACTTTAACAGCTATTCATCATCTGCACCCAGGTTGATACTGAGAAGCGTATTGAGTTTTGTAGGTGGTATACACAAAAGACGGGAGAAAATATAAATTTTGGGTTTTTTGTGGTATTGTCTTATGAAAGCCATATAAGTAGCGCTGGCATTTTCAATCGAAATAATCATCTTCATTGGTCGAATGAAAACCAGCACGTTACACTGGTTCGTAAAAAACAAG
The DNA here is from genome assembly GCA_030704885.1 of Cynegetis impunctata. NCBI lineage: Eukaryota > Metazoa > Arthropoda > Insecta > Coleoptera > Coccinellidae > Cynegetis > Cynegetis impunctata. The sequence continues at coordinate 495,316 of JARQZK010002169.1, read as the reverse complement.
GCAGATTCGGCTTTAATGTATCTTGTTTCGTTTTAGAAGGAAGATTAGCCTACCGCATTTTCGACGGTAACTTGAATCACCAAAGATATTTCGAAATTTTGGATGATTTTCTTTCTAAACTATTTGACAAAATTCCGTTGGCTCAATATAGAAAAGATTTATCCTAATGAAATATTCCAAAACCAGTGGATTGGTAATAGTGGTTCCATTAACTGGCTACCGAGGTCCCTTGACTTATCTATATCAGATTTCTTCATATGGGGCTATATAAAGAATAAAATAAACTACACTCGGTACGAAAATCGAGATGCTCAGATGAATGCCACGAGAGAAGCTTTCGAATATAACATGTAGAATATTAGGTATAAGATGCTATAAGGTATTCATCAGAATCAGTAATAATTTGAACAATATTCACAAAACATTTTGAACAAAAAATAATATAGCTTCGTTTTGTAGCAGTGTTTCATGTAAGTTTCTATTTTTGTTATAATAATTATTAAATGCATCTCTCTTTAGTAGCTTATATTAAATAATATTTTTTCAATGGATACTTTTCATTCTACTCTATATAAATGGAAGTGATATTTTTGTTTATTGCGCCGAACGATCTATTAAAGTGGTATTTGTCATGACTTTCCATGAAAAAAAGAAAATTACCTCAATACAGGACTAATACTTAGAATATTATATAAGTATTATATATTCTTGAAAAACACAAATGCAAAGCATTTGTGTTTTGAATATGGAAAAATATACAGAATTCCATTTAAAAAATTATAACATTGTGTTATATCTAAACAATGACAGCTTATTTCAAAAAAGTCACTACGCCACTGGATTCTACGTAAAAAACTGTATAAAAGACAGTTTTTACTTTTCCTATAAGTTAAAAGACAGCTGTGATACAGGAGGGAGGCCAAAATGCAATATTTTCAACTTCGCCTCAAATCTCAAAAACGAAGCAAGCTATGAAAATTTTGTTTGCGGTATCGTGAGATTCACAAAAAAGTAGCCAACGTTCGCGAAAACCGCAAATCTCTATCTTTAAAAATAAGCGAGTTACCCCGTAAGGACATCGAAAATGGGACAGCCTGTACAATATAGTATTAATATCATACCTGTGCGAAAAGTGACTTAAAAGTATGAAGTATATTTTCTCATCCACGCAATTATGAACTTGAGAATATGTTCCCTTTCTTCATCAGGGATTATAGGGACCTACTTTTTAAGATACCCGTGGTATTCCGGTGATAGTAACATCACAAAGATACGCCCATGTTGCAAAACTTTTTTGCACCACACCTTTTACACTACAGAGTTAATGAGGAAACATTTGTTCAACAGGACGGAGCAACCTTCCGTACTATTCGTACAGCAAGAGTAAGCGTGAATATTGTTAATGGTTTATTTCCAAATCATGTGATTTCTCGAACTGGCAACATCACCTAGCCTCCTCGTTCGCCAGATCTTCCAATGTGCAACTTTTTGTGGTAGGGTTACTTGAAGAGTTAAATGTTTAAGATAACCCACCACAAACAGTTCAAACCTCGACAGAACGGATCCGTCATTAAGTGGACCAAATTCCCCTGGCAATGCCGCGGAACGTAATGAATCATTACAGATTACGATTGGAACAATGTACAAAAAGCGATTTTTGTACATATTACTAACTCCAGAAAGATAACTTACCTCACCCGCGTACACATAATGCTAGGTTTTTGTTCAAAACAACAAAAACAAATTGAACACATCAGCCAAAATCAGTTGGCAATCCGAATAATCCAGAATTCGCACAACTGAGGTCCAGATAATCCAAAACTATTACAACACTTATAACGTTGCTGATTGTCATCATTCAAAACAAATTTTGACTAAGCTAAACCGCTAAGAAGATCTTTTTGAACTACGATATTAAACTCAAACTTTGTAAGTCGTTCATTAATTAAAGGTCATAAACTTCTGTAAAAAATATTTCGAAGTTCCAAAATGTCCTCCTACTTTACTAGGTGATGTTTCCCTCGATATTTTATATTTTAAAATTCCATATAACTCAAGTATTTCACGAGATTATATCTAATCCGTAATTCCTTGTGTATATAACCTTTGGATCTGTGTAGGTATGTATTTAAAAGCAGCAAATGTGTAATATGTGTTACGAAATATATATCAATATCTATGAGAACAGCGTTATCTTATTTTTATTCCTTTTATCATATTTTGTGAATCACTATATACACTAGAGATGAAACGGATAGTGGTTTGGCCGGATACCGGATATTCGGCAAGCTACGAGGCCGGAGCGCCGGATATTCGGCCCTTTATCAAGTTACATGACGCGATCAGTTTGATATGAATATAGGCGCGCTGAATAAGTTCGAAGTATTCGGGCGCGTTCGGGTGTTACCGCACGTGAGCGGAGATCATTGATCAAACTACCTAATTGCTACCGCTTTAGACCCAGGTTTCGAGTCAGACTATTTAGGAGTTCTTGAAACTGAAGAAGCGAGACAGAAAACCATAATAGAGTACATAAAAAACTCATACGACGAATCTTCTTCTCACAGTAATAGATCATCGCCGTCTTCGACACCTGCTAAACAAATGAAAGAAGATGAAACTGGATGCAACTTCACACGTGAAACTCATGAAACTTTTTGGGACTGTTTCAATGAAGTGGCAAAGGATAATAGTAGTGATCGTGGCGATCAAGAAAAACAAAATCCAATTGCTAACGAGATTGACTCTCTCTTAAAGAGAACTCGAATCGATTGCAATTACGACCCATACATTTGGTGGTAATTTGAATCACTGCCCGCAGTTGTCAAGATTTGCTAGAATTTATCTTTCAGCACCGCCTGGCAGTAGCGTTTACAGCGAAAGGCTATTTTCAGAAGCTGATCTGGTATATGAAGCCAAGCGGAGTCGCCTCTTACCAACAAATGCGAAAAATTTGCTATTTATTCCCCACAATTTGCCACTTGTTAATTTTGAGTACTGAACTAATTACCTAATAACAGAAATATTTTTTGAATTTTACTATCCGGAATCCGGCCAGATAGTGAAAACAAGGCCGGATAGTTACCGGATATCCGTTTCATCTCTAATATACACTCATCATAATTTAAATAAAAAATGCATATTCCGAAAATATTTAATAAATCTACGTTACGTGAATTGTAGATCGATAACGGAGCGTTTGAGGACCTATGACGTGTGTATGTATGTATGTATATATATATATATATATATATATATATATATATATATATATATATATATATATAAAACAAGCAAAATTATCGGTCTAGCCCGCATATGTCGAAGCAGCCGTTGACACGTGTTTCGGACTCTTTGGTCCTCATCAGAACGGCGTAGCCAAGTATGCGATGGAAAACCTGGAAGTGAAACAGCAACAACAAGCAGAATCCCCTGCTTCGGAAGACAATCACACATTTGTGGTACATTGTTCGAACTCTCCGGTTTGGGAGATTTGGTCAAACTCTGACCACGGAGGCGATTAATGCCATCCGCGAGATCCTGGACCGTGGAAATAAACTACAAAGAGAAAATTTATCGCGGGGAAATAGTATATAAAACAAGCAAAATTATCGGTCTAGCCCGCATATGTACCACAAACGTGTGATTGTCTTCCGAAGCAGGGGATTCTGCTTGTTGTTGCTGTTTCACTTCCAGGTTTTCCATCGCATACTTGGCTACGCCGTTCTGATGAGGACCAAAGAGTCCGAAACACGTGTCAACGGCTGCTTCGACATATGCGGGCTAGACCGATAATTTTGCTTGTTTTATATACTATTTCCCCGCGATAAATTTTCTCTTTGTAGTTTATTTCCACGGTCCAGGATCTCGCGGATGGCATTAATCGCCTCCGTGGTCAGAGTTTGACCAAATCTCCCAAACCGGAGAGTTCGAACAATGTACCACAAATGTGTGATTGTCTTCCGAAGCAGGGGATTCTGCTTGTTGTTGCTGTTTCACTTCCAGGTTTTCCATCGCATACTTGGCTACGCCGTTCTGATGAGGACCAAAGAGTCCGAAACACGTGTCAACGGCTGCTTCGACATATGCGGGCTAGACCGATAATTTTGCTTGTTTTATATACTATTTCCCCGCGATAAATTTTCTCTTTGTAGTTATAAATATATATATATATATATATATATATATATATATATATATATATATATATATATATATATATATATATATATATATATATATATATATATATATATATATATATATATATATATATATATATATTATATATATATATATATATATATATATATATATATATATATATATATATATATATATATATATATATATATATATATATATATATATATATATATATATATATATATATATATATATATATATATATATATATAAGTGAAGTAGGTCATTTATTTGAAACTAATCAAACAAACCTCCTAGCGAAGCTGGTTATAAGAGTTCACGAATCATCGAAATATCCACATCTACCCTAGACTGCATTTGTGAGAAATGTTAATTTCTTTGTCACAATCGATGGAAATTGATAGACAGACTCGTCAGTATCATCCATCCATCCATCGAAAGTGATAACCAAACCAACATAAAGGCATATAAATATGACACAACGCCACCAGTCGGAAACAATTGAATCACATCATTCAGACGAAAAACAGCATTTCGGCAACGAGAACTCGTACGTCCGGAACACCCGAAGGTGGCTACTATATCTGCCAGGGTAAAGTTGACACATCATTTCGATGTGATTCGTTTTTCACACCACAAGCAGCAATCGCTCCGAATTTTATCGCAATGGCAAATGAATAGAAGTGAGAATTCTTCGTGTTAAACGGAAAACACGCCCGTGGTTATAAAATTAAGTGAACTAGGACATTTATTTGAAACTAATCAAACAAACCTCCTAGCGGAGCTGGTTATAAGAGTTCATGAAGCATCGAAATATCCACATCTACCCTAGACGGTAATTGTTAGAAATGTTAATTTGTTTATCATAATCGATGGAAATTGATAGACAGACTGTTTCGCCCTTATTGGGGCTCATCAGTATCATCCTTCGTGAACTCTTATAACCAGCTCCGCTAGGAGGTTTGTTTGATTAGTTTCAAATAAATGTCCTAGTTCACTTAATTTTATAACCACGGGCGAGTTTTCCGTTTAACACGAATAATTATCACTTATATATATATAACATTGTGGTAAAGGTTTCGTTATTTTCTTTTCAATATAAAAACAATTCAATATATTGCACAAGTTATGTATTAATCAAACAAAATGTATGTGTGAAAAATCTCTATATATTGCAGTTATGTATGAAATCCTCATTTCACATTATTCTGATGCATTTGATGAACTGTAAATTCATGCTTCTTCTTATTGCTTGAATCAAAAAATCCTTTGTTACAAATGGAACAGCGATGTGGTTTTTCACCAGTATGAATCCTCACATGAACCATTAAATTTCCTTTAAGAGCAAATGATTTGTTACAGTAGTTGCAAATATAGGGCTTGGCACCAGTATGAGTCCTCATGTGACCATCCAAATGCGCTCTTTGGGTGAAGGTTTTTCCACATATATCACAACAGTGAGGCTTTTCTCCAGAATGAATACGCATATGAGTTTTTAGGTAGTTATGATGACTAAAAGATTTAGTGCATATATCACAGTTATATGTTATTTTTCTTGTATGTACATTCATATGGGTTTCTGAAAAATGCAGATGAAATAGATATTTATCGAAAATTATTATTTTAACATAATTTATGAAATTTGAAGAATAATCCATTAGGTATATATTTCATCAGAAGATAAAGTAAACTTCTAAATAAGTTGTAAAGCAGATATTATTATAATCGAATAATTTGAATTTCATATAGAGACAAAAAATATTGTAGGGCACCATTGGGCACACTCTGAATTACCTAAGGACTTCTTTGAGGTATATGTCTTTCCACATAAATTGCATAGAAATTTCTTCAATCCATCTCCATGTTGTACCTTCATATGAGTGTATAAACCACTTTTAGTAAGCAATTTCTTACATATGCTACACTCAACTTTAAGGCTGCCATGCTTCAAGTAGTGCTCCCGGTAGTAGGTTTCCAGACCTTTGTGTTTTTTCAAATGTTGAGTTAATAGTGGTTTAGCTCGATACCCTTTGCCACATTCTTGGCATATATATGGTGTTTCACCATTGTGAATACGCATATGAATAGTGAGAGTGTGTTTCTGAATGAATCCTGAAAATAATTACATATCAACTTATTTGCTGTTAATTGAAAATGTATGTTGAAATATTAATGGGTAATTTTTGATTCTTTAATGCTCTATTGTGTTATCCAATTAAAACATTGAAAATAAATTAAGGAAAGTTAGTATGAAAGCCATGCATCGTTTAGAATTTTGTACTCATGTTTCATGGTTATTTATCTCATTCAGAGTCGTTACATTATGAAAAATAATTATTCTCCAGGATTCAATGCAGATATCCATGATGAGGAAACATTTATAGGCTTGTATTTAGTTCAGTATATGAATAAATAAGGAGATAATGTAAGTTCACTTACCCCGTCCGCATATCTCACAAAAAAAATCCTTTTCCCCTGTATGCCTTCTCTTATGTCTTTGCAAATTTGAACTTAAACTGAATGTCATATTACAAACATCACATATATGTGGTTTCTCCTTACTATGTATCCTAAGGTGAGTTTTGAGACAAGATTTAGTCAAAAATTTCATTGAGCATGTTTCACACTGATATCTTCTAGGGACAGGATGTCCAGTATCTTTACAATGTTTCTCTAATAACTTAATGTAATTGAAGCATTTGTTACATTCAGTACAGTAGTATTTTTTATTTTTTCTTTCAATTACTTCATCCGGTTTATGTTTAACATTTTTGTGGAATTTTTTCTTATGTTTGGTAAGAAAATGCTTATTATCAAAGGTTATAGGACATTCAGGTTTAACGCTGCACAAATTTGTATTTTGCAAATATCCTAATGGTCTTTTCAATTTTGAAAGTGGCTTGTCATCATCACTACTTTCAATACATGTTGCACACTCTTCATCTATAGAAATATCAATTTCTGAATGTAGTGTGGAAAAATCCAAGCTGCTTTCAGTTTGTTTATCGAGTGAAGTAACTTCAATTTGAGCATCCTTACTTATGACTTCCATGCACTGACTTTTAATTTTCCTGGATTGTACCATCTCTGTCAGGAATTGTTGAACTTTTAGGTATTTAATAATGAACCAGTAACATGCAACTAATCTATCAAAACATTTCTGGCATATTTTCTTTGGCAATTCATCTCCAACTGAAAGCTAAAAAAATGTTAATAAAGATATAGGTCATAATTTATCGCTTCACTACTCACTGTTGTGGTAGTACATTTTTCCATTATACTAGCCAATGATAATGTGTCAAAAACAGTTTCAAATATTTCAATGGTACCAGCAGCCATACAACATCTGCACAAAACAGAAAAATCCTTCACTTTCATTTTGTCTAGTAACATCTTTTCTTATATGAAAGGATCCTTAGTTGTCTTTCTGTTGTTTTGTTATTGTATTGATTATTGTTGACTGCTGAGGTTAATTATGGTAATAAGCTGAACAGCTGAGTGTAGAAGCTCGCAGCTAAATCAGCTTTAATAACGTTCAGCCTAGGATTGTAGGATTACTTCAACAAACAAATGAAACAAATTCAATTCAAAATTGACGTTTCAAGCTTTCAAGATCAACAAATTTAACTAACCTATTTTCTGTAACACCTTTTCCGTTGATCATAGAAAATAGGTACCAGATCATCAACAAAAAATTATATTTAAAAATTAAGTCTCTTCGAAAAAAAAGTAACGTGTGAATGCTCTCTGATATTTTTTAGACGGACTTAAGGGTATATTCGCGTTGGGCGCTTACACGCTCACGCTTAGAAGCACAGATTATTGGCGTTCGTGTTGGCCTACTAGCGCTTAGAGACGCTCACGCTTTGAGCATTAAAGGTGAATGTCAGATCTTCTTTTTACGCTTAGGTAGGCAAAAGCCCGATAGTTCACGCAAATACTGTGCTTTAACATTTCCCTACTAATTTATTAAAAGTTAGGTTAGCTTACGATTAGTGTTAAGCGTTTGTGAGCGCGAGTCGACCACAGAGAACGAAGCTTATAAGCGCTTAAAGCGTGTAAAGCGCCCAACGCGAATGCACCATAGATATATACTATATATACTTACTCGATATATATTAAGATTTCTATGGAATGCACCCTTAGTTGCAGTAATAACTTTTGTATTGTATATTCAATAAGGAATTTAAGGATGTTTTCACCAAATATGTTTTAAATTAGATATGCTTCATTTTATGTAAATATAAACAATGGGAAATAATTTTTTCACATTTTTATTTTGAATTTCAAAATATTCTTAAAACTAAGGTGCATTCGCGTTGGGCGCTTACACGCTTTTAAGCTTCGTTCTCTGTGGTCGACTCGCGCTCACAAAGGCTTAACACTAAGCGTAAGCTAACCTAACTTTTGTTGTCGATAATCAATAAATTAGTAGGGAAATGTTAAAGCACAGTATTTGCGTGAACTATCGGGCTTTTGCCTACCTAAGCGCAAAAAGAAGATCGGACATTCACCTTTAATGCTCAAAGCCAAAGCGTGAGCGTCTCTAAGCGCTGGTAGGCCAACACGAACGCCAATAATCTGTGCTTCTGAGCGTGAGCGCTTAGAGCGTGTAAGCGCCCAACGCGAATACACCCTATATACATTTTATTTCTATGTTCTTTTACAGAATGGGGCACAATATGCTTTGTAATATTTTGTATTTCATTGCGGAATCTCATCTTAAAAAGAAAAACATTTTCCAATAATATTTACGAAATTCTCTATAAGCAAAAGCGTCAAACACACACACACACACACACACACACATATATATATATATATATATATATATATATATATATATATATATATATATATATATATATATATATATATATATATATATATATATATATATATATATATATATATATATATATATATATATATATATATATATATATATATATATATATGTATATATACTGATATCAATATTACTAAATTAAAGGGGGGTCTTAAACCCCCCTTGAACCAAGTTTAGTTAAACGACGTTTTATAATAAAACGATGCAAGAGCCTGTATATGATTTATCTAATACAGTTCAGAATTATTAACAGATAACCACTCCTGTAGTAGAAATCAGAAAATCCCTGATTCACTAGAAACACCAATAATATTTTGTACAGAAAATAATTCATAAATAATGTCTCAGCTGATATACACTTGATACTTCTCATTTTTTTACATGGTTCCTTCAGAAGAGGATTACTGATATTGATAACTTGTTTAAACTATTTTGATAATCCATTAATAACGTACAGTAATGAAAGTTTCATCACATATTCCACAACCCTGTCCATATAACTGAATATGGTGAATTAGTCTTTTCGTAAATTATTTGAAAACTTACTATTGTTTCTGTATCGACTGCTTTTAGATTCAAAACATAATGGGCACATAACTTTTTCATATTGGAATCTAATAAGTTCATAAGTTTCAGGTATTTGATGACCCAACTGTTTGTTAAAACTATTTTTGAAACAATTAGGTATACCACCGGAACATAAAAGTACCATCTAATTCAACTTTTACATAACATATATTGAATAGTGATGGGTCGTTATTCGTGTAACGTTATTTTGGAGCGGTATTTTTTGATAACGCACCGTCGCGTTACCGATTAGCCAAATAACCCACTCCAAAATACCGTCGATGCGCGCGCTGCGACTGAAAATTGGTTGGGAGTCACTGTCGGCATGAAACAAAAAATTACTATTACTTTGTTCTATGAATATTGTTTTTATCACAGAATTTGAGGTTATCATGGATTATATTTAGTTAGCGGGAAATTTGAAGTATTTCCAGAAGATGTATCCCAGTAATGATCAGTTAATGTCAACGGATGGTTGTCCAATCAAGCAAAAAAAGGTTTATCATATTCAATAAATAAATCAGGTACAAAACATACGAATATATATATATATATATATATATATATATATATATATATATATATATATATATATATATATATATATATATATATATATATATATATATATATATATATATATATATATATATATATATATATATATATATATATATATATATATATATATAAATGTATTTAAGGTACCTACAGAAAACTAAAAATGTGAAAAAATTAACTATTCATCAAAAAGCGTGAAAAAATCAAATAAAATTCAGGTACATGAATCTTTGGTTTGGTGAAAATAAAAACTACATTATAATAAATAAAAACACATTCTATATGGAAATTTCCCATCTGTCATTAGCTTCCTGTATTAGTGTGGATAAACAACAAACTCTCGACTTTTCCAGACTGAAGCCTATTTCTCCTGTCTGATAGAATTTGTCCAGATTTGGAAAAAATTCTTTCAGAAGGAACGGATGTTGCCACTGTAACAAATTTCTGTCTGACGAGATTGCTCAGTTCAGGATAATAATTGTGGAAATTATTTTTCCACCAATTCATCGAATTCTTCGATGTATCTTTGATCCTCGATAATAGCCGACGATTGTGCTGCCCTTGAAGGCTGGTAAGCTGCCTTTTTTTATCCAAACTTTTCCAAAAGAAGGTGAGAGGGCACAGAATCAGGGAAAACGATGACATTGACGCGCCGAAACTCGTTTCTTTTTCAGCTTGTTAAATAACCAAAAACGGCTGTCAATTGTCAATGTGACAGTAGCAGTTGCGATAGATGATAAATCTCGCTCCGAAATAACGTTATTTTGGAGCGGTATTTTTGTGGAGCGAGCGCTACTGGAGCGTTACAAGTGTGGAACCGCTTTTCCCATCACTAATATTGAATAGGAATTAGCAGGGGGACAAGGTCATGGTCAGAGTATTGACCATTCAAAATATTCCAACATAGATATATTCAATGTAATTACTAACCAATAGAAATCAAGGTTACTCCCACCCTAGATATATTAAATGTCATTAGGTATTAATCAAAATCAAGGTTATTGTTTTCAAGGCCAACGACATGTCAAGGTGAGTATACCATGCATCCTTCTTCATTTTTTCCTACCATGTTTTTAAATGTTTTGAAGGATTTTGCTATGATATCACAATTTAATTATCTATGCAGTGAAAATATAATTTGTCAAATCTCTATTTAATCCAATATTCTTTTGGTGCTATTTGTCTTTCAATCACTCTACTTGTTTCATTTTGATATTTTTGTTTTTTTGAAGGGCTTTTTGGAACCAACTAATGTTAATTTTTTTGATTGACCCTAAGGTCATTACTAAGTATTCTCCTAATTCATTTTTTTTTTCTCATTATTTTCTCCTTATCTATCAATAATTTATCTCCTATTATAACCTGTTGCTGAATATATTAGATGAAAAAATAAATATCTTAAAATTATTCTCCACTTTTAGCAATCCAGTACCTTGCTTACTCTGTAATTTCCTCCTTTAGCATATATAGTTCGCGTTATTCACTGTAATAAATGAGTTTTATCTTTAAACCTTGAAATATGTTATTAAAATGGAAGAAAATAAGGGACAAAAGCAAGTTACATCATTTATCAAGTACAACTTGCCATATGTCTTCAAATTAATTACGTTCACTTTGAAACATACACTTTTGTTGCTTTTCTTGTATGAATAGTGACATTAGTGAACTGTAAGTAATCCTTTAACATTTCACATATATTGCAGCATTAGAATTTGAAGAGTAATGTATTCAATTTCATGCTTGCTTAATTTTATGGTGTATTTGATGAATATTTATCTCATGCTTTTTCTTACTGCTGGAATTGAAAAACCCTTTTCCACAAACTGAACAATGATGAGGAGTTTCTCCTGTGTGAATTCTGGTATGAACTTTCAGATTCTCATTTAAAGCAAATGTTTTATCACAGTAAGTGCATGCATAAGGTTTAGCTCCAGTATGAGTTCTCATATGTCGATCTAAATGAGTTCGTTGAACAAATGTTTTACCACAAAGATCGCAACAATGTGGTCTTTCTCCTGAGTGTAACATCAAATGGGTTTTCAAGTAATTTTGATGAGTAAATGACTTTGAGCATTCGGTGCAGTCATAGGATATTTTCTTAGTGTGGATGTTCATGTGAACTCCTGAAAAACAGGAAAAGTTTATTATTGATTACACTAATTGCGTGCTTCAATCTATTCACTATAATTATGTTAATTTTTTACAACATTTTCAGAGATTCTTATATCTCACTATTCAAGATAACAAAAATACGCGTGAGCTGCAGAGATCCGACACTCTGGTCGTATTTTCCCCGCTAAATCAATTTGGAAGGGCTGTGGAGGAAAGCAAAACAATAATCATTCATCTCCACTATGTTGCTAATATTGTTGTAACCTTAACTACATCTTTAATCGCATAAAATATTAATTTAGCCCATACTCACCTAAAGACATTTTCGTGGCATATGTCTTTCCACACAGATTACACAAAAATTTCTTTAATCCATCTCCATGTTGTATTTTCATATGATTGTATAATGCACTCTTTGTAATGATTTTTTTGCAAATTTTACATTCTACTTTCATCTTCCCATACTTTAAATAGTATTTTCGATATTTTATAATTTGTGTTTCTGTGTCTTTATGTTTATACATGTGTTGATGAAGTAGTGGCTTAGTACGATATCCTTTTCCACAAAGTTCACACACATAAGGAGTTTCTCCATTATGGAGACGCATATGCACAGTAAGAGTATGTTTTTGGATAAAGCCTGAAACAAATTAAATAAATTCAAATTATCTTAAACATGAGATTTTGTAATTTTTGATATTTAATATTATAAAAAACTTGAACTGCCTTTCATTTGAAATTAATTAATGTAATGCAATGGCATCCGACAAGGAAATGTGTTTTATAGTATTTTCCAATATAAGATGTACAAATGAGGCAGAGTTAACAAATCTCACCTCTGCTACAAACTTCACAGAAATATGATTTCTCTCCTGTATGTTTTTTGTTATGTCTCTTTAAGTTTGAGCTGGAAGTAAATGTCATACCACATTCGCTGCACTTATAAGGCCTATCATTATTGTGGGTTCTCATATGATCATTCAACCTTGTATTTGATAAAAACTTCTTAGAGCATATTTTACAACTGAACCTTCTCGGAATACTATGGCCAGTTTTTCTACAATGTTGTTCAAGATGTTTCATAAATTCAAAGTATTCACCACAGTCGATGCAAATATATTTTTGAAAAGAATTTTTCAATTTTTCAACTGCTGCGGTTTTTTCAATTTTAGGTAAGTCTGTACATTCATTTGTATGATTCTTCATATGTTCTATTGAAAAAGGTTTTTCATAAATTTCTTTTTGAGAATTTTTACATTTGATTCCTTTTCTTTCTTCATCACTACAATTAGCTAAAAAGTGTTGTTTGGCATCTATCTCACTGTTGAAAATCATACTAGGAGATATATTCTTCGAATCTTCAGTATATTTTTTATCAGATGTTTCTAATTTAAATTCAAATTTATTATATTCATTTCTACTCATTTCCATATCAGAATTTTTTTTTTTTTTAAATTTAGATTTTCTACCCAAAGAGTAATCTTCATCACTACTTTCATACTTTATTTCCGAACCTATATCTAGAGTATCATTCTCTGATAGAACAGCTTTCTCTTCCAAAGTAAGTGTGTTTTTCTTCAAAATATCTAGCAACTGCAACTGAACATTCTTGCAATTTATTATGAATGAATGACATGAAATAATTTTATCATAACATCGCTGGCATATATTATTAGGCAATCGATTATCTGGACAAATCTGAAAAATTACAAAATCTTGTGATATGAGTTTAATAGGTTTGAAAAAGATTTTTAAGTGATTTAATTCATTCTCATGTTCTATGATAATTTCAGAATATTAAGAATTCAATTGGTAAACTGTAACAGAAAAATTTCATTGTCCCAAAATGGATAGAAAAATTATATTAATTATATGAACTTCTATTTAAATGGTTCAAACGACTTACTTCTTCTGAAATACAAATCTCTAAAACTTTTACAAGTGACCCTGCTTCATACACAGTAGTAAATAAATTAATATTTCCATTTTCCATGCAACACCTGCATAATTTGGAAAAACTTTCATTAAATTGGATCATTGTAAGGTTTTTTTACATCAATCTATTCTTCAGAGAAAACAAGTTACTTTATTATTTTCAAGCTAATTTTCTCCAATAATATTGTTGTTTACTTATGTGTCATGCAGATGGTGATGTGATGGTGTACCACTACCACACCATAGAGCAATGTTGCCAGGTTAAAAAATTAAAAATCACCAGAAACTTACTTAAAAAGTTGCCAGATTTTTCAAAAAATCACCAGAATTTATATTTTTTCAGTATTCACACAAAATACATACAATACTTAAAATAATACTAAATACAATGTTTGAGAACGTATTTTATTATAATAATGATACAAGAAATAACATCTTATAACTAAAAAAAATATTTTTCGAAATAAAATAAAGTTCTCAATATAAGAAAAAAATAACTGAAACAAAGTTTTGGATATGACAAAAAGAAGATTTTCAAATGGCATCTAAACTACTCATTGATACCTACATAATATTTTAGTTTTTATTAAGAATATCATTAGTTACAGAAAAATTTAAAACAGCTATTATTATTTTGTGAAATCAATCTTTTGCTGTGTAAAATTTCACTCACAGTTTTGGAGCCCAATCTATTTCTCATTTTTGTTTTATTTAAATTCTTTTCACGCTTGCGCTGCTGTACGGTAATGCAAATAAAATATAAACAAATTTGGACAGCTCTGGAAAGAAAAAACTATTGGCACCCTTTTTGAAATTACACACTCCTTTCCAAAATTCTATTTCATCCTCACCTCTCGTACGGATAATCCCTGGTTTAATACAGTCGCGTACCTAACTATGTATAAATAAGAGACTTTATGTATAATATATGTATCTATATTACAGAATTTTTATTCATAAAGAATAAAAAACATAATTTAATTGTGTTTTTTAAATATAAATTAAAACTTATGAGTGGGTCAGTGTCATGTCAAAAAAATCACCAGAAATCAGGATTTTTTAAAAAGTTTTCACCATTTCACCAAACGGGTTATAAAATCACCAAATCTGGTGAATTTTCACCAGACCTGGCAACATTGCCATAGAGATAAAAACATCTATATATGAATACATAATATATATTAAGATTTCGATATAAATTATACTGGAGAGGTGGAGGCAGAGACAGGAGACAGCCTTCCGGTACGTGGCATCATCGACCGAACTTTCGAACACAGGAGCGTCTCGGCTAGTGATGTCTGGATACGTATCCAAATTTCCGTTGAATCCGAATATTGAAAGGATCCGTATATTCCGGAATCAGTCTGTGTGAATACGGATTCGGAATATTTGGATACGGAATCGAAGTGGATGGCTAGTAATGAATGGAAATAAATTCCGAATGCGCCATGAATGATGGATACGGAACCAGTGGCGGTGCTGGCAATCGTCACTGACGGTTGCCAGCAGCGGTTCCGTATCCATCGTCCTATTTCATTTTCACTCCCTATTATGAATAAAAATTTTTATACGTTACGCGGTTACGCCTGCAGCGTTGCTAACTGAATCAATTTAATGGTAGATCTAAATATTTTTAATGAGGAATACTGATCTTTCAGTAATTATTTGAAATCTTCAATTTAATTTAACTTCTGACAAAATTCGTAATGCCCGTTTGTAATTATCAATGATTCAGTACAAGTTTCAGTCAATTTTTTAGGATCCTAAACTTAGGACACTAAAACATTAACAAGAAAAAAATGTGTTTGCAACGCACCATGTTTTAGTCACTTATTTAGGATGTGATTATGCGCACTGAGCAGTGTTTTTGTTAGTATCCTGCCACTTGTCAGATTTTTAACAAAGAATTTGAATTTTTTATTTAAATATCAGACAACAATGGACACAGAATTTTTATTGTTAGCAGCAGCAACTCTTATTAATATAATAGTAGTTAGAACTTATGCAAGAAAGACAAACGTGACAAAAAAGAGAATAATAAGAAAGCAATGGTTAAAAAGAATGGGTGATAAGGGCTTAGGATATTAAAAATGCTCAATGAAAAACTTATATGCTTATTTTTATATTGTGAACTTTTCACTATGTAAAGGCAAGGTCTTTCTTTATATAGTTCAATAAGTCGAAGCACTTTATCTTGAAACCACGACATTTTTGTTAAATGACATAGCCCAAATGAAAAACTCAAATAATGAATATCAACCTATTTCTTCCACCAACTGTGATTAAATAATAATTAATATTTGCAACACAACACTCTCTCCTCAATAAACGTTGGTTATGTAGGAGAACTATCGTCACAACCATCATCAAAAATAAAAAATCAATAACCTTAAAATAAATTTTACCCTATATTTTTGCCCCAAGTTGTCATTTAATTGATAGAAAATAGGACTGGTTCTATAAAATATTTCTGTCCACTGAAATTGAACAAAAATAGGACAACTTTCGTCAATTTTAAAATTGACTGAAAAATTGATGGTAAATGTGTATGTATTTATCATTTATTTAGTATCCTAAAAAATTGACTAAAACTTGTACTGAATCATTGATAATTACAAACGGGCATAACACTACCTTGTTTCGCATAAAATGTATGTTATAATATTTAAAGCTCAAAAGACGCGGTGTCATTTTTGACAAAAAATATTCTTAAATATTTTGCATAATTTTTCATAAAATATTGCAGTGTAGGTCGGAAATCAAAACAAAATTGATATGAAAATTTGACAGGTATTTGTGTTTTGTCAAATTTTTATGTTGTTTTTTTGTTATTCACGCGTTTTTTATACACGCTGCAATAAATTCATGAAAAATTAATATTAAATATTTACGAATTTTTTTGCCAAAATAAACCCGTATCTCACGGACTTTAAAGCTCTCTAATTATTTTATATTTATTCTGTTTGTTTAGCTCTTCATTTTATTTTTATTTGCTCCTTTGGTCGCCCGGGTCCAGTGTAGCCAACTCTACAGTTTTAACTGTAGATTTACAGTTTTTTCAAAATGTTCCCAGTTTTCAGTTTTGGCCTCCAAATCTACAGTTTTTTTAATTTTAAATGCTAGCGTCATCTACTATGAACTATTATATCATTGCAAGTATATACACGGACAATATAACGAAGTAAACAGGGTTTCCCGAACTGTTACCAAAGAACTTCTTTGTCTGCCGCACTGCTAAGGTAGAGCGCTTGTTTGAAAACAAAAATAAGAAATAAACTTTCTACGAGCTCAATAAAAGGCACTCTACATACGAGATCTGCAATTGAAAATTGTTTCGAAATTGATTACGAAAAGTTCAATAAAATTATGTACGATCTCATTATGTACGGTGTCATATCATAATGAATGCTGTATATGTTTTAATTTCAATAATTTTTCAAATCATAATTTGATAATTTGGTAAAAAGTTTGATTTCCAATGTTTGTTCTATTGATTACCACCTTTAAATGAAGTTTGAAACCATAAATTAAGAAAAGACTGTACATTTACTGTTTTCAAATTAAAATCTACAGTTTTCTACAGTTTTTGCGAAGCACATATGTAGTTTTTCACTAAGTTGGGGTTGGCAACACTGCCCGGGTCCGATGTCGTGGTGTATTTATGGTTGCCTTTTATATGATTGAACCTCTCTTTCCTTAAGGATTGAACTTTTGGATACGTATCCGGGCACTGGATACGGATTTTTCTTGGTTCCGAATACGGATTATCCGAATATCGAAAGGATACGGATATTTACAACACTAGTCTCGGCCTGACAGTAATTTTAGACCTAACATGATTTTTTGTTATTGGGAAAACATAATAAGCTATACGCCCCCTACCGGTGTCGAATATTACTAGAGCATGGGCGATAGATTGCTTTGTTTACATCTGTTTACGTGTATTTTATATGAGAAGTTGTTGAGTTTTAATTGTATTTTGGATCGTTTACAAACGTTCAGAAGAGATGAATCACTATTGTTGTGTATTCTATTGTTCTTCTTGGGCAAAAAAAACCCGAAAGCTGGACAATTCAAAGTTGCATTCCAAACAAAGTTGGGAAACAAGGAAATGATGGACAGAAGAAAGGTGTGGATTCATAACTTGAAGATTGAAAAAAAATGTCTGAACATAAGAGAGCTGTTCTTTACAGTTTACTGAGAATAATTATTTTCCCTGCAGTAAGTTTGTGGATTTTTCCATATAGAATTATACCAACTAATGATGTGCAATTTTCAGCTAACCGAAAACGTAGAGTTTTTGAAGTCCAATGCTATTCCAACGAAAAATGTTCCACTTTTATCGGAATCTGAACCTGGGCCATCATCCAAAGATTCTATATTTTTGTATTTTCTTTCATGTAACAACCAGAGATATTAAAATAATAAAAACAAATGATGTTTATTTGCACAACCAAAATAACAGTTTATCATAACATCAAGAATATGAAATAAATCTTGACTCTATAGCTAGGTAAAAACTAAAATATTCAATTATATAATCAGGAAAACAGAGATTCTATCAAAAAAACCAGACTCTCAGAAGTACACCGTACTTTTAGGATAGCTGTTATACGTCAGGAAAATTCAAGAAATATAATAACTCATTACGTTCAAACCATTCAAGAATAGTATTCATATTAATTCTTCTTTTTTTTTCATGTTGTTTCTTTCAGTTTTGCTGGTAAGTACTTAGTTTTGTCCATTATACTCAAAAATTCTTCAGTTCGTAATGAAAGTAAACATGTCAGAGATGTTTTCTTGAAACTTTTGAAAGTTTTTTTATTTTTTAAATAAATAGATGTTCTATCATACAGCCTTTTCATGAGGTATACATAGTTCCTTCAACCAATTAATTTATTCGTCCTATACTTTATTTTATTATTGATTTTCATGTTCAATGATAAAAACTCAGTGTAAATTTCAACTTGATGTAGGTAGGTTGTCTACTGTTGAACAGAGATAATATTGTCCTCAATCGAAACACAATTACGAAGCTAAACGTTCGAAAGCTCAAAATGAAATGAGCGTAAATACCATTACCAATCAACAGCTTATCGCCTATGCTCTAGTACCGATGTTTTAATTTCGGACGCCAATTGTTTACACATGACTTTCGTTCGGCGTTATACTTTTAGATATTATCTTTGACGTTTTACTTCAAAATAATAAAAGATTCGACTTGGTTACAAAGTTTCTGTTTCAGTAAATAAATTTAGATTAAAACCACTAACTATGAAGTATTATTTAGTAGAAAATATTTGGTTATGACTATACTAATTTCTTTTATTTAGGCTGGGTGCCATTTCGTTATAAGGGACTAAAGTAGTTTATCTTGTGTTTTTATACGTGTTTATATTGTCTTTAAATATGTTCTCATATTTATTGTATAAAAAACCTTGTGTTATAAAGATGTATAATTACACATATAGATTTCTGTTCGAAATAATAAATTTTGTTCTTTTAAATAGTTTTTTTATTTAACACTCAATAATAACCCAAACATCCATACAACTTAAAATTTTAGGCCAAATAACTAAGCTGCAGTTGCGAACCACGAACAAAACAGATAAACACTTTTCAGATTGATTTTGACAACTTGGTTTTAACCTTATGCAAATTTTTAACCAGATTACTTCGATTTAGCAAATTCCCGCATCCCTAATTTATTCATAGTTGATGTTGATACTATTTTTGGTCTCACCTACAAGACATATAAATTGGTTTTCTATGTCCACCCACAGAGAAGAATATAGTTTATCTGTCTTACAAATAAAAAAACTCGTATACTTAGGTTATTCCAAACTTATATTAGGAATAGTTATCCTGAATATAAGGTAAGTATAACAACTGAATATATTTTCACAAATAAACCTGGTATAACATCTGTATAAGTATTCTACCTTTATTCGAAAATTATGGTTTGGCAACGTCGAAACTCCTAGCGTATGTACATAGAACAGCATAAATTTAAGTGACATGTGTCTAATCTTTATCTCTGTGCTCTGTGGTATTGGCAAATGTATTTTTATGAGAGAAGGACATAAACAAGAACACTTGTATTTGTAGAAGCACGTGGAGTTTATCATAAGTTAGTTTGGTTTTCATATATCCCTAACCTAACACCATCTTTAGAAAAACGATATTTCATTCTGAACTCTTCATCATTGTATAAAGTAAATGGGTCTTCTCTCTCTTTGAAAGTTTTCCTTTTCCTGTTGTTTTCTATATTATTTATAATACTATTCACTTCCTCAATAGCTTCTACAGCTCTCAAAAACATTTTTTGATGAATAATAAAAAATCAGTGTTAAAATGCGCCAAATGATTTTTAGGTTATAACGTAGTAAAACTAGGGTACGGGTTGGTATAAGTTTAGACTAAATAGTTATACCGAGTGTAACTTATATATAAGTTATGCCGAATTTATTAGTAGTTACTTTGCTTATTCTTGATTTATTCTCGGTATAATAATTTATATCTTGTTTATTTGTTAGACAGATAGAATATATCTGGGGAGCAGTGTTGCCATTTTGGCATTTTTAATGCTAAATCTAGCATTTTTTGTCTCAGCATGTAGGCCTGGGTAACACAGTGAAATATTGGGTGCTGAAACAATGACACTAACACAACCTAGTGTTTCAACACTTTGTGCCAGCACAATTGTGTCACGACACAGTCGGGAGTCATGCGTTGCGTAAAGTATTAAAAACAAATGTGGCACTCTTAAAACTGAAACTCAATGCTTCAGCATCAAATTTCTGTTGGCTCAGGTCAGTGCTGGGTATCAGAGTCGGCATAACTATGACACACAAAGCGAAACATTATAATAAATCAATTAATATAGAATTGCAGAATGTGAAAATTTTTAAGATAGAGATGCATAAATTATTCGTAATATCAAATAAAATAATCCGCAGAGCCAACAATCCTGAGGCTCGACTAGCGCGGCTTATATTACGCACATGTTTACTATAAAAAATAATAGTTTTATGTAATGTGGGTAGCCTATAGTCCATGATACAACACATCTCTAGTGCTAAACGTGCAGTCGCGTAATTTCTGAAACAGACCATACCTTTCCCGCACCTCGGTTTCATGAAGTGTCGAGTGCCATTGGATATCATTCTACTGTTTCAGCACATCTGACACATGTGAAAGTGTCAACACAAAAGTGTTATACAACACTGTGTTACACAGGACTATCAGCATGTAAAATTTGAGTTTAGCATATTGCATGTTTTTAGCATTTTTTGGCCTCCTTCTACCAATAATAGAAAATTTTCAATCTGCTATGGATATTAGCACTTGAATGACTTTTCCTATGGAATAAATGCATATCAAGATAAAGTCTATTGGCAATTCTGAAACTCTAATAGGGGAATTCATCAATATTCGAAGAAACGATTAGAGGAATCGCTCAGTCAGCACCCGAAGCGAGTTAGCGACGATTAAGACGATTTTTTTGTGATATTAACGTTTAAATGAGCACACTTGCAATTCTTTTGTGAACATATCGCAATTTCAAGGGTCTATTAAATATGCAAGACAACATTTTCTGACAGTAGGAGTACGGCAACATGAAGTTACATAGAACAAAATGTTCCTACATTATATATTTTTTTGATTTTGCTTAAAATCAATTAATTATTAATCAAAATAAAAATTAAATTCATATAATTGTATTAAAAATACTTTTAAACTGTTTGGCATTTTTTTCAGCATATCGATAATTTCATTTGGTATTTTTTAGCATTTTTCCCAAGAGATTTTAGCATATTTCTCAAAAACGAAACGGCAACACTGCTGGGGAGATTTGGAAACATTTTCATGCTTAAGAATTGGTAGACCTCTACATATTGACTATTGACAGTTAATGTAAATGTATAGCGAGAGAAGGCGATTGTTTCGTGTGTTTTTCGGGTTGTTTGTGTCTAATTTAATATTTCACTTAACTATTTCAATTAATTCATAAATATATAACTATATTTGCTTATTATCATGGCAAATAAAAGTGTAAAGTGAGTAGAATGATTTACATATTAAAAATAACTCTGAATATTTATAGAATCATTGATGAATAACATTGGCAGCTTTTATTTTAGAAACATAAACTCCAAAAGTAAGAGAGGAAAACTTACTTCTAAAAAGAAAATGATCACAAAGTCTAAATTTAATAAAGGAAAAATCCAAGATGCTCGACAGAAGCTTTTATTAAAGAAAAGGAAAGGTGTAACTGATGCCCGAGATATTCTAGCAAAACTAGCTAAGACCCAAGATGCTCGAAGCAAATTAGATAAAATGAGAGAAACTAGGAAAGGAGGTACATCTAGGAATGGGAATATAAAGATTATAGGAAGTAGCATTGTGAGAAAAACTGATCAAAATGGAAAGATAACCTTATCAACCAATAAATCTAATGCTGCAACCAACATTAAATTGGCTATACAAAGAGAATTAGGATTAGTTTCACCTACTAGATCTGCTGTCACAAGGAGATTTACACAGTCAGCCAAAAGAGTACTGTCTAATACATCTCAGATTACTCCCATATTAAGGAAACAACCTGTTATTAATCCTTATCTTTATGAAAATGCTTATGAGCCTGTTCCTCCAGTTCCGTTATATAAATGGTCCAATCCACCAGCTTCCCAACTGATAAATTCAGCAGAAAGACCTGTGAGAAGAAATGAGGTTTTGAGTAATAGAACATATGAGAATTTTTCAGTAAGCAGGTTAGTAAGGTTTGTATAACACATTAGTAGCCTTAGAAAATGATAAGTTGGATTTGAATATTAAGTTAACTGAATGGTTTTGATAATTGAAATATTTTTACCTATTACATGCTTGATGAATGGGAAGGTGTTTATCTTATATTGGCATTTTTTTATTTAAAGCAACTTTATCAATATTTGATAATTCAGAGTGCACCATTTTTCACAAGCTATAAAGCTCAAAAGCTATAAAGTATGGCTACTACAAGGTTTTTTTTAATATAATCTTTCATAGTCTATTATTATTTCTTTTGCCAGCAGCTTCCTCTTCATTGAAACTTACTATGTGATAAAAATTAATCTATGTATATTTACTAAAATTATAAATATTGAATTTCCCAATTTTCTTATAATTTTAGCAAAATTTGATTGAAATTTGTTTTTAGGCCTCTTCGCACAAGAGCCTATATAGATTTGGATGCAATTGATGATGAAGATATGCCCATGGAAGTACCTCTTAGAACATCTATTCATCTTCAAGGTACATCAAGATCAACAAATATTCACTCAAGGTTGGATGCATCCACACCTCAGTTGGAATCACACGGCATCTTTTCACAAACCAAAACAAAAGTAGTTGTACCTGCTGGTCATAGAATTGTTGTTTCTAATTTGCAGAATACTGTTTCGCAGGAAGATATTAAGGTGAGCCAAAGAGAAAAAATGGATTCAAATCATGGAACTTTTTATGCTTGAGTTCTTATCACTCCGAAATTGTTTTTTTGTGTGTTTACAATGACAATAGCTGGATTATTTGTTGGTTTGTAGGAATTGTTTGAAGATATTGGTGATTTACTGGCAGCACGGCTCGTTAGACCAGGAGTGGCTGAGGTAATTTACAAGAATCTGAAGGATGCTCAAAAAGCTGTGGACACTTATCACAATAGGCAGTTGGATGGACAACCAATGAAGTGCCTGCTGGTCAACAAAAGACCTCTAAATAACCCTACGGCACCTGCATTACCAAAGGGGGAAATGTGAGTCCCAGTTCCTGCTTCTTTTTTGTCGTATTTTCCCTGAAAATAATAGGCTATTGCACTGTATCGACCAGTGAGGGAGTTTTCAAATCCATTTTGTACCTCATGGATCATGATTTTTGAGTTTTTTTTTTTAAATTTTTTTTTCTTGCACATATTGGCATCTACAGCAGCTCCCTTCCAACAAAATGAGCTGAAATTTGGAATCTGGGGTTGTTTTCAGGGCTGAATGAAAGTTGTGTATATTCATTCAAAATTGCGCGTGCAGGTGAATGGGCGGAAATGTTTCTAGCCGGTGGCAGAAGATGGGTAAATTAATTTATGAACTTATCCAAAATTCAGCCGTCTCCAAATGTGTATAGTTCAAAGAACTCCAGTTTTTGAATTATTATTGCCCCCTAAACATCCTCCAAATTGAGTTAGAGAGGTTGAAAATTTGTATACAAATTGTGTTCATGATAGGAAAGTGCCTTTTGAAAGTACACACTTTTTTCTAACAGTCGCCATTTTTACGTATATTTTTTTTCTCTCCTGATCTTTGCGCACCTCCGCAGCTTGACTTATAGGGTCAAAATTTAGTAGTTGGATTAAGTTGATGTTTAGGTACGATCATTTAACGGTTTCACCTATTTTTTTACACACGATACAGATCGCAGCGGCTATTTTCCATTCGAATCTCGACCTGCTTCGCACTCAATCCGCGATGCACTACGCAGTAGGGCTAACCAAAATGATTAGTGCAGTCATTGAAGCTTTTTAGCTCAGAAATTTTTTACTATCAACCGATTTACATGAAATTTTGGAATTAGGCTTATCTTACCCTTAACTTCAAAAGTGATACTGAACCGAACTCCGTTTTCATCCTGGGGGTGGTCGCCACCCCTTTTCGGTGGTGAAAATTTTTTCATAAAGTTTTTTCAGAAACCCAATACTTTTCAAGTTATTGGCAATTGAAAATTCGGAATTTTCCTACGATTTTCAACGGTTTTTTTGCAAATATCTCCAAAATAATGCATTTTAACGATAATATTATAATGAACAAAATTGTAGCAAGTGAATAAATTAACAAATTGGTTTCTTACAGACTGTTCTAAGTACAATATTAAGAGAGATATTGAAGATCAAAGCCGTTTTTTATTTTGTCTGAAATTTAATCGATGTATTCAATGCCATCTAGCGGAGAGCGAATAAATTTTATGCATGCTAATGAAAAAGGATTTTATAGTGCTTGAAATAAGCTTTAAAATGAGCACTATTAAAAGTCTTTTTCACGTAAAATGAGTGAGCTGTAATGAAACAAAGAGGAACATCTAATGGGTTTTTTTTTAAATCAATGGGTTTCATAAGTGCTATTTCCACCAAAATTAGAATTAATCGTATTCCGTCTAGAATTAACTTTAATATTGTCTTACGCAGATGATACAGTCGTCATATTTCGTGAAAACTCCTGGGCGGAAGCCAAATTAGCTGTTCAGCGCGATCTTCACAAAATTACAATATGGTTGAGTGTGTACCAACTTTCATTAAATGTTAAGAAGACGAATTATCTAGCCTTCAGTATAACTGGAGCAAATAGACCAGATTTTTCTGGTATAAAAGTCCCTGATATGCAAGATGAAATTAAGGAGGCTAATGAAGTCAAGTACTTGGGTATAATTATTGATAAGCATTTAAAGTGGTGTAATCATATAGATTATTTGTCGAAGAAGGTGAGGAAGCTCATCTACAAATTCTACCAGCTAAGAGAAATTCTCTCACAAAAGTTACTTTTACTGATTTACAAGTCTCTAGCCGAATCACTTCTTCGATATGGCATCTTTGTATGGGGGGGTATGTACAGAAACTCATTAAAGAAACTAATTACTACTCAAAACTTTATACTAAAAATTATATTCAAGAAACAAAGGAGATATCACACCAGCCTACTTTATACTGAAGATGTGTGCAATATCCGGACACTATACTTTCATAGTTTATGTGTACATGCCTTCAAAAACAAACTTTTCCGGAATTGTAGTTCTTTGGTATATCAAACCCGTGGGTGTACTGGTGGGTTTCTATCGACCCAAAGATTCAAGAAAGGAATTTGCAATCGATTTTTCATTCACACCTTGCCCAAAGCATGCAATCTCTTGCCAATACAGATTAGGCTTATGACTGGACTAAAAAGTTTTTCAGTTGAATCAAAAAAATTTATTTTTCGAAATTACATAGATTTTATTAAAATTTTAGAATAAGTAAAGATGATAAATTGCTGAGATTTTTTGCTCAAACATGTCTGAAAAATGTTCACATCGTTGTAAAGTGTTTTTGGAATTGCACAACACAAGTGTTCAGTCACTTAGGTGCATGAACTTAAACGTTTTCATTACTTTATTGTTCCTGACCTTATATTATAGTATTATATAATTTTTTCATGGATTGCTTCTTGTATTTACTTATAATTAATTGCCTGAATTTGTATTGGTAATAATAATAACTGTATAAGTTGTGTAAGAATAAATAAATAAATAAATAAATAAATAAATATAGAGAGTTTGATGGATTCTCGCAGTTTGGCTGCTTTGAAACACATATTTTTCGGAAAAATCACGATTTTAAGAAAAAAAAAAATTTCGAATTTAAAAAAAAACACCTTCTTTTCATAATATCTCAAAAATAATAAAAGATACGTAAAAAAGTCTAATAAAAAAAAAATTTCCCCTGTCACACGAAAATTGACGGAGATATAATTGTTTAAAGAGCGCGCGGTAGTGCAATAAGTCTCTCTCGAGCCCTTTGACCCTTCACCGTTTCAAAATAAAAGGTTTTTCAATACATATCGTAATGAAAAAGTTGTAGCTCTTTTAATTACCTTCAAAATGGTTTTTCATAAGTTGTGGTAGCTTCAAAATTAAAGGGGTTATGGCCCAAAAACTAATCGTATTTTTTTCTACTTAGTAAACTAAACATTAGTAAAATGAAAATTCCGAATTTTCAATTGCCAATAACTTGAAAAGTATTGGGTTTCTGAAAAAACTTTATAGAACATTTTTTGCTTAAAATTTCAACCGCCGAAAAGGGGTGGCAACCACACCCAGGGTGAAAATGGAGTTCGGGTCAATATCACTTTTGAAGTTAAGGGTAATATAAGCCTAATTCCATAATTTCATGTAAATCGGTTCATAGTAAAAAATTTCGGAGGTAAAAACATATTTTACGCTTCAATGACTGCACTACATTTTCTCTATTTTATTCTCAATCTGCGTAGCTTATCTCAGAGGGGAAAATACGACCTTTAGTCCGGGGAAGTAAGTATATAGAGAGGAAAAATTAAAAAGTAGGGGTTATTATTTTTTTTAAGTACACTGACCCTTCATCGCTTTCCTAAATTTGTGACCAAATCCCGTGAAAGCTCGAAACACAGCTTGCAAGCACATTTTAAAGCACTAAAATTCGATGATTTTTTGCTTATAATTTTTTCTGATGTACTCGCACAAAAAAATCGTAGAGATCAAATTCACAGTAAATTTTATGCCCTACACGATGACGTAAGTCGACTTTTGAAATGAAAATTTTTTCGACTCAAAATTTTCCAAAAAATTAAAATTGTTTCGAAAGGTCGTGTTTTAACCGGCAACCATACTGAAAATAACCATATCGAGATCAAAACATAGGGAAACATAGATGGTGTGCTATAAAAAAATTACGTATTTTCAGATTTGGGAAATTCAAAATGGCGGCCGCAAAAATCGAATATATATATATATATATATATATATATATATATATATATATATATTATTATATATATATATTATATATATAATATATATATATATATATATATATATATCAGGGCCGGCCTAAGGGGTGTGCGAAGTATGCAGCGCACCACACTCAAGCCTTTTGACGGGCCATGAAATTGACCAATTTTTGTAAAAAAAAATGATAAATTCATATATATATATATATACTATATATATATATATATATATATATATATCTATAATATGTTCGTATGTATGTGTCTTTATGTATTTAGCATTGTTTACATGATAACGGGGCAATTTTGAAGCAAATAGCCAATCTTGTTCACACGATAAAGAGCGCAATTTTATAGAAAATAGAGTACGTAGTTTCGTATACCTTGGATGTGATTGGTTTTGATGATACGAATTGGTTGGGGGTTGATCCCCCGAGGAGGAAATAAATATTGGTTTACACATTAGAGGGCCCATTTTTTTTTGAATTTGGAAATATATTTTTAAAACCTGGATACTTTATGAAAAAAAAACTGCTCTTTTAATGCATCTCGCTGCGATAGAGTTTTTTTTTTTCGTTTCTATGAAAGCGTACATACCATATATGAAAGGCATCAGTCCCATCGCTGCATTGGGTAATTTTCATATTACATTTCCAATATTAAAGATATGAGTTACATAGTAATATGGAAAAGAATGCACAAGCTCGCCTCCATTTTTTGGATAATTAATTTTATTTTACTTTATTCAATTTTTTTATGTAGTTGATGGATAATTAGTTTTTCTTCACATTATTTTCCTTATCTTTATATTTCATTAACATTCAATATGGTTTTTGTTTTAGTTTTGGAATTTTTTCCATCATGTTCTACAATTATTTCCAATACACAGTCCTCTTTGTTTTTTTGTACTTCCTTTGTTTCTATAATTCAATTTTCAAGTTTCTGAAAGTTATGGTACCTACCTAAACTTCTTCCGAATTTCTTCTCACATTACAATTCACAAATTTTCGGTATATTCTCTTATTTTTCACTAGTGTAGCTACGTAGTCTTGTTGATTATTAGCCAGCTTTTCACTTTGCAATCCTGCTTATTAAAATGGGTGCAATTAGCAAAGTTCGACCTGGGACCAAGATCGTTTCATGACTTTATTGATGCTTGGCACTTGAAATTCAATTTCATATATATATATATATATATATATATATATATATTATATATAATATATATATATATATATATATATATATTATACATACATACATTAGCTAGGTATTTATTCCCTCAGAAGTAATTGCAGTATCAGCATAAAAAATTATTGCCAACGTTACCTAGAGTTAAGCTTTCATTAGTTTATTTGAAATAATAGTGGTTACAGTACAAGGAAGAGTACTGAACATATCAAGTCAATCAATAATGAATCAAAATTGTCATACATAAGTTTAATGTTCTGCAAGGCGCAAAAAGTGCATAAAAACTGTGTTTTAGGACCCTTGAATTTCAAAAATTCCAAACCCCCCAGACCCCCGGCAGGGGCATAAAATTGAGACTCAGCACACTTGCAATTTCGCCTTAGGCCGGCTCTGATATATATATATATATATATATATATATATATATATATATATATATATATATATATATATATATATATATATATATATATATATATATATATATATATATATATATATATATACGCGCATATTAAAAATGCGCGTGTATTAGTGAAGACCCGTTAGGGTGCTCGGCGACAATGGTCTCCACTACGCCGAGCAGCTGCCGAGTTCATATTCGGGCGAACGCGGCAAGACTACTGATTTATTTTTGATGCAGCCAGTGACCCAACGTTCTTTTAAATCTGTATTTAATCACCACACAGGTGAAACAATCTAATGCAACAATGAGAATTTGAAAATTTTCAATAGTATGGTCACAGTACGAAGCGAACTTTGAGCTTCTATATCTCGGCTTCTGATTATTGTATTTAAACAATTTTTTTTTTGAAATACGCGTTTTTTAACGGCAAATACATTTCGAGTATGAGTATAATGATTGACTTTATTTTTCAATGCAAAAAAGAGGAAAAACTCAACAAACAAAATTTTTTTTTAATAAATTTTCAAAAAAAGTTATGTGAAAAAATTTATAAAATTTTTTTTTATTTTATGCCTAAAACTACAACTCTTCCCCTATCGATTGCAACCAACCGCGTTTCGATATCGTTAATGTTTTCAAGAGGAAGCGTGATTGAAAAAAATATATATATATTCGATTTTTGCGGCCGCCATTTTGAATTTTCCAAATCTGAGAATACGTAAATTTTTTATAGCGCACCATCTATGTTTCCCTATGTTTTGATCTCGATATGGTTATTTTCAGTATGGTTGCCGGTTAAAACACGACCTTTCGAATCAATATTCATTTTCTGGAAAATTTTGAGTCGAAAAAATTTTCATTTCAAAAGTCGACTTACGTCATCGTGTAGGGCATAAAATTTACTGTGAATTTGATCTCTACGATTTTTTTGTGCGAGTACATCAGAAAAAATTATAAGCAAAAAATCATCGAATTTTAGTGCTTTAAAATGTGCTTGCAAGCTGTGTTTCGAGCTTTCACGGGATTTGATCACAAATTTAGGAAAGCGATGAGGGGTCAGTGTACTTACTTAAAAAAAAATTATAACCCCTACTTTTTTTATTTTTCTCGTTGATAGATTTTTTGATCTTACTTTCCCGGACTACTTAGTGACAGAGCTCTGCTGCTCACGCGTTTTTTTCGAGCATCACCCTGGTAGACTATCTGTTTCTTCTTTCTTATTTATGTTGTGAAAATATTCAATATTTCTTTTTTTAGATATTATTAACCACCCGTTTCTGTGAAAGAGGCATATTATTTTAGAGATTCAGGTAATTGTAAATTTCATCAAATGATTCATAATATAAGAAATTAATTTACAAAGAAAATTTGAATTTATTCACATGTTATTTTATGTATATAAGCCCTTTTATTAACTAATGTCATCTCATCAGTTCTCTGCCGTTAGCAAGTAAAATGGTTCATAAATTCATAACCAAATTTTGTCACGAGACACGAAAGATAAATTTTTAAATAAATACAGTTATGTACTAATAAATTCAGCTCAACTTAATAAACAAACTTTATTTAAAAAGCTAAGATATTTTTTATAGTCATTCGATCGTTTGTTATTATATCTTATATCACAGATTGAACTGGGGACAACAGGAGTAACCATACATTATCCATAATATCAATAAACTAAGCTTTTCTGAAAATTTATTCAAATATTTTACTTTTTTTAGAAAAATTAATTCTTGAAATTTTCTAGGGTTCAATATTTATGTATGAAAGTGTCTCACACATTTCTATGAAATATCTTTATTATTTGTGAATATTAATATCACAACCAGACTATGTCTATTTTGAAAAAAGTTTATAAATAATTTCTAAAACTCTTGAGCTTCAATGATATATTGAATTATGAAATCTATGTTTTTGAAAATTTAATGAAAACAAATTACTTAATGCTCAAGTTATTATTTCGACACATCGTTATAAGTGTTAGCTTAGAGTAAATGAGTAAAATGCATTTACTTGAATTTTAATGTCATAATTCCTGAAATCTATATTATTTTCAGTGAATATGCTGATATACCAAGAAAAGCTTCCATTGCAGAGAAACTAGTTCCGGATATTTCTACAATACACAAGGTACTCTTTCAGAGAAAATGATATTGTCTAAGGTTTCTACTTAATATTTCTTTGAAATTTCAAATGATTTGTTTGTTGAAATAATAAAATCATTCTCAAGAATTCAAATTGAAAAAAAGTCTTTGTAATTCATTTTAACAGTAAATATCAATTGAAAACTTTTATCTATTTTATTTATATATCCATTTTAGTTCTGGTTGAACAAAGTGTTTGTTTTATGCTCTTATTTATTATTTTCTAAATAAACTGGAAACTTGTTTTACTCCAAAACAAAGCTAAATATTGAGAACATAAAAATCCTTATCTCCAGATTTTTGAGGGACATCGCTACTTCTAATGTGCTTAGAGATACATCATCTCTACCAGCATTATTCAAGAATGTGGTGAAAATATCACTATATCATTCTATGTAAAAAACTAATCAATAATAGGTTCGAAGAATCTATAAATAATAAGTATTTGAAGACTGCATAGAAAGTTTTTCGTTTTCTTTTGTTGAAGTAGTCACATGCACAATAATAATAATAATTTATTTGCACATAACATATCTGGATACATGAGCTATTCAGAAAATATGTACAAATAAAATAATATGCCAACAACAAAATTCCATGGCCTGTCAGACAATACAATAATAGAAGCTACAAAAAATACAACAATAAAATATATATGTAAATATATACACGCTGGTTCAAACATGAATAAAAACTTTGTATATGGGACAGAAACACAAGTTAAAACATTATTTCATCAAGTAAAAATAAAATCAACTTTCTAAAAAATCACTCAACTTGTAAATAGTTCTCTCTAAAAGCAGGTTCTTCACTCTTCTGCTGAACGCTGTCTGGTTTAATTGTTTGATTTCATCTGGAAGTCTATTGTATAGCTTCAGACAGGTTTGATTTGATCCCTACTGAGTTTTCTTCATTCTAGCTGAAGGAAATGCGAAGTTATTTTTTTCACGTGTGTTATGTTCATGAAAGGCGCAGTTCTTAGGAAATTTGTTCTGATTTTCATGAACGTAAGTAACACATGTTAGAATGAATACTGCTGTCATTTTTAGTTTCCCTTCCTTTCTAAAGACATCTCTTCAGCTATCTGTACAATATGTTCTATTAACAAAAAAATTGTAATTCAACAATATAAATGTTGAACTAAAGGACATTTGAATTAAATAGTATTACTTTGTAAACCCTTTTATAGACCAAAATAATATGTCAGATGTACAAAACAGGATTCAACACAATTATTACCTATTCAAGTTATCTTGAAGAATTAGAGATGTAACAGATAGCCGACAACGATCTGGTATTCTATCCAAATTTACTATTTGGCCCAATAATAATTCATAATTTTACGGATTTTTCAAAAAGCTACAATTCTTAACATATATGAATATTTTTTACAGTAGATTATGATTATATTATCGGTAATGGTTATTTCAAACAAAATTAGTACTAGAAATCAATTAGCGGTAAATAAAGACAGAATTATATAAATTTTTCCGTCGACCTCTAAATAAAAGCTTACTTTAACGTACACGAAATTGATCATTAATGACCCATTTTAATGTGCAATTTCTCCTAATTTAATGTATGATTGTCATGGGCAACCAAACACAGAAGTATTCAGCACGGAATAGTTGAATTATTCTGTGTCTGTCCTGTTATTCCACAGAGAAAAGGAATTCATAATTCAAATCGAAAAATTTAACTCTACAAAATAAAGTAGAAACTGCGGAAAAAAATTTATGCAATAATCGTTCGAAAGTAAATAACACTTCAGCTTCCACCAGTTCCACATATTCCTTATCGGATATTGTAGGTAATGTTAACTATTCAGAATGTCACATGTCTAATATTCCATCTATGAATATCTCAAATTGTTCCATCGGGAGCATAAATATAAATATATCGAAATGAACATAGAAATTTATATTGTGTCAAGTGTATCTGTCATGCAAAATAAAAATTCATTTCAATCAAGAATTTATACTCAATTCATGATGAGGTCGACGGAAAAATCTTGTAATAAACTCGTTTATTAATGTAGCGATAAATGGTTTCGAACTATTAACGCGCTCGCTCCGCTCACGCATTAAAATATCTCAACCATTAATCGCTGTCATTAATAAACTAGTTTATTAAATAACTATTTCAGCAACAAGCTCATTATCCATAAATAAGTACAGTTTCAGAAAAAAGTCACGCAGCTGCAAATTACAATTTTTGGCAGTTTTTTGAATTAGCCGACCACCAAATGTATGGGTCACTGCCTGTAGAGTGTGTTCGATCTGAACTATCTTCAAGTAATGTCTCAATAGTTTTCTTCTTGATCATGACACTTCCTTGAAACTGTCTTCCAATCATTCACCAAGACGCCAAATTTACTATATATCTTAACCAGTCATGCGAATATCTGACACGATGAACCAGATATTCAGCATCCAATCAAACAATTATATTTAATCTCTATTGAAGATCAAAAATGAATTACAGGCAACTTTTAAATTATTGACCGTCATTCAAATGCTTGTATGAAATAGCATATAGTGATATTTATTTCGTATTCCACTACATCGTGTACTCCAAATGAATATTGATTAGTCGTGAACAATTCTCAACACCATTCGTTTTCTTCAGTTGAATCAGCTAACAAAAAACTCATTAATGGAATAGATCCTCTTCAACTTCTATCCAAAGATGCATACAAAAAACATATCTTATTTGAGAAAAATGAAAGACATACTTCAAGTTTGTTTTATTTTGTTACAAACAAATACAATTTAAAAAACATAGATGAAATTTCAATCAATATTAGGCTTTCTTTATTTCAAAATATAATGCGCACAAAATTCAAAATTAAATTTTACCACCCAGAATTAATTAAAGATACAAAGTTAAAAACTACTTCAAGTTTTGAACCAAACTCAATTTTTAACTACAACTAATTAAAAACTAATGATTCTTTCCTAATGAATATTGAGTAAAAAATTGGAAATAAATAATCATTACTTATACATTAATATTACCTATCAGACACGTCAAAATTTTGATGAATTTTATAATATAACCGACCTTGCATCTCTTATTGGACAGTTACATAGTTTATTCAGTTTCAAGAGTTGGAAGTCATCAGTTCATCCTGAATTAAAACTCTACGAGGCATACTAATCATTATTCACTATTTTTGGTAGCTATTCATTGATATATTATATATATATATATATATATATATATATATATATATATATATATATATATATATATATATATATATATATATATATATATATATATATATATATATATATATATATATATAATTATATTCCTCAAAAAAACATTTCATTTCAAAATCCCATATAATAAAAAAATATATGAAAGATTTGGAGAAAAAGGGTTACTTCTTAAGTTTCAAAGAATTCCAACTCTGGAAATGAAATTTGTGCCTTAAGGACAATATGAAGGTATAATTTTAATATTATCTCGTATAAAAGTCTACATTTATATTTTTAATATTAGTATTGAACACATTTCTTGCACTTTGTTAAAAAATTTGGGGTTTTCAAGCTGCTATAAAATAACACCCCTATGCTTCTCTTCAAAATGCTCACACAATATTCAATGTTTCAGTATTACAAATAGTTTCAAATATCTTTAATGAATATTAAGTACCTTTGAGTAATGGAAATTGAAAAAAAACGTGAAATATTAAAATAATTTCTACAAGATATTGAAGTTTTTTTAAACATTAAGTTCAGTAATAATTTTTTACTACAAAATATTGATTCTGACAGAAGTCATAATTGAGAAAAAATTGGAAGGATCAATATTAATTAGAATAATATTAGGTGTTAATAATTTAAAACATATACAAGCAATATTTCAACCACAACACTCCAAATTGAACATTATGAAGCTATCATTTAAAAAAAAGATCATCTTTTTGAGTGCAAGGCAAGTTATTCAGACAACTATCTGTGAAGATTTTAAATCAATAGGCACCTATTTTTATAAAGTTTACTCCACAGAAATTGATATTAATAACCAGAGTTCAATTATGGTTAGAGTATATTTACAGTAATGACTATATTGATTATCAGCAGGAAAAATCTGTTCAACACATACACAATATATGGCTTCATTTTCAATTAAATTATACAAGTTGATAATTATGGAAAGATGTAACTTTCAATTAGTATAAAAATTATCTCTTGAATTATGTAACAATTGAAAGTGGAAAATTAATCATCAGTATGAATTAGATAATAACTGCTTAATGTAAACAATTATTGTTGAAAATCAATTTATGAAGAAAGGTTCATAAAAAGTATGTTAATTTTCAGCCTATATTTCATTCTTTTTTTAATATATTTCCCGCATAGGCAATACATACTTACCTAGTCACTAAACAGACAAATTAAATTATATATTGAATACTCAAACATCAAAACTATCTTGAGTAAAAGAAAATTTTTCTGAAGTCACATATTTTTGTACATACAATTTTAAGTTAGGTTTATTGAGAATATCTACATGTTTTGTTTCTGTACTTGAAAATCATATATAAACAACCAAAATATGTTTAGTAAACCATTTTAAAGAAATATTTAAAAATGAACTTTGTGTTTTCAGAAAAATTTCTGTTATATCGTTATATTAAACTGTAACCCTGATAATAATAATATAAATAGGTTTAAATAACACGCTTGAAAAAGTTGACACAACGACCAGGTTATATTCCGTTTATATATTATAACTTATTAAAAATTTGTGTTGTAAATAAATATCCTTATATTGAGTTATTCTTTTGCGAGCAGATCGCAAGAAAAATTTAGTAACTTTTTCAACAATGGTAACAAAAATGTTTGCACAAAAAACTAAATTGAACTAAAATTACCTAATTGAAAATTTATGCCATGTGGGGTTAAAATCTCATAATTTATTTTGAAGCGCCAAAAACAGTTCTCCGATTGGCCATCAATTTGATAGACTTGTTAGCACTATATTTCGAAGATTGCACAAACAAATCATAAGAGTTCTGAAAACGTAAATAATTTGAAGAATTTTCAGAAATCACCAATTTTTAAAGCTAATATTTCCCAATATTTTTCAGCACATTTTGCACGTTTTCAATATAAATTTTTATTATAACTTTAGAATGCTTTGAGAGTTATTTTTAACATTTTTGAATAGATTATTAAGAATAAGTTTACCTCAAATATTTGAATTGAAAGTTGAAATCTTTGATAGCTCTTGATTGAAAATCAACAAAATGTGTGTTAACTTTGCACTGCTGTTCAAAACATTTCATTGAAAAAATATATTAAAAAATTGATATTGAAAACTGAAAATACACAAATAATTGACGCAAATGAATAACAAAAACTTAAATTCTAACGTTCACAGAATTGTTACTAGCAGATGATTTTCTAAAGCGATTTAAGCCTATTTAACTTCGTGTTTTGTTCAACAGAAAGTAATGTAACTGTTAAAAATTATTTAATAAAATTATTTTCGCTCAATTTCGTTCAGTTCTTGAGCCAAGTTATATGTACTAGTTTACTACAAGTTATCATTTATGCCTTGAAATTACTCAAAAACGTAAAATTTCGAAATTATTCAATAATCTTTTTGAAAAATCTATTTTTGATGTCGATTTTTAGGCAGATATTGAGAAGGCAGTAAACGTCAACTGCGATATTCATTCACGTATATTTATTTATGTAATTATGTGAAAACCTTCGCCAAACAACATGTAGTTTGGTGTTAGTTATCACATTGCTCATGCTTCAGCTAACATAGCACTCCATAGTTAACATTCCACATGCACCACGATTTGCTTCGGGAGAATTATTTCCAAGTTTAAATATGCAACAGTACGATTTACGGCTTGGATATCTGATGATTTTCGAATTTTACCGGATAAAAAAAGAAAATATCTCGCATAACCCCCCATTAGCTCATTTTCTCCGTTCACAAGTCGGCCGCTTGAACATTCAAAGACGGGCGCCGGCCACATCCATAAGTTCGTCACAATGGTTGGCGTTCACCTGATGTTGCTGTACTCCGGCTACTCCGAACCCATCGTCCATCATGGGATGGAACAAATGGCTATTATTTAAGGGACGATGACCCCGCCTGTCATTGCGTACCATCGCGTAACGGTTTCGGTATGACGACGACGAGCCCTGCCTTCGGGGCGACATCGACGATCTCCGTTGTTCTGCGTTTGGAGGAGGCGAGCCGTAGTAGTCCATTAGCGATGGGGCCACATAGGAAAATCCCTGGAAAATGACATATCAGAGTAAACGTATTTGTTAGCGCTATGTTTATGGTACACAAGGGTCGTCTAATTGCCATAGAAATAAATGGTTAAATTTAATCAACATTGTGGGTAAAACCGGGACACATTAATATGGGATGGTCTTACCGGGGGTCCTGGGGGATTCCATACCCCCAGTAGAGCGACGGGTTCTCCCACCCATAATTTTTTTTTATTTTGAAGCGAAATGGTGAGTTTTGATTAAGCCTCATTTTGAGCCTCGCTAGTGACGGGAGGGGGAGTCCGGAACCCTAAATTGTTAGTTCTACAAATCATGTAAAAATAAAAACGGAATTTTTGCTACTTAAAAATATATACATTTTCCTTTCTGATGATAATTTTTTCTGGTGTGGACACTGTTAATCTTTGGTTTCAGAACAAAGCACTCACGCATCTCATCTCATGAAAAAGTGATTTTTACACCTCTCCACTAGATAGCGCTTAGCCTTCTCATAGGCCTGTTGTTATAATTGAACTACTGACAGCCATTATTCAATACTTTTTACATCTTACAGTCGTTTTCCGGGACATCGATCAAGATCAAACCGGGCGGGACATATATATATATATATATATATATATATATATATATATATATATATATATATATATATATATATATATATATATATATATATATATATACACTGCTCGAAAAAATTAGAGGAACACTTTTGAATAACCTTGTAACTTATGAAGGGATAGTTACAGATGAACATTTATATTCTTAAAGACACATATTTGCTTCTAATAAATCGATTTGTAGAACCTTCAACTAATTCTTCATTCGTAAACTAAGATTAATAATTTAAAAAGAGTGCGAATAACAAAATGAAATGAAGAGATTTTTCAATACTAATGTTCCGCTATCTGACACCCAATGGGCTTCAGTATCGCGTGTGCCCTCCAGCAGCACGAATTACTTCTTGGCATACTCCTCACGAGCCTTCGAATGTCTTCCTGTGGTATACTGTCCCACTCTTCGACCAGGGCTTCTGTTAGTTGCTGAAGGGTTTGAGGAGGATTTGGACGATGTCGAATACGTCTATCGAATATATCCCATAAGTGTTCAATTGGATTAAGGTCAGGGCTTATCGCTGGCCAATCCATTTCACGAATTTCATGCTCGTTGAGAAAATCTATAGTAATCGCAGCAGTTTGAGGCCTTACATTATCCTGCATAAAAAGAAAATCAGGACCTTTACCATATGCTGCAGGAATAACGTGATCTGACAGAATGATATCAATATATCTTGCAGCTGTAAGACTTCCTGGTATCACTACGAGATCGGTTTTTTCCTCCAAACTTATTCCACCCCAGATCATTACCGAACCATCTCCAAATCTGGATACTTCTTGTACAGCAGCAGCGAAGTATCGTTCATTATGGCGTCTATACACACGCACCCGGCCATCACAACGAGTGAGACGGAATCTTGATTCGTCTGTAAATAGTACTGGTCTCCATTGTCGGAGTTGCCATCTCAAATGATGACGAGCAAAGTCTAATCGCATAATTTTAGATGTCGTGTTGAAACAGGTTTTCTCACCGGCCTTCTTGGTTTTAAATGTGCTTCCCGTAACCTGTTTCTAACAGTCTGGTCAGGAATGGTTACCTGAAAGTCATCCTAAGTGTAATTTCAACATCTTTTGCTGTCGCTATCCGTTTCCGCAAAAAAGAAAGTACTAAATATCGATCCTGAATTTGTGTAGTTTTTCGCTTTCGACCTTGTCCGGTTCGTTTTTTATATAGTCCTGTCTCTCTATAGCGATCGTACACACGTTTAATGACTGACGGACTGCGATTAAAATTTCTTGCTACTTGTCGAATTTTAACACCATTTTCAATTAAAGCTATAGGACGAGCGACTTCTATCTCGCTAAGATTTCTCATTTTGACAGATAATGAATTCAACAACTACAAACTGTCATGCCGTTGCTCATTGAAGCTCTCTAAGCCTGCCACAACATAAAACCTAAATAGAAATATTTTTATAATCCCTCTATTTTTTGTACTTGCTGTGAAATATTGAACTTATCTCGAAAAAAAAGGCATAATTACGTTTCTTTTTTAACAAATCACTAAAATAAAATGCAAATCAATTATGAAAATATAATTTCCATTTGTTAATAACAACAAGCGAAAAAGTTACAGGGTTATCCAAAAGTGTTCCTCTAATTTTTTTGAGCGGTGTATATATATATATATATATATATATATATATATATATATATTATATATATATATATATATATATATATTATATATATATATATATATATATATATATATATATATATATATATATATATATATATATATATATATAGGGTGTTCCTTAAAGACATGCTAACATGCTAATATTTAAGGGAGTGATGCTTCGACTCATTGTAAGAAAAAAACTACCTATGAACGTATGTCTTAACTTTTGAGATACAGGGTGATACAATTTTGAAAAAAACAAACATTTTTTTTGTAATAACTGAGATAATATTGTAGACAACTCTATAAGATATGGTACCTTTTTTGTACATTTGGAAACAATCTGATCTCTTAATTTGCTTTCAGTCCATGAACAAACATTTCCACATAGCATCAGATTTTTGAGGAATTGATCCCAAAGAAAAACGAAATTTTTTTTTAAGCGTAAACCATGCGTCGGACAAAGAAAACCTATGAAATCAAATTTGCTCAAAATTTAATTTTATTTCAAGAGAAAGCAGTGGCGTAGTATTTTTTTCTCCAAAAATATTCAATGCAAATCCCGTACGAACGCTACTGGTAGTGAAAATGAAAATTTTTGTACATCACAAAATGCACCTTGATGTATAGAAGACATGTACCAAATTTTATAAAGTTGTCTACAATATAGTTTTTTGCTTAAAATGAGTCAAAGAATCACCCCCTTAAATATTAGCATGTTTTTAAGGAACACCCTATATATATATATATAAATATATAAATATATATATATAATATATATATATATATATATATATATATATATATATATATATATATATATAAAAATATATATATATATATATATATATATATATATATATATATATATATATATATATATATATATATATATATATATATATATATATATATATATATATATATAAGCACAGCAAGATTATTATTATCAGACACATAAGTGAGTTACAAAACGGTACATTCCTTATCCAGGACAATTATCTGAAAAATTTAAACTCATCATAGAATCCCTCTAGTGGAAGTGGCCAATGAAATTGCAACATCTCGACTGTTCAAACATTGAGGTGGCCACTGCAAAGGATTAATGTGATAAACAGCCTCATTTTGCCACTCATCAGTAATTGTCCTGGTTATATTACGTTTTGTCATTTACTTAGCGCCTGAGGATAATAATCTCGCTTTGCTTATATACTTCATATCTTCAAATAGGTATAACAGGGAGCGTCACTTTCGCAACCGGCTCAAGGAACTAGATTAACAATATGACATTATTTTTGGCACTACTTTATACATTGTGAATTTCGGACGATGAAGTTGATCGACACTTGTATTGTTCTCTGGCTATAGGTGTGTGAACTTGGCAACTCTGGCAGACGACTTCGTTGCGATCGATTGATATTTGATACTGATGAATGGCAAAATTAGGCCAAAACACCTGTCCACTACTTCAATCCAGTGGTCATGTTTTCAACATTCTTCGCTTTAAGGTGGTTGATATTATGAATTTAAATTTTTCAGATAATTCTCCTGGTTATATATATTCATATATATATATATATATATATATATATATATATATATATTTATATATATATATATATATATATATATAATATATATATATATATATATATATATATATATATATATATATATATATATATATATATATATATATATATATATATATATAATTTATATATATATATATATATATATATATATATTATATATATATATATATATATGAATATATATATATATAATATATATATATATATATATATATATATATATATATATATATATATGAATATATATATATATATATATATAATATATAATATATACAGGGTGTTCTACAAGCTCTATGACAAACTTTGACAGAAGGTAGGTTGCTTGATTTTGAACATATTTTTTTTAATATACATGTGTCCGATTCGTTTTTGTTTAGAAGTTACAAGCATTTAAACTTTATTAACAATTAATAATAAAAATTCAAATTAAATGATAAGCACAAAACTAAAGACTATAAAAAATGTCCACCCTCAGCTTGAATGCAAGCCTCACATCGACGAACTGAAGATTCGGTCATTCGAAGCATGAGATTTGGATCATTTCTTATTTGGCTAGCTGCATACCCATATACAAACACAATATCTGCATATTCCTCAGTGGAGAATAAATGCCTACGTTTTTTATTGAAGCAGGTGTATATTTTATAAGATTGCATTGTTTAACATGCTAAGTGACTTTCTGTCACTTCCTGGTTGACTGAAAAAATTACGATTCTTCAAATGCTTGTAACTTCTAAACAAAAACGAATCGGACCCATGTTTATTAAAAAAAAATGTTTAAAATCAAGTGACCTACCATCTGTCAAAGTTT
This sequence comes from Cynegetis impunctata, assembly GCA_030704885.1. Lineage (NCBI taxonomy): Eukaryota > Metazoa > Arthropoda > Insecta > Coleoptera > Coccinellidae > Cynegetis > Cynegetis impunctata. The sequence continues at coordinate 452,921 of JARQZK010002169.1, read as the reverse complement.
GTCATAGAGCTTGTAGAACACCCTGTGTATATATATATATATATATTTTTTTTTTTTTCATCATGATGTGAACTATTTCAGTTGTTGTTCTCATTGCGCTTTTCTATCTGTGTGGTTTCATATTAGTGTGTTGGAGTTGCAAAGTTGTTAACTTTCTGCAAATTCTACCAATATATTTAATCTTTCATTTCGTGTCCGATAGCCTAAAATTCTACAACATTTTTCTGGTGTTCCCCTTTTTCATTCATAATACTGAGTTATTTATAAAATTCATCAATTTTTTCATCAGAATAACTGAAAGTTGGAGCGCAGGCTTGGATGATTTGAACTTCATATTTGCTTTTGTAGAACAATTGTGGTAACTTGATCTGATGAGCTGTCAAGCTTAAAAATGTGATTTTTTTTGTTTCTCATGATTCAAAAATACTACTCCTACTCAGAACCATGTCCACTTTTCACTTCAATATTCTCTTTCACCTTTACCGAGTCCCACTTGATTCTAATATGGATCGTCCATTGAACGTATCACTTTTGGGCTGAGTGGTCCAGCCTTGCGATTCTTGGCACTATTTCTCTTGTAACCAGGGACAGTCAGACAATCAGGAATTGGGGGCCGAGTAGTATTCAAGAAATCCATAGTATTTTAGAGAATTTTTGGCTATTACTCCTCCACGCTAAGCCAAAAACGTCTTGGAGGAGGTCCATCCACGTTGGTTCACCATGCACTGGACATGACTACTAACAGGTTTCCCCTCGTGAAGGTGTGGATTGGACTTTAAGGGCCTACTCAAAGTTGATTTCTTTAAGTAGGAAACCCGTATATAAATATTATATATATATATATATATATATATATATATATATATATATATATATATCTATATAAATAATTCTTTTATTGGGTTTTCTGGTTCAGTTTAAAACGGAAATGATGTTGAAATTGTTCTAATAACGTTTCGGTTACTATTTTAACCTTTATCAAATTTACATAATATGTCATGTCATCGCATAAACATATCATAAACCACATTCACAAAATTCAAACTTGACAGAAACGAACAATTATAGTTTTACTTTTCACTTTGAGATCTTTTAACACTTAAATAAAACGATCATATCTCTAATGCACGTTGTACCTATATGATTGGATCTGGAAGACTGATCAGATTTCCAGATCCAATCATATAGGTACAACGTGCATTAGAGATATGATCGTTTTATTTAAGTGTTAAAAGATCTCAAAGTGAAAAGTAAAACTATAATTGTTCGTTTCTGTCAAGTTTGAATTTTGTGAATGTGGTTTATGATATGTTTATGCGATGACATGACATATTATGTAAATTTGATAAAGGTTAAAATAGTAACCGAAACGTTATTAGAACAATTTCAACATCATTTCCGTTTTAAACTGAACCAGAAAACCCAATAAAAGAATTATTTACAATATAAATAAGATGGTTCATGAGTCAGATACATATTCAAATATATCTATATATATATATAATACAAGCCGAAAAATTGAATCCAGTCTACAGCAAAAACCATATTTTTTAAATTTCTGAAATTTGGTAGGAAGTTAAGTCTGATCATGTAGATTCCCACTAAGACGGGGTTTTTTAAAATTCCGCCGTTAAGGGGTTGAAAAAGGGTAAAACGTGTTTTTTGATGTTTCTCGCAAAATAATGGACTTAGCGATCCCGTTCTTCCACTAAAATGTTAAGTAAAATGAACTCTAGAAAGTAGTTTCTCAGTTTTTTGAAATTCCATCATTTAGGGGTGCAAAAGGGGTAAGTCTGCTTTTTTTATATTGGCTATTTCCGGCAAAATAATCGACTTAGCGATTCCGTTCTTCCACTACAATGTTCCTTATAATTTTATTAAAAAACCATTTTCTGCATTTTTTGATGTTGTATCATTTAGGGGTTGAAAGAGGGTGAAATGTGTTTTTCGTATATTGGCTATTTTTGGCTGAATCTCGCAAAATAATGGACTTAGTGATCCCGCTCTTTCACGAAAATATTAAGTAAAATTAACTTTAGAAAGTAGTTTCTCAGTTTTTTGAAATCCCATCATTTAGGGGTGAAAAAGGAGTGAGTCTGTTTTTTTTATTGGCCATTTCTTCAAAATAATCGACTTAGCGATTTCATTCGGCCACTAAAATGTTCCTTATAATTAACCACTTTCTCCATATTTTAAAATTCGATCATTCAGGGGTTGAACGGGGGTGGAATAAATTTTTGGTATATTGGCTATAAAGTGTATCTATAGAATTTCTGAAGTATAAAAATAATGATAAGTATTACGTACGATACGCAATATTTACGAAATTTAGAGCATACAAAAAAGTTAATCTTAAATATTTTATTTTATACAAACGTTGTAATCCTTTTTTTTTAAACACTATTTTGTATATGAATTATATTTTTTTTGTGCAGACCATTCTTTGAGTTTTCTACTATATATATATATATATATATATATATATATATATATATATATATATATATATATATATATATATATATCAAGGAAAAAGTATACTAACCTCAAAAATCGCGTTGAGACTATCACTTAGGTGTTGTTCTACAGGGGAATCCACAGGCGTTTGTTTAGTGAACTTTGGATCAAACTGTGATACATCTTCTAAACTTCGCTGGAAAGTGAATAAAAAATTGAATACTATCTTATACAAGTATTTACCGATCTTTAAGAAATGGTAAATACTGAAGAATTGATGAACTGGAATATTGAATGAATGCTTAACTATACCTCACCTTAATAAATTAATATTACTTTATTTGGAAACACAAGCAATTAATGAATTATTAATAAAACAGGTATACTCACTACAGGTGGTACGTAGGGCGGAGGCAATTTTCTATTTAGTACATCGTCCCAATTGATTCCTCTGAAGAATGGAT